>CAJNDT010002302.1:404286-646786 GCA_905221615.1 Symbiodinium sp. CCMP2592 | reverse complement strand
GCACGCAAGAAGTCTGGTTGGAGTATCCCCGGAAACATACACAGACTGCAGATATCGTCGCTGTTCTCTTATAACCGAGCACATCCAGACCGAGTGACTAGTCTTGGCCCCAGTCTGTCTAGAAATCACTCGTATGTCGGCTGCTCAAGAGATATTCAATATCTGATATTGCCGTGCATCTAAAGGACCAACCAGAAACCCTCAACGAAGTCAAAGCCCAAGGGTTCCTTTAAGGGCTTAAATGCTTTCGGATCGTAAGCTGCTGAGGCGACCTGCTTAGACTGGATCAGACGGAGTGCCTCCGACGACTGGGCCCTAGCAGTGTTCAAAAGCCAACAGGATCCTGTTTGCAGGAACTAGAATGGAGTCCATAGGTAGAGGCAGAGTTCAGGCTTTCAGATCCTGACAGCAGAGTGGAAAAGGGCTCACGGCTATAGTTGCACTTTTTTCCGAAAAACCCTCTACTAATCCCACAAGCACCCCGATCACTTGCTTAAAGGAAGCCATGCGTTACCTTGTTCTCAGGGCTCAGCTTTTTCGAGCCTGGGCTGATGTTGTCGTTTCCAGGGCCCAGAGCCCAAGCCCTGGGTTGAAACGCCCGGCAAAATAGCGAAGTCCCTGATCATCAGGAATTTGAATTACCAGCCGTCGATTATGTATACTATGCTAATCTACAGAATCTATAAGTATAACATACGCCAAACCCCGATTCCAATTATGAAGTACGCTATAGTACGGCCCGAAGCAGCAGCTGGCCTCCTCTGGATGGGGCCTCAGGAACGGCTCCGTATCAAGTAAAGGCCCTAGACTTTAAGGTTGGGGTCTACGGGGTTTAGCGTTTACCTATAGTATCCACTGTGATTCATGGTTCAGCGGAGCCTGTACTTAGGATCCTATGAGCTAATTCGAAAACGGAAGCGCAACGGACACAATAGGTATGGTAGGGGAAAGCTACACTGCTGCAATCGCTCCAAAGGCCCTCCAAACTCAGAACTAGTAGTACTGTTCCTCAGGGTTCCTTATTATCACTGTGGTAGAGTATAATTTACCCGCCAAAAGCCTTTTTCCTGTTTTGTCAAGGCTTCTATTCCACGAGCCCCGTTCTGGAACCCGGAATTCTGAACCTAATATATATATATATATATATATATATGTATGTGTCTGAACCAAGACAGGCACCAGTGACACCGGTCCAGAGTTCCCTGTAGTCCCCATTGTACTTCTTTTTTGGGTTTACCCAATCCTATATTTGGGATCGTATAAGGTAATGTAACGAACTACAGTATGTTTGCAGCATAGCCTGGGACTGAGGTCTCCTCCGGTCTAACAGCGAAGAAGGTGCCCTGGAGCTGCTCCTTGCTCAGTTGTTGCTAGAGTGGGGTCAGGATGTTTTGGCGGAGCCTGTGGAAGCCAGGGAATTTGTCTGCCCTGGAAAGTCTTTGGTGCTGGTATTTGTTCAGCTTTCTTTGAGCATCTTCAACGCCCTTACAACCGTTTATTCCTTACAACTATAACACCCGTTTTGAGACCGTACTCACCACTTCTTCGAGCCAGCGAATCGCTCCACAGGCAGAATCCTAAATGCCTCTGGATTTAGGGTTTCAGTTTAGAGTTTGGGCTCGGGTCTGATTTGGCGTAGAGTTTATGGCCTAGGAGTCTGGAGCTTATAGTACTTGTAGTATTAACTATAGTATTGGAGTGTTCTAGTATCATAGTATCATCGTATTCTAGTAGCATAGTACTCCAGAACTATAGTACCATAGTATTATAGTATCATCGGGTTTGGGTTTCTATTCGGTTTGCCAGTGGATCCACTCAGGCTCAAGGAGGCGAAGGCTTTGCTGCACACGGCAGGCCACGCTTCACTCAGATCACAACTTTCAGGTATCATACTAGCCCGAAAACCTAATCCGTATAGTAACCCATCACTTATAGTAACCCTCATAGTAAACCTTATAGTTTATTACATTGATTACATGTTTGAGCTTCGATGCCTTGTTTGAGCTACTATTTCCTGTTGGGGTCCAAGTTCTTGTGTGCTATGCTTGCTCGACTTTGCTGTCACACACGCTTTCAGAGCTGCTTAATCTTGACTTGAACTTGTGCAATACGCGCTGGTGTTTGGGCTCGTTGTTTCAAGTGTGCAGAACGCTTCACGTTCCTTAGCGGCATTGATTTAGTCAGGCATGTCCTGGGCCTGGCTCGCATCATGGTGGGAGACGCCTGCTGCGACTGCTGCTTCTAGTGAAGATGTTGACCTGATCACCTCGCGTGTGAGAGCGAATTGGTCAACTTTACAGCTTAAAGACCGCGAGCCTTTAGAAGTGCAGTTGAGTAGGGCGCTGGCTCATTGCGACTTTGCGCGAAGGCAGGCGCACCGCAGCCAACTTGAGTTGCAGAAAGTGACTCGGGAGAGGGACTGTTTGAAGAAGGCGCTGCAGGCAGCTGAGTTCAAAGGCACAGCGCTACAAGAAGAAGTACGACAGTTGAAGGCGCAGTTGGAGACAACTTGCACGAGTCATCGGCCAGAGGCAGCAGTGCAAAAAGCTGCAAACCTCTTGGTGATTGATGGATGCAGTACCACGACTGAACACCTGGTTCACGCGGCGATGTCCCTCATGCACTCCCGCCTTGAAGGATCAAGCGGTTTGGGCACCATTTCCGTGAGCCATCAGAGGGATGCCTGGTCCACTGTAGGTGAGTTCGAGAGAGGGAACTGCAAGCTTCTATCATGCGTGAATGTCGTGGCTGGTTGTGTGTTCCGTGATGTTGGATCTTCCAGTTTGTATGTGGACGGCCTCGGTTCCATTCGTAGGTCAGGCGGTGGGGCCTGTTGTGCTGCCGCCTTGCTGAATCGTGCCATCGCGGCATCGAAGAATATGATTTTCTTGACCCCTAAAGACGCCGATGCGGAGGGCTTCTGGATGTCGCAAGGTTTTAGAAGCTGTGACCCAAGAAGTATGGGGCTGGATGCTTCTAGCTTACGTGCCATTTTGGATCATGCCGGGTTGCTGGTCGACGACCTGATGGTGCGAGACTTGCGGCGCGCTCCCTCGTCCTAGAACAGTTTGCTGAGAAGCCTTCCTATGGGCTTGTCATTCGCCCGCTTGTGTCCAAGCCCAGGTCGCAAGTTGCAAAAGGATGCCGCGACCCTCATAGTAACCCTTATAGTAGCCCTTATAACCCTCTAGGAAGAAGCCAGAGCAGTCTGCGGGTCCCCCCCGTCGGAAGCGCCGTCGCTGAGGGCCTTCTTCGATGCTTTTGGCTTTTGGGGTTTCATTTCCTAGGATGCCCAGTAGTACCCTTATTCCCTTTTTGTAGTCCTAGGTTCCTTATACTAGTTTCGATGCCAATGGCAGCCCCGCTGAAAGCTTCTGAAAGCTTTGCTGCATTTTGCTGCTTCTGATCCATCGGCTGTTCGCTTCTTCTCGTTTGCAGCTACGTCTTTGGACTTTGAGGACGCCGCAAATTACATCAAGTTATCACACGGCAGAATGGGCTGTACGTGGATGTGCTTCATGACTGTGGGCGAAGAGAGTTTCTTGATTCAGGAACCCGGTACCTTCATGCTTAAGGTTGCTCGTAGCGGGATTTCGCAGTATGTGTTCAGCGATGTGATGTGCGTATGCCTGTGGTAGGAAGCCATTTCTCTTTTATGCTTGTCCGTCCGTGTACTGTCTCTTTTATCCCTTCCGTACTGCTTGAATGGTGCTATGCTGAAGCCCCCAAGCAGCTGCTAAGTGGCCGACGCCCGGAGACTTCTTAAGCAGCTCTGGCATGGCTTGCACTTTCTTCAGAGGGGCTTTGGGTTTAAGGCTGAGGGTTTGAGGTTTAGAGATTTTTTTCGACGATGACTGGCAGGCCCCAGCCGCTCAGCCGGCGTGGGCCGTGACTTCTTGGGCGAGGCTGGGAACTGTAGTTTGGGGGGATACCTTACCAAAAAGGGAACTACAATGGAGACCATGGCTTTTTCTTGTCTGCCAGGCCTCTCCGCCCAGTCAAGCGTCCGCTCTACCCGCAAGGCTGGCCGACTGTTCAGTCAGGGCATCTTGTTCCTTCTTGGGCCCTTAAAGAGCTCGTGACATCGGTTCCTTACTGTTGTGTGTCGTTCACATTTATACTACACCAAACTCCAAGGTTTACTTTAGTTCTGAGGGCTTCTGTATGATTTCCATTGAAGGTTGCTTCTCCCACAGGCCACCAGCACCTTCGGAACGTTTCCGCCTCCTCCTTCCACGGAGAAGGTTGCTCTTCTACTCTGCTCTAACCTCGATAAGCATAGCGACATCGAAGTATCATCTCGTCATTGGTCTTATGGTAATTTTACTACAACAGCTCCTCCTGCTGCTGCTACTTCTTCCACGACGACGACGACGACGACTACTACTACTACTACTACTACTACCAGCTCCGACGACAGTACCTCAAGTGCTCGTACTCGTGCTACTTCTGATGGTCGCGCTGCGAAAAGTATGCACCTCTGTTGCAAGCGCGGTTTTGATTATCGCCGCCATAGCAAGAGAGGCGACGCAATGTTGCCCAAGGGAGTAGAAGTGGGTGACCCAAACCCTAAAGGCAGTGGTGGACTTACATCTGGCACAAGCCTGGGCTCTTCGCACCGATTTTTCCGCTTAGAACCTTAGGCCCCAACCCAGACTGCTGGTCTTTCTGCAACTTCTGCAACACAAAAGCCACCAGTCAAGATGCCCTGGTATCAACCACAAATTGGACCATGCTAGACTGCTAGACTTCACACCTGACCTGAGACCAGCCAAACCCCAAAGTGAAGCATCTCTACACCCGCAAGCGCCTTGAAGTCTGGCTTTCCAAGGCCGACGCCTCCGCTCGCTTCGGACGCTTTAGCCGAGGCATCCTCTTGTTCGCATGGGTTTCAGGGCAAAGAAGATTCACAGTTTGGGGCAACGGGCTTAGGGTTGGGGTTTAAAGGCTTAGCGTTAAGGGGGGATCGGTGAAGCTGCAGCTGCTAAACCTAGATTCTCGTCCTTTGTTTAGCCTTCCAAACCATAGCACCGAGTCAAAAGAGCCCACGGACACAGGTCCGTGGCCAGAACGCGAGGTGTTTCCAATGTTAGAGTTCTTCCTCCTCAAAAGCACAGCTCTTTGTTGACCCGGTTCCAAAGATGGTAGATATCCCAGAAGTCAAGATGTAGCAGGGGGCAGGCTACCTTGAAGACTCAGGACTGCAGCCTCGCTAAGTGACTAGGTCAGGGAAGTTGCCCAGGGTTGAGGCTTATATAGACCATCGTATCTTCAGCGCGAAAGTGTCAGCGTTCAGAATGCAAGCCCAGCTGCACACCAATCCATCCACTCAAGCCCTCAGCCTCCAACCCCAGCCGTGCACGAACAACAGCAAAATCCTGAACCGAATCCCAGCCCAGCCTCGCAGCGGTTTGCCCCAAAAACATAAAGCCCGAAGGCCTCAAGTCTAAAAGCTTTACAGAGGTCCTGCGCTCTTGGAAGCCCTGGATACCTCGCCTCCCCCCCCCCCCCAGTGTTGAAGCAATCCTGGAATCCTGGGTAAACGAGCATAGACCCGGATCCGAGCCCTCTTGAGCCTAGACCGATCACAATGCCAGACATGCCCATCCTGAAAACACCCTGTTCCCATGTGGCCAGAGCATCAATTCGACAAAGCACCTTGGTGAACACCACAATACAGAGCCCCAGTACCCAGCAGTTCTCTCATCAAGTCTTCAAGGTGGTAGAGACACCGCCGAACGCGCCTTACCAATTTGGAAGCGGACTTTCCGACAGCCGAGGCTATAGTCACCCTTGTCCCACACACTTACACTGAAAATACCCTTATAGCATCCCTTATAGTATCCCTTATGGTCCCCTGAGAGGATCCGCTGCGACTTCGAGGTCAGCAGTTCATCAGCGCAGCTGCCCAGGGTGCGCAGGCCGCTGGTGGGGGTTTAGGGTTTAGGGTTCTGCGGGATACCACGGGGGATTCGGTCAGGATGTCCCTCCATCGCTTGAACACGGAGTTGGTAAGGCACTCCAGAATTTTGAAGAACAGCACATTCGGATTTGGAGCTCGTAGTTTGGCTTCAACTGCATTTTGAGTTGGTCTTGCTTGTGACTAGCAGGGCTGCGCTTCGCACACCTTCTCGTCTTGAGCTTGGAAGCATTGAGTTTTTTTTGTGTGTGTGTGGTGCGAGAGGCTTCAAAGACTCTCGGCTTGATGGTGCACTTTGGGCTGCGGGCTTTGGATAATTAGTTGTGAAGCTGCAAGATAGGTCGGATAGGGTCCAGTCCGCAGGTTCGATAGATCTAGGCGAACTGAAAATACAAGCTCATAGGCTTCAAACTTTAGGATTGTCTCTGAGGGCTTCTGGATTTTGCATCGTCAGTGTGGTAGCACGAAGCTTCGCGACAACAGCGAAAACCTTTCAGCTCTGTCCCGAAGAGGCTTTGGAAAGTCAGCATGGTTTTAACAAGAGACTGCTACCACGAGGAATGCTAGCCGAAAGCCGAAAACATGTGCCGTCGACTCGTTCAATGCGCAGGGACTCCTGCAAGCAGGGCGGCAGGCCTATGCCAAACTGGCCACGGAGCAGGCTGGCTCCGGATGACAGGAAGCGAGCCTCTGGCAAGAACCATGCCCAAGCTGGAAGGAGGGACTTGAGAGTTTGTGTCCAACTCAAGCTGGAAGGCTGGCCAGGCACATCCAGCTGCACAGCCAGCCGGGGCCTCGACAGCCAGCGTCCGAGGGAAGGTTTGTGGAACTGCCCCAGCCGTTCAAAACGATCCGATAGGTCCAATCATATTGACCGCCTAAGTTTGACGAGCCATAGGGTCATACAGCAAACGTGCACACTGGAGCTTGACAGACAGCTTTGGGAAAGGGCCCCCGCATGTCAACGCACAGTTTCTTCGGCTCTTGAGGGTACTCATCTTGTTCAGAAGTCACCATTCTGAGCCTCTTGGCCTGCTGCTGCCTGAACTTACCTCGTACATGCCAGGACTTCAAGGGCGCGCCCGGTGCAGCAAGGCCTGCGGCACTTTCACTCACCAACCTTCTCATCCTATCCTGCAAGTGCTCGAAAACTACGACTCCAAAACACCGCACACAAATGCTAGTAGTCGTACATGTCAAGCAATGGTAGTCGTGGTGGCAGTATTCCTGGCCGCCGTCGTGCGCATCGTCGTACGTTGCAGTCGTAGTTTAGTTAGCTTTTACATAGACTGGTTGGGCGGAGTGTTTTGCTGTGGCTTCCCAAACACCCGCCTCGATTGACATTAACGACACTACTTGTAGCTTGTGGTAGCGCCATGCAGCTCAGCTCCAACCCCCACTTTCGGGCTCAAGAGTCAGCCAGCGTAAAGCAAAGACAGGATGCAAACCGATGCCGTTCCTTCCGTCTCCTTACTCCACATTGAACTATAATGCGTGGCATAGGCAGCCAGAATAAGAAGCATACGCGTCTTCTGTCTTTGTCATGCACGGAGGCCTGCCGGAGCGTCCTTGACCCAGGCATCCGCAAAAAGGGAAGTGCTATCACCGGAGTTCATCTAGGAGGTCTGCTTCCTCCTCCATGGAAGTTTGTGGAGTGTTACACTAAAAGGCCCGGCCTTTGACTCCTTATTTGGAGGGAGCTCGGGGACCTGGACTATTAGCATGGGCTTTTTCGTGTGTGCGGTTGCATAAATATCAAGCAGTACATGCGTTTAAACCCGGGCAGACGCTTTGAGTGAGGCACGAAGTTCAGGGCCATTGACTCCGCCGCAGCTTGCTTTTCCAGCCTTTCAACCCTACTCCTAAGCTGACAACGTGACCTCAAAGCTTCACAAGCCCTGACTCTGGCCCAGAGCATCGCCAACTGGGTGGACATTGACCTCTGGACGGTGCTTTGCCCAGCGATGGACATTTCAGAGTTCCACAGCCCAGTTACTGAATCAAATTCGGGAAGCATGAGTGGAAGCATGGACCATGGACCAGCTTCAGCACGTGTTGCAGTGGTTGCCGCCCCTTGAATCCATCCTTCTCTTTACACCATGTGTTCCTGATGTCAGGAACACCCGAGCAACCACTGTAGCAATATGAGCATTCTCTCTATCCCTTTCCCTGAGATCCTGTTCCTGAGTCCCCAGAAAGACCCAGCCTGTTCAAGTTGTTCGCGGCAGAGCACCTAATGCCCGAACCCTGGATATGTTGCTTACCGTTCTCTGCGAGTTAAACCCTCAGCCTTAATTAAGCCCCTACCCCTCAACCCCTAAACTCTAAACCCGAGGAGAAGCAGGCATCCGTCCCCGGGCAGGCACCGACATCTCGGCCTTGTTGGAGTTGTGTCCATGCTTGAAGGTCTCGAGTCTCGAGCTGCGTCTTGAAGCACTGAAGTAATGTGGGTATTGAGGCGCTTCTACGACCGTTCTTCTGAAGACTATTCCATGGTCTCGCGCCACGAAAGCCAAATTTCCAATCTGCGAGCCAGAGCCCCGCAACAAGGGATGCCTGCAACTCCCCAACTTCCGCACCCCCAAATCCTCGAGCTGATGCGTATACATACATACATACATACATACATATGTTGCTGACTTCCGTATGCATAGTATGTGTGTGCATATACACTAGTACATACCGGTATCTGTCTACACCAGTATATATCTTCATACATATGTGTGTACCTCTATATATACTTATATATATATATATATGTATACACACGCATACTTTCACATCTACATGTTCTTGTTCATCGCCAAGTTCGATGGCCAGATAGACTACTACAAGATTTCCAGTTCAACCATCCTCAGCCGCCTCACCACTCAGTGCAGGACGACCCTGGCGCGTGTGAGCCCAAGGTCTGGGCTGAACTGCGCGCTAGGACCCCCATGCGCTTCGAAGTCCGCCGAAGAACCTCCCAAAATGCCAATAAATCCAACACATTTCTCCAACCCAAGAGCTCTCCCTAACAGCAGCCCGAAAGATCCCTAAACCCTGAACTTGCCTTCAACCCTAAGCCATTAACTTTTAAGTCTTTTCAAGGCTGAGGCGGAGGGCCGAGCTTGCCGAGAAAGAGCTGGCGCCCAAGAGTTCAACAGCTTGGGCTCTTGAGCTTCAGGGTTTTGCCGCTTAGGGTTCAGTGGTTTAGATCCAGGGCTTCAGGGTTTCAGGATTTTCTGTTTTGGGGTTATTGCTAAAGGATTTTTTGAAGGGGAGCGGGGGAGGGGATGGGTTTTAAGGTTCCTTGTGGCTCAGGGTTTTTGATGTGTCAGGGTTGGGGCAGTTTGGGATGTAATGACTCATGAACAAGGACTTGTATACAGGTCTACATATTTTCTTTCGGGCTACGATATCTTCTATCAAAATATACTAAGTCTTGTGGCAATATGTCATTTTGTGCTGTTCTATATACTGTATGTTATATCATATCATATTTGTTGTATCATCTTGGATAGTCCATGGGCGAACTGTAAACGTTCCGGCCTGAAAGCACGTTTAATCTTATAAAGTTGGACCTTTGCTGGGCTAGGTTGTTGAAAGAGAGACATCACTTTCAGTATTATCTTGCTTATGTTATATGACCTGATGTGGTACTGCATTGCATTGTGGTGCATTGTATTCTGGTATAGAACATTAGATCCATCGCTTTCTAGCTCGTTGTTCTTCGGCAAATCCTTGGTCCCACCCGAGCCTGCTTCACCGAACGGACGCAACTGAGCATTGCAACCTGAATGAGAACACAGGCCCCAAACTGTAAGTGCAGCAGTAAACGTGCTGTATGGCCCTATCACGGAGGATGCGATGCCTCCAAGAAATCTAGCATACCAAGGCGTGACGAGCTGAAAAAGAAGGCCATGTGGTTCTTTAATTTCAGGGGTCGGGCTGCGAACGTTCAATCTCAGAGATGTGCGAAACGAGAGCCTGGTAAATCACCTCTAGATTCTACTCACACAGATGCACTTGCAAGCGTCTGTCTGCAAGGTCGGGCGCTACGATTAGCTGCGAACTTCTCACGGCACCGTTGCTGAAAGGTTCATGAAGTAGTAACTGGGGTTATCAAGACGGTAGCGCTATGTTATAGTTCCTTACACCCCTAACCCTAACTCAGGTACCTACAGCCTTGCCTTCTACGTGCCTTAAACTCGATAGAACCCTACAGAACCCCTCATGGATCCTCCAGGGTTTAGGGCCTTATTATCGTTAACACTGGCACGATGGTCTCTGTGCCGGATCAGGCACAAGAGTTTGTGGCCAAGAAGAAGGCGGAGTTTGCTTCGCAGGCCAGGGTCCCAAATCCAACGTATCTAGCAGCCGTACAACACGGGGATACGCAGGGTCTACAAGGCTAACTACCCTCCCAGAGACGAAGGTTCTATGCCAAAGTTGTAGGTTCAGGATATTTCCGACAAGTGTTGGTCAAGAGGGCACCCGGCTTAGGTGTTGTGGCGCAGGCCGTCCAATCGTTACGTTCGCTTGACCGTCCTCTGTCGCATGAAGCAACCTGCACGTGTCTCGTGTAAAAATCACAACGAGTGCAAACTTTCCTCAGTCCGTACCAGGTAACATAGCAAGCACCACTGACTAATTCTTAAGCCGATGCCCCTGCAACATCTGGATGAGCCTAATCGTTCAACAAGTGACTTCAACCGCTGTATGCAACTTGAACTGAAGTTGTAAGCACTGCCCAGTTGGCGGAGAGGGATGAAAAGATCCTGGAGCTCCAGAAGCAGCTCGCTGAGGTCGGGGAAATCTTAAGTTCGAAGAGCTTTGCTTGCTTCAGGGACTAGGGTTCACGAAGCGAGCGGTGTCAAACGAGTGTGGTAACTCACTGGTGTGGCAGCACTGTCCGCAAGTGGACTATGCTTGGCATCATTCGATGATGCTGACCATTTGTTGCATGTGTTGCTCGCGTCGCAGCAGTAGTAGCGGCAGCAGCAGCTTACAGCCCGCAACAGTCTCTGAAAGCGGTGATGCTGACGTTGCACAGGAGACACTATAGTCAGATGATGAATATGAGAATGCCCCATCAAGGCGATGCTGAGAGGATGGACGTGTTGATGATAGGTGATGTTGTTGTTGATGAGGACGATGATCATGATGACCATGATGATGATGATGATGATGATGAGCTGATGATGATGTTGATGACGGTGGGGATGATGATGAGGATGAGGATGAAAACAAAGCATGTGCTTACTAGGAGGATTCTTTGATGGTCGCGGATGACAATCCTAATGACGCTGACCGTGTTGCTTCTGAGATGATGCTGCTGCTGATGATGATGATGATGATCATGATGTTGCTGGTCTTGATGATGACAATCACCATTACGACGGCGATGCAGGTGATTCTCGCAGTGGTAGTGAAGATCGTGCTGCCGCTGTGATGATGGTGCTTGCATTAAAGAGTAAACTGTGTTTGTTATGACTGTGATCTGCTGATGATGACAAAAGAAGCACGGGGTGGCTGTGTTCCTTGTTCTGCATCGTTTTTGTTGAAGAGTCGACCTCGGTAGACCTTGCATCCTAACCCCGCAGCTTTCGAGCTCTTCAAAGTCTATACCGAGCAGGAATTCCGCATGCCGGGTTTCTACAGAAGGCTTAGAGTTTACCCTCATTGCAGGGCAAACAGCTGCCGCGACATGGCTCTTAACTCGCGAAGAAGTAACGATGCTGCGCTCTTCTTTTGGTTTTCTCATATCCATCACCTGGAGCTTGTATCCGGATGCAGATGCATGGGATGGCTTCAGCCTAGGCCAACTCCTGAGTTCCTCTAACGAACTTAATTCGACATGTCGATGTCTCCTGACTGTCGATGACTGCGAGCACCCTAGCGCTCTAGCTGAAGAACGACATGTTGAAACTGGAAGTTAATTCGACATGTCGATGTCTCCTGACTTTCGATGACTGCGAGCACCCTAGCGCTCTAGCTGAAGAACGACATGTTGAAACTGGAAGCCGCGAGCTGATACCTAAACGCGAGATTTCGAGCTCCGTTGATTGCTGACGAGGCGCAGCAGCGGGAAGCAGAGCTGTTGCAGAGACTGGAGAAGGCCGGGATGGAACTGGAAGAGCTGTAAGTCTCTTCGAGTTTCAATGGGGTTTCGTTTGCCTTTAGCCAGGGATCAGGGTGGTTTCTTGCCGAGTCTGGGTGTTGTCTTGTGGTGTTGCTTTCCCTGAATCAACTCCTGAGTTTGTGCCTAATCTAACCCCTCGAAGCAGCAAATGCCAACAAGCCTAGCACTAACATGTATAAGAAATGGTATAATAATAATATAATCTATAATATACAATTTACAAAATAAGATGTTCATATATAAGAAATGGTATATATTATATACTATACAAATTACAAAATCAGATATTCGGTTCTGATGAAACGATCCGACGGCATCTCTGCGAAGGCCGAGAGTCCGAGCCGTGAGGCGGCTTCTCCGGATCTGCTGGGCTTGGAGGCACACGTCAGCAGCTTCGAAATTACTGATTAGCAGTACTCTTCCTTGGGGTTCCTTATTCACATCCCGACAGCAGAGTACACCATCATACACCTAAAAACCCTTCTCCTTCCAATTGATACGGCCCCTACATCTTGGGGTACGTAGCTGCGAAGGCCTTACTTGGCAACACATGCAAGGGAGGATAATGGGAGCTGGAGATCACGGCCCACAGTGGCTTGCAGTTGAGGGTGACGTAGCACAAGGCTGGCCGCGGGTTCCCATGCTAAGGGTGACAAGGTCATGCCGTTTAGGGTCCAGGAATCGGAGGACTCAGAAATCTTTGCTCAGCATCTAAATTTTGGGTACACGGCTTTAGTTGCTAGCGCACTCCACCTTAATGGAACCCCTGAGCCCTAGACCCTTGAACTCGCGAGGCGTTCATACTTTGAGAGCGAGCCACAGCACAGGGCCCGGGATGCATGTTTCCAACTGCAATATCTGCTCGGTGAGCCCGCCGCCCTTTTTGGCCTAAAGTCGCACTTGGAGATCAGAATATCCGTACCGTCCACGGGGTCTGTGGGGCACGACGGCGTGGCAAACCCCAAGAACCCTACATCTCTAGAACAAAACCCAACAACTTGAACCTAAATCGTAAACCCATACCCTAAGCCCTCAACCCTGCCGCCCAAACCTTCAAGCCTGACGCCAAAACCCCAAACCACCTATCGAATGCACATCCTTGCATCGAGGCTGCTGCGGAAGGAGATGCGAAGGATCCGACATCCGTGAGAGCCTCGACATCCAGCTAAGATGTACCATAATTAACATAGTATCATATAGTACCGCCTAATGACAGAATATGCTGTAGTAGAATATGACATTTGACACCCCTACCTGCAGTCTCCACTATCTTTCCTTTTGGGGGCTCTGTTCAGTTTGGTATAGGCATAGGTATACACTCTCGATGTTGTACGCTCCAAACCTGAAGCAATATTTTTAGAACATCCGAGACCCCAAGCCTCAAACCCCGAGCCTTAGTGGAATTGGGATGTCGCGATGCTTCTTTCCATCAATTGCAGTTTTTCCTTAATGTAGAAGCCTGAAAAACACCAATACTGCTCCTGGGAGTCTTGTGTTTTAATACAATTTTCCCAAAATTTCATTAGAGAGGTTTCGATTGATTGATCGTGCGATGGAACGCTTAGCAACTTCGCCTTGAATTTAACATGTGGGTTTACAGAACTCGTTTGTAGTCCCTAGTCTGTCTACAGCAAGACATGCCCCATAACCGTGTTCTAACCGTGCTATGGTGGTTCAACCGCGGCAGAAGTATCCTAAGTCGCAGTCGTCAGCATTAACCTGGGGTCCCGAGCATCGCAAAGCTCCCTGACGTCATGTAATACTGTAAAACCCGGCAGTAGTATACTGTGATATGGTATGATATAACATGCTACTGTACGTGATATGATTTGACATGGTATGATCTGACAGGAAATGTGGCATGGTATGATAAGTTATATGATACGCTATGATGCTCTCTGCAAGAAGAGGATCTAGGCCTTTCGGTTCTTCGGGCTCATGGAGATCCAATCCCAGACTGACAAGGCATGAGAAGGTGCAAATCCGAAGCCCTCGCTTTGACAAAGCTGTGCATCAGGCAGAGTTTCGGGATTATTGTGAACCCTAACCGAGCCCCTTGAACCCTAGACCCTTTAGCCTATAGGCCTTGAGGCCTTGAGCCCTACAGCCTAAGAAGCTCAGGCCGTTCAGGAGGCTTCTGAGACAGGGCCTTCCGCGGTTGCACGGGAGCTGCAGGCCGGACCTGCAGGGAGCTCCTGGGTTGGTTTAGGGTTTAGGGTTTAGGGTTTAGGGTTTAGGGTTTAGGGTTTAGGGGTGTGGAGGATTAGAAAAGAGGGGGGGCGGCTCAATCTGAAAAGTATGAAGTCTTTACTGTTTAGGATTTAGCATAGGTGCCTGAATCATTCTGGAGCTCGCAGGTTTCCTGTTCCGCAAGGGTTGCTATCAGGAATCTACAAGAGTGATTATTCATTCAGGCCCCTCCATATGACATTCGTGCCAACACAACCCACCTGCTCAAGAGGACATACCAGTAAGGAAAAGTACCTACAGTCCTACAGTCTCCATTGTATTTCCTCTTCGCGGTGACCTCATAGGTTCTTACGTATAAATTTGGTTTAAGCAAAACGAAAGAACTACAATGAAGACTATAAGCTAGCAGGATTTATGGCGTTGGGTTACAAGCTCTTGGCTCTTGGGGTTCAGTTTTTGTGTTTGGAATTTTGCATGTATCTTCAACGGTGTTTCGCTCTTCGAGTTTTGGGGGTGGGAAGTTTGGTTTTGGGATGCCGGGAGGAAAACGAGGGAGGGCGGTCGGGGGATAGCTTCAGATACATATCTAGAAGTAGGCTTTGCGCGCGGTGGATGACACCAGGTGTTTGGATCGCCGTAGCCGCCGAAAGCCCCGGTGTCGACCGTTCACTTGAGTCGATAGCCTTGCTTACCCTGCCGTAGGAAAGTAGGTGCCTGAAGACATACCATGCTATAACTACAGTAAGGAACACCGAAAACCCTATTCTAACTATTAAGGCACCAGCCCGAAATCCACTGTGCCCTGGCCTGAACCGCAGATGTCCTGTGCAGGTGCCAAGCGAAATGGCGAGTGAGATCTGAGTTTCTGGCCCGGGCTCTTCTGAGCAGAGAGCATGTCTTTTGGGGTACATGGCTATACGAGTACATATATATATATATATATATATAATGTGTATCTAAGGGATATGTGTATCTAAGGGATAACATCACTCATTATTCAGACCCCTGAGACCCTTGCAGACTAAAACGAAGCGCTCTGAAAAGCACCGGCTCTGGCATTTTCCTGCCTATTTAAAGGCACGAGGTGTTCTCACGGAGGATCGCCTGCATAGGTTCGGCTTTGTGGGTCAGCAGCATACCGTAACGACAGCGTACAACGCTGAACAGAATGCCGAGACCGTCATAGACAGATGTGTGTAAGCCTGACTATATTTCAATGTGGACCAGAATCAGAAAGCACAACTTTGCTTGTTTACAAAGACATGCCCCTCTTCGGGGAATTACCTCCAACACGATTCTTTGCTTTGGTGTGAGGTTTGGATCCACCTTCCCTAACTCCATCCTCGGCGAAACATGAAGCGCATCTTCATTTGCAAAGAATATAGGCGCCTGACTAATGGCAATGGCTTTGTTTTTGGGTTTTAAGCGGCCATTATACTACAATCATAGACGGAACTCTATGGCATACTATAGGCAATTATTTAGGCTTCTAAATTAGTCAACTCAACAAGAAGGCTCATGTGCGGCAGAAGCACTCCACAGGTTCAGCAGGGCAAGCACGTATTGACATCTCGACAATGCCTGCCCAAAGCATCAGGGAATGCCAGCCCGAATCAAGCCACAAACGCAAACCACAAGCGACGAAGAATCTCGATTATCCGACCTGTGCAGTCGTCCGTGACGAAAGCTGTATCGATTACCTGCAGATGTGGCCACATCGTTCTACAGCGTCGCTTCAGGAAAATCCAACGGCAATAATTTGCTTGAGAGATGCTTGCTCGTGCGCCGTAGGCTCTGCTAGGAGCAACAGCACTGACTGCAAAACCTTTAGCTTCCGTCAATGGAGTTGATGTTTTTGGAGGGCTCTGCAAAAGCACATAAGCCCTCAACTAAAGTAAAGCGGCTTGCACACGGTTTACCTGGCTGCCGTTAGTGGACGCTCAGACCATATGGTATGTGGAGCGTATCGTAATTGGGTGCACTGAAGCGCGACAGGCAACAGTACAGGTGATCTTCAGTCAGGTGATTTTTGCTGTACATACTTGCACCCCCCTAGTCCCTGCATATAATCCCATCCTTCCGGTAATCATAGTACACCAGTTACGAACTGTTGAGAAGGCTCTAAAGTGTGTGCAGATCTGTTGCGGCGGGATGGTCTCGGTTTTCTGGCTTCGGGCCCAGAGGTTCCGGGGTGCCTCAAGGTTTACTCGTTCTTGTCATTAAGGCCCCTCTATTATATAAGTGTTAGCATCTCACAAAATAAAATATAGACGCCTGAACACTCAATTAGTTTTACGTATCACTCCTCAACTCCCCAGAGCTCCTTCTTATAGTTGTAGTATAACATACCCCAAACCCTGTACTCGTTACAGAGGCTCCATTGTTCTTGCTGTCCGCGATTCCCGCGATGAGCAGCCTGGGACATTAGAAGTAGCGCGCCAGACCAGGGTCTCGCGGTTGGTGCCCCGGCCGCAGCTTTCGGGTTTTTGGGTTTGGGGTTTTTCAGGGGAATAAGAAGCTTGAAAACATAGTTATCAGTATTCTTTAGGAGTCCTTGCTGTATTTACAATCATTAAGGCCACTATACGAAAATGTCTGGGGTTGGGAGTTTTGTGGTCTTATAGGGTCATTCTGATGCTTCGGGATGTGGTCTAGGCGTGTAGGACGGTCCGGGCTTGGAGCTTGATTTGCCCAGGTTGATGACCGTCATACGCAGCAGCAAATATGAAATAAAGGTCGGACGAAATCGTGGAACCCTTCAAACTCCACCTTCAGCTAAGGCTAGAACAGGCACGGCTGTCCTAGGCAGAGGTAGAAGTTGTCATGAAGTCTTTCATATCATCGGTGCTTAGCAAGGAGGTGCAGTGTCGTACACACATCGACTTCTCAAATTCCCGGTCAGTTTTTCCTGCCTCTTTGTCATTTTGTGAGCTGCAGCCTTGCTTCGCATTGTCTTGCCGAAGTACAGCTCAAAGAGACGGCGCGCTCCCAGGTGCGCCTTGCGCCTCCCCATGTCCGGTTGAGTCAGCCGCCTCAAGAGCGGCCGCAGTCCCAGTGCCATACATTCTGGTTGGGTTGGGGCCTGTGTACTTGAGAAGCTCTTCGGGTTGTGATACCCCAGACGAAGTTTGAGGAAACTATGGTCACATGGAACTCTGAATAAGGAGCACAGCGGGATGTTTGAGAAGCATCTTGCTCAAAGGGAATTCTGAAATAAGGAGCGCAAGGCGTTGATGTTGGCTTTCGAACTCGTGCTCTCCCTGTGAAGTGGGAGCCGCTGGAGAAGCCTTGAAGCTTCTACAAGTAAGTAGCCGCTCCCAGCCCTTAGACCTCAAACGTCCTTGAATCCTATGTGGAAGGGTGGCGACGCGAAGGGAAAGGGAAGTCTCCGAGCATCCTGAAGGGTTCCATTCGTATGCAGGGGGGGGAGGGGGGGGAGGGGGGGGAGGGGGCTGAGACGAATTCTTGACGGGGCAATCAAGAGTGCCCGTAGTTGTTGAAGCGCATGCGTGCTGGCTTAAGCCAAGCCGGCTGTAGCTAAGGTGTTTCCAGTACCCGTTTTCTCTTGCACCATGCCATGCTGCACCGTTGCAGCGATACCTCTTGAATTAATTTCACGCTTTCCAATTTCTCTAACTTGATGTGACTGCCATTCATTAACTGACCTAAATGTATTATTGGAGGATCTGGGTCGCTTTGTAGATACATGTAGGCAACAAGTTTAGTTTGGGAAGAGCCTGGCTATCAAAAGCACGTGAACCGGCAATTAGCCCTAAACGCTAATCCCTAAACCCGTAAACTCTAAACCCTAAACCGTAGCCCCTAAAATCCAAAGCCCTAAACCTTAAATCAATACGCCTACAATCAGGAGGATGCCTCCAGCTGTGCCGGGGCCCTTGGGTGCAGGGAGATTTCAGGGCTCAATGCCGGCTGAAACCCTGGACCCGGAAACCTAAACCCCGACCCATAATTTCCGCTGAAACTCTTTCGGCTGGAAATTCAGTGTAGCCATCGCAACCCCAAGGTTTAGAGTTTAGGGTTCAGCATTCAGAATTTAGGATAAAGGGTTCAGGCTTCAGGGGTAGGTTTTGGAAGCCACAGAGACTTCTGTGAATGACAGATCACCGTCCCGCAGGACCACCTTTCACAACAGCGAGGTACTGTGACATAGCAAGAATGTGCAGAACCCGGAATACTCGACGTTTTATTCCTGAGGACTCCTTATGCTGATGCTACAGTATTGCAACCCAAACCCCTATTCAAACGAGCCTTCACAGAACCTTGCCCCCCTATAGAACCTTGCAAGGAGCCTTGAATTGGACATAGTTGAGCCTTGTCTGATTCTGAAGACCCTTCCACTAAAACCTAAACCCCGTAAGCCCTAACCCTTAAAGGAACCCTTTTCAGAGATGCCATATACATCTCTAAAGCCTAAACCACTTAGAATACGTAAACCCAAGGGCCAGCTAAGGGGCCCCAAGACCCAGTTCACCCTCATGGGGCCATTGTTTGAGGCAGCATCGGGTTCAGGGTATAAGGGTTTGAGCACTTAGATCTTGGGGGGGCAGCCGTAGGAACAAACGCCTACGAAATCCGAACGAAACCAGTAGAAACCAGCTTTGCCAGGCCTTTTACTGCCCGAAAGTCTCTGGTGCCTGATGCCGAGTGCCTACCTCAGTTCCGCCTGTGTTTGAACTGCGAGGATTTTGAGCTTTAAGGTTTTGGGGTTGGGCGACTGTTTACATGTATCCATGGACAGCGACACGACCCGCAAGCCTTTTTAAAGATGACTTTGATCATGAAGGGGGTGAGGAAGATTTGCGGAGAAGCAAGCCATCAGAAGGTTAGGTGGATGACCACATTAGACTCATTAGACTAAGCCAAGCTGTGTGACTGGCTCAGCTTCACTGTGAATTACACCTTACTCCTTGCTGCGCAAAAATGTTGAGTATCTAATCTGCAGCTGAGTCCGGTAGATGCTTGCACGAAGCCCACCAGTGTGTTCTGACAGCAGCTGAAACCTGCGGAGCCCCACACCCGGCCATACCCTAAACCCAGAAACCACAAGCCCTGAACCCCAAAAACCCCGAAGCCCTAAGCACTAAATGCGAACCCCCCCACCCTAAACCTAAACCCTAAACCCTACATCATGAACCCCAGTAAATCTAGACCCAGCTAAGCCTTCGGAAGCTCCCGACCTTCCCAGTTCGCGGGTGCGGCAGCCCCACCTTCAGAAATCCTTGGTGCAGGAGAGCGGGCCAGAGCTTAGAGTTCAATACGGTCGCCTTGTTATTCAGAATATGCTTAGGGGCATATGTTTCATACTGTAGTTATGACAAGGCTGAATGAATATCACTTTACGAACATTGGATTTTGGAATTCATCATGTTATGTCCTTCTATTACTTTTTATTGAGGATCCCTGGGGCGCAGCATTCTAGTCATCAAGGCCCCTGCATGAGGGAGTCTGGAGTCTCATTCCTAGCAAGCTCTGTGGCAAAGGAACCTTTAGAGTAGCTCTTATGGCAACCCTTACAGCAACCTTAGGAGTTTGGGTGGAAAGACCAGTAGTCAATCCCCAAGAGTTCAACTGTTTGCGTCTGCTGCGATGGTTGCTGCTCGTGCCCATGGTTCCAATTAAAGTTCCTTCTTGTCGGTGTAGCGGTGCATGCTTTCGTACATTTTGGTTAGGGTCCAACAGGAACGCAGACTCTTGGGTATGACCACTAAGAATGATGTGAAGCGACTGAAACTACCATGACATGATGAAGGCGGTGATTCCGGTAATGGTAGTGCCGGTAATTAATTAGCTTGGACGGTCGTGATGTTTGGGTGCCTTAGTAGGGCGTAGGGGAATGGAATCGTCCCGTTGGAACCCTGTCATCAACGGCTCGATGAGCCCTTCCCGTCCAAAACGGTTACATTCATTCCTCAGTTTCCCAGGCCACCCAAAGTCTTCAATCATCAAGCTCCTCAACCTGTGTAAGCATCCTACACCCTGGACTACAGACCTGCAAGCTCCAAGTCCCTAACCCCTACACAAGGATCCGAGCCCCCAACTCTTAATCCTTACATGGCAGTTCCTGCCGAATGAAGGAATCCGTGAAGTTCGAGCGGCGCACAAGGTTCTGCCATCTTGGGCGGGGGCTGGTAACTCTATGTTGGGGATGAAGGGGAAGGGCTGTCACTTGTTTTTTTTGGTGTCGCTGGTTGTTGTTTTTTTCTTTCCTGTGCGTGTGTGTGTGTCACTTGTGTCTCTTTCTATCTGTTCGAAGCAGCAGTCTCGAACCAGAGGCGACCAGTAAGTCAGCCCCTTCATGAAGGCCGTGTATGTAATTGTGTTTCCTGCCGTGACTTCTAATTCCACATAGGGGCTCTGTCGATTCAGGAGTTTGGGGATGAGTTCGGGTCTCTTCACCGTCGAGGTCAACTGTTCGTTATGGTTCGGTTGGCCTAATTGTCAAGGGAATTGTCAAGCCCAGCTTCCACATGTCCACACGGCGAAAGCTCCACACGTCTGGATCCCCTGTTGCGGGGATCGCAAAGCCTGACGCTGGTCAGAAAGCCTCAGCCCGCAGAATTTGAAGCCCGCGCCTATGCAACATGTGAAAGCCTGCAAATCTCAGTGCCAACCACAGTCCCGAACACCAAACCCCAAGCCCTAAGCTTCCGCTGCGCACAGGCAAACCGAGCAGGTTGGACCCTGAGCTTGGCATTTTCTGACATAAGACCGGCCCGGTACTTATACCCAAAGCCCTGAAGAGTTTCATGGTTGTGCATATGTACTACATTCTTACAGTGCCGCTTGAAGCTCTGCGGCTGAACATCTCCCTAAGCGTCCATGGCCTTGAAGTGGTCCCTATGTAGGCACTGCATATACTATTTGGGAACGTGGACCCTTCGGATCAGGGCCCGAAAGTAATTTGGATCCTGCTGTATAGATGCTGTCTCAAGTGGTCACACTGGTCCAAGGACCAGAATGACGAGTGGACGACCGGAGAGGCCTCCGTCTTGGAATAGCATCAATAGGGCTCTCAGAATTCAGCATATGTAACGACATATCCATTGAATTGTGTGTGTAGCTATAATATATGTGTATATGTATATGCATGTATTTATGTATGTATGTACGTATATGTATATGTATATGTCTATGTATGTGTATAAGACTTGCAGTTTACAGTCCACGCTGTGAGCAGGAACCGTTCTGACCATTCATGTCTTCAAGAAGCAAGGAACTCGATCCAAGTCGCCTCTGACTCTCGTGGACTCCCCGAGTCTCTAAGACCTTACACGCTCAAGTTAACCTGTTCGCCCGCAAGCCGACGCTTTCAATATTCCTCCGAACACCCGGGGCCTTAAAACGTATTTTGACCAGGATCTTCCATCAGCCAACAGTCGAGACCGAGACCGATGGGCTCACCGGGTCGGCACGGCACTGGCCCGAGAGGGTTTAGGGTTTGTGTAAAACGACAAGACGAAACTCAAAAGCACCGGGACCCTGGCCTAGACCCTGCAGAAGCTTACAACCGCCCCCCCGAAGAGCCCCCGACCTACAAAGTAAAGACCCCCGCCGGGGGAGCCTTTTCTCGCGAACCAGAATGCCTCGGATTTGTGCTGTCGTCCTTGCGGCAGGGGCCTCCGATTTGTGCTGTCATCCTTTGCAGCAGGGGCATTGGTTTTACACAGGTTAAAAGTTCTGTCCTCCTATTCGGAGGTTTCGCCTACTCTCTTGACGAAGGGTAATCGGATGCAACTGCAAATTGTGTCCCACCAGCCATCCGGACTTTTCGGCTTAGTCAAGATATCGGCAAGTTGGAACTCGGTTGGCACCCAATAAAGAGGAATTCTATCCCGGACGCGCTCCAGGTCGAATGTTTGTCTAAGAGCAGCTAGGTCTATAGCCAGGCGTTTGTCTGACGGAACCCGCGGTACTCCTTCACGGTGAAGATGATCATAGAGGGATTTGCAATCTGTCAGGCATCTGAGCTTGGATCCCGCAACATCGTTAATCTTCTTCAGGCTTCCGTGTAGCACTGATTCCACGAATGAGCGGACATACTGGCCCATCTCCACGGCTTCAGAACAGGCAGTGGTCTCGGCAGCGAAGGTTGATCGGCATACCCTAGGATTAGCCGTAGATTTCCAATCGATGATGCTAGCCTCGCCGCCTCCACTTTTGAAGCCGTTCGCATCAACGAGGGCAATGAGGATGCCCATTTGGCTAGCAACCTTGGAATTCTCCTTCTTGGCTTTTCGTGCCTTCCTGTCGAAGGGGCCTTCCTTCATAGTCCCCTTTTCATGATCTTCGGGACTCAGAATAAAGTGCTCTTCCCCTTCCAACAGTGCATTAGCCCAGGCAGAGTCGTGATAGACTAAGTATTCCAAGGATGACAAGTCAAGTGGACGAAGCCAGATCCCCTTATCCCTGTGCTCCCAAGCTCTCTTTGCGATCTTATTGGTGAACTTGATATCCTCAACCGTCGGGGTTTTCTGGAGTTGTTGCGCAAGTGACACACTGCACTGAAGATCTGGTCTCGATTGTGCACTCAACCAAGACAAGGCACCAATAAGGGATTGGTTGTCGACCCTTTGCGCCTCTGTTGCTTGTTCCAGTTCATCTTGACCCTTCTGTACTTCAACTTCGAATAACCTGGAACTAGCATAAGACTCCTGACCCACAAAGACGCCCTCTTCGCTGACCTTGACGTGAGATCCGATGTACTCAAACATGTCGTCTTCCCAGTCGTCCACTGGAAACACTGCAGACAGCGAGCTCTTGATACAGCCCACAAGGTCTCTAGGGCCTACCGTTAAGAGATCATCGACATGAACCCCGACATAAGCGAGTGGTTTGCCAGATTCGGGATCGCACAGCTGAAATAGACATGGATCCAAGGGGCATTGTGTGAACCGAAGAGTCAGTCCTTGGAAATCGATCTTGATGCTCAGCATATCTCGCCTCAATCTCCGCCACCACTTCCTAGGCGAGTCGGGTAGCCCGAATATCCCTTTCTTCACCCTGAAAAGCTGTTCTGGTAGAAGACCTTCCACACCACCTCTAGGCTGACGAAGATACAGTTCCCTCTCCAACGGGTCTCCGTTCAAGAATGCCGCCGTGATGTCTCCAGCTGATGCCATCCATCCTAACTTCGAACGACGACTGGCTACTATCTGCAGCAAAGTGAGAACTGTGAGGCGCCCGATGGTGGGAGCATCCGTCTCAAGGTGTTGGATGTCTGGGTCTCTGTGTCCTGAGACTACTAAGCGTGCTTTGTGTTTCCAAGGAACACTCGCATCGATCTTCCGACGACTCCAATGTTTATCTCGATATGCGAATCTCGAAGAGAGGATCCTGCTGCTGTGTACACGATCGTACACCTCGGCGGATTCTTCGACCGAAAGAGGTTCCAGTGCATCATGTTCATAGTGCTCTTTCGTCTGTTTTAGTTCCGCGGCACGAAATGCAGCATGTTCTTCCGGAGGCACCAACTTCCAAGGTATCTCCTTTTCGAGCTGCTTTTCGAGGGCTCGCTCCGTTTGGCACCGCTTCAACATGTTGGCTGAATGGACACGAACTCCCTGGCCCTTTCTTCGAACCCGTCTAGAAACAACAGGAGGCACATCAGAAGGGTCACCGTCACGCTTAGCACCCCGAACATCGTCATCAACAACCATGTCCTGTCCATCTTCCTCGGGGAGACTGGGCTCGTAGTCCATGTCCTCGAGGTCGTTGTTTGGGAACTCCTGGAACGGATCTTCAAACTCTGGGATCTCTTCATCAGGGGGTTGGTATGTGTCGGGGTCATCAGGATCCAACTCGAGGAGTTTCTCCAAATCGTCCCTCACAATCCTGGTGGAGAAGAGCTCTCCGAGCTCTTCAGAGGTAGCCGGCCTCAAGTGTTCTTCGGCAACCAAGTGACAACGTCCCCCGAACGACACCCACCAGTTGCCGCCTTCGTGGCCAATGATGGTGCCCGGTCCCCGCCATTGCCCACGTTTTGTAGCAATCTTCTCGATCCTATAGAAACATACAAGCTCTCCGACCGCATAACCGCCTCTCTTGACACGCGCTCTCTGGATCATCCCTCTGCGAAATTTCGAGTCGATCTGAGTTCTGAAGAATGCCATGCGTGCCGAGGCTCTGATGCTAACTTCACGTTGTCGACGTTGGTCACCGGACATGATCTCGATGAATCTCTCCTCGTCAACTCCGGACTCTAGTTCTTCGGGTGCTCTGGGGTCTTTACCGAATACGGCTTGTGTAGGGGAGAAACCATGTCTACGTCGAAGTTCATTCTTAGCGCTGTTCACCGCCTGGACCGCCATGTACATGTCGTCACTCGTGATGGACTTCTCATCAATGACCCTCTGGAGTATCTCCTGGTACCAGTAACCGTGTCTCTCGATTACCCCTTGTTGCCAGTGTGCTTGTCCAGCTGAGGATCTCACCCGGCACCCGTGGAACTCCGCGTACTTGGAAACTCCAAGCTGGAGCCCGCTCTCTAAGTCCGCTGAAATCGTCCCAGGAGCCCCGAAAACGTTTCCCCAGAGTTGGGTGAACTGCCTACAGAAATCCTCGCCGGAGTGACCCTCAAGCTCGCACACCAAGTGAAATGTAGTGGCGTGGTCAATGATTGAGAGAAACTCATGCCGCACACGATCCGAGTCAAAGACCGAAAAGACATCGACACTGACCACTTGGTTCATGTCTAGAAGTGAAGGTAGCACCCCCGGTCTAGCGCTCCCGGTCCTCTGGTTTCGATCGCAAACTTCGCATCGCATCCCTTTGCAGGCCTTGATCACCTCGTCGTCAGCACCGGCGAACCTCAAATGACGAACTAGGTCAGTGATCTTTGGGTGCCCTAGGTTCTGATGTAGTCTGGTCAATGCGGCCTGGACATGCTTCGGCACATTCTTGTTGAAGTGAATAGCTGATGCACCTAAGGGTTCGTGTCGATCTTTCTTATCATCGTGGGATACAACATGCGCCTCATGTTCAAGATTGCCGCATTCTCCGCCTGAATCTCCGGTATCATGAAGTACTCCCCCTACACGAAGAAGCCACGCTTCACCTTGGTCTTCTAGAAGATGAGCGTTCTCATTCATGAAGCATTTCATGATCCTATTCTCCCAGACATGATCGTTCTTGTCGGCATGGTATACAACAGAACCGCCATGTTCTAGCTGCTGTCCGGCAGTGGCCACGATCTGCTCAATGAAATTGTTGCTCTCATCACAACCTTGAAACCAAACGACATTGGGCTTAAGATTGTTGATCACGTCAGTCACTTTCAGAGCATGGTTAGTATCAACATAGTCGCCCCAACTGAGAGGTTCGATGGCCTGAAAACCCGCCTCGATCATGTCCAGCGTCAACTCATTGCCGCCGATCTCGAAGAGGCATGCCTGATGCGGTGGTTTTCCAAAGGGTATATTCTCTGAGATGAACGACGATGCCGCTGCGAGACTGAGAGTGAGGAGCGAACTTGCCCTTCGAGCTCCCTTCCAAAGGTTCTTCCTAATGCTCTTCTTCGGCCTCGTCTCATGCTCTTTCTCCCAAGCACATGCACCTTCACTTCTGCCCAAAGGGAAACCGGAGCTCCTGAGAACATCACGTTCGGGCCTGCTAAGCTCACCAATCCCACGAGTGACATAGGCGATGATGCTGCAACGATTCCCTGTCCATTGTTCTACGGCATGTTTTCGCTTGGGACAGAACTTGTACATGTTATGTCTTGTATCCACCAAGCATCCGATCGCCTTGGAGCCGTCGGCAAGGATCGCCTCGCGGGACTCAATGGCGTCTGGAACCTTGGTTGGGTCGTTGTGTTCTAGCCAAAGACGTCCGCCCTCAAAGTCCCCAAAGGAAATAGTCCAATTGTCCCCAAGGTTGTGAACGTCTTTATGGGGACCGACATGACAATTGAAACACAACTGCACACTACTCCACTGACCCTTGGCACCATGGAAACGCATGAAGGCATTCACATACTTCGTCACGTACCAATGCTGATACGTGCGCCGGATCACCCCATAGTGGTTCCCATGGGAGTAGGCCCCGAAGGCCACACTGCACGTGCCATCCATGATCTTGCGCTTTCTACTAGCCTGGCAGTGTTCACACACGTCAATGAGGAGCCCTTCACATGCTTCGAAGCTGAAGTCTTTTCTGCGAAGAAGGTCTCGCGCACGATGTTCGCTAGAGACTTTGGTGACTCCAGCATCTGTACTGAAGTCGCCGTTTCGGCATTCATAGAAGACTTCCCCTGACGCAATCTCCACATCACGTACCCCGGGGAGGACATGGATCTCCTGGGTCTTAACCTCGAAATCCGGTTCGCTCTGAAGGTCTTCATCCTCAGAGCTATCACCCCCATGGGCGTCACCACTTAGAGATTGTAGCGATCCTTTAGCGATGCCACCTTCGCCATCAGCTCGTCGATCTCCTTTTTTACCTCTGGAGGCACATCTTGATTCATCATCGCCTTCCCGGGCTCGCCCTGATGATCCGTGGTTCGCTTCACCGATGGGGACCGCATAGCGCTCTTCGGCGCAGCCATCGACACCTGCCTTGAGTTCGCCTGGCTGTTGAGCTTCCGGGCCTCGGGAGACAACTCGCTCCACCCCTCGGATCCCCAGCTCACCACCGACTCCACGTCCTGCGGCACTGGCACCATGGAGTTCATTTCCGGATCCTTGTTGTTCACCTCGGGAACCTCCTGGAGGACTTGCGCCGCGAACCTGCTCAGGCTCACTAAGTCCGGGCTGGACCCTTCCGGGCCCCGCTCCTTTACCTCTGCCAAAGCCCAGCGAAGATAACTCTGGGGTACTTCCCGGAACAACTTGCCGCGGTGTCGCCCGAAACTCACCACCGCATCCCCTTTGTTCCTGGTGCAACAGTCCCGGATGAGGAGGGTCAAGTGGCCATTCGTCGCCTTCTCGGGCACCTCGATTTCCAACAACCGGCACTGCTCTAGGAGTTGGGCTTTGTTCATTGATGCCAACCCTTTCGGGACCTCTGAGATCTCGCCCATGGCCTTCTTCTTCTCCTGGATAAGCTGGCGAATTTCGCCCACACTCCAAGATTGGTGGATCGTGATCCCCATGCCCATCGCCTTCGAGATGAGCTGCGCCTTCGTCATGTGCCACACATTCCCCGTTGTCTCGGATGAGGAGGCCATCTTCAGGAGCAGCAACCGCAGGATTCGAGAGGGAATCTTCAAAAGGAGTGCTACAGGAAGCTCGGGAGAAAACAGTCCTGCCGACCCATAGAACTGGATGTTGTGAACTCGTTTCCCCTCTCCATGCGTCATGCACTTGATGTAACGCATGCGAACTCCCACATGAAATTGCCGAGGTGCACCTCATCTCCCCGATGGCGTCAAGAAGCATCTCCTTGATGTGGATCTGATCGGTGCTCCATTGGCTCGGGTCGAACAGTCCTTTTCTGGGAACTACGTGGATTCTCACAAAGGCACTTGGTGTCTCAATCCAGAAGTCCTTGGTAATAGGGGTTCGACTCCACCAAGCTGCAAACATTTCATGATTAAGGGCAGTGGCACTCAAGAGATTCCGGATAGTCGGGTTGATCTTCTTGGGGTAAAATAGTCTTGGAGTCACACTCGCCAGCGGTCCTCGCGAGGGAAGTTTGCTATCTACACCTCCGCCAACATATTGGTGTTCGACCTCAAGATCGTGAGACGAGGTCATGAGAGATGTATGCACCGTGTATTGCTTCCTGGCGAGAGGGAGTAGCTTCACCTCATCATCAGCCCACTCTTGGGGTGACGGCAACTTGGGATTATGACCTACCCTCGGATTCACGATCAAGGCGGGGTGGCCATTGTCAGTGGTCGAAAGCATGATGTTGTCGACTCCCAGGTGCTTGAACCGTGCCGTGTTCTCATCGACATCGTACACCATGCCCAAAACACTCAGGACCTTCCGACTGAGAAGGAGCGGAACCTCACCCTCGACCACCGAAGCCCTGACCGCAAACGGTTTACCGCCAACCTCGATCAAGATGGTTGCTGTGTATGTAGCTCGGAAGAGTTTCGAAGCACCAAACCTGAAATCGTCCGAGGCGTTCACAAACTGGGTTTCCAGGCCCGCGTTCCTCGCCAGTTTCAAGTAGGATTCAAGCCATCCTTGACCCATAACCGACTTACTGCAAGCGGTGTCCGTGATTGCATACAGTTTGTTGCCACTCGGGTACCCGACCTCGTAAGCAACCTGAACAACCGATCCGCTCCCATCACCGCTGGAGGATGTCACATGGGCCTGTTGATCCCCGCCGGACTTAGGGACATTCCCTTTGTTGCCGAGCTGCTGGTTCTCCGGTTTGTTGAGAGGACATGTGCTGTCCTTGTGCCAGTGTCCTCGCCTGCCGCACCCGGCGCAGAACGATCGTGCCTTCGCCTGTGCAAGGCGCTCCTCGATGTTGGATTTCCCCGGATTCTCACTGACACCCTTCCGCAGCACACTAGGATCCACACCCCGTGCTTTGGAGACCTCACGATATCTGGCTTTTGCGGTCTCCTGAGCTACATACGCCTCGTGCATCGCAACGGCTTCTTCCTCTGCAAGCACCTCGTCATCTGCCCCCTGGTAAACCTCCTCATCCTCATCAACCTCATCGACCCCAGTCATATAGGAAGCCTTGACCCCCTTCTGCCCTTTACCGCCAATGTCCTGATAAGGCCCTTTCCGGGGTTGCCAAGGAGGGCGTAGGGACTTCTCATGCAACACTGCTGCGCGCTGCAACTTTGTCACATTGTACTCATTCCCTACCGATGCCAGCAAAGCCAATTCCTCTGAACTGCTCAGGCTAAGCGCGTTGAGATAGGCCCATGCCTTTGCCACCTCTGGGAGGCGGCAGTCGATTTCTAGGAGTCGGGAGTGACTCCTATCGAAAGCCGAGTTGAATTCCCTGATGGTTTGCCCAGATTGACGACGAAGCCGCTTAAAGAATGCAGTAAGGCTTTCCGCAATCTTTGACACTTCGACTTCCTGATACCTTTCTTGAATCCAAGCTCGAAAGATTGATACACCGTTGTTGCCCGAGAGATCCTCAACGCTCAATTCCTCTGATTCAACCCATGCCCTTCCCGAGAGGTTCTGATAGAGTAGAAGGGCTTGCTGATGTTTGGGTGTCCTCGTTACCTTGCACCATGCGTCCACCTGGCGAAGATAAGACCTAGCGCTCATGCCAAGCTCCTCCCCAGAACTCTGAGCATCGAATCCCGGAACTGCCATCCTCTCGTTGAAAGAGCCCTTCGTAGCTGTGGCCTCGGACCCCAGGTTCCCATCATCTTGTGAATTAGAGATCCCTGTCGATGAGTCTCCAGCCCACTTCCCGGAAGAATTCCAAGAAGCCCTCCGATTGTAACCCGCATTCTCGCCCTCGGAACTGCGGAGCTCATGCGATGGATGCTCATCTTGGCGCCCACCTGAGCCCTGATCATCATCACCCTCGCCCGGTGATCCACTGGAGAAATCTCCACCGTCTGTACTCCACTCGGCCTTTGAACCCCAAGACCAGTGATAGCGGTAGCCGTATGGTCTATACCATCCCTGCCAAGCCCATTGATCACCCCGGTTCCAAGAAGAATCATCCCAAACCCTTCCGTCACCTTGATCCTGAGCCCGAGCAGTCTGATCACTCTGATCCGTAGCAGGAGCGTTGCTGTAATAGGAGGTAGGATTACTTGCTCCAGCACCCGAGAACGCCATTGGCGCGTAGGCACTACGAACCCCCAAAGAGACAAAGAAGCCCTGAAGGCAGCCCTCACCGACAACACAACGAGACAAGAGAACAACGACACACTACAGGAAAGACCCGGAAAGCGGCCCGGGCTCCGCTACCAATGTAAAACGACAAGACGAAACTCAAAAGCACCGGGACCCTGGCCTAGACCCTGCAGAAGCTTACAACCGCCCCCCCGAAGAGCCCCCGACCTACAAAGTAAAGACCCCCGCCGGGGGAGCCTTTTCTCGCGAACCAGAATGCCTCGGATTTGTGCTGTCGTCCTTGCGGCAGGGGCCTCCGATTTGTGCTGTCATCCTTTGCAGCAGGGGCATTGGTTTTACAGTTTGGGGTTGAGTCGGGGCTTCCTCAGAGCTCGGAAACCGCTCAAACACACCAAGCAGATGCCGAACGTCGGCGACAACACGTCGGCGTCTGCAGAGAGTCGAGCTCTGACGCCAAGAACACCCCGGAACCCATCTGCTTTGTTTGGGCATGCTTGAGCCAATTTGAACCCATGCTGTGAGGCCACGTCCATGTTGTAAAGCTCTTGTCTCTGGGGCGGGGCAGGCTGATGCGAGGGAGATGAAATAAGCATTGAAAGCATCCGCTTCACCAGACTTAAACAACACGCTCTACCTGCTGTATAGGTCAAGGGAACTCTATAAGTCGACAGGTTTCGAGTTGGACCAAAATCGCGCTCTCTTTACATTTCTCGTGGTGGAGTGGCGCAGGATGGCGCAGGGTGTCAGATACCAGTACCCCACTACGCACAGACGGGCATTGAAGTTACAACCGAAACTAACCTCAAGGCCAGAACCTGTGCATGGTTTTGGGTGGTCATGTGTCAGATTTAACAAGCACCTTTGGAAATTTCTCTCGTAGTAAAGCGGTCTGTACCTGAACAATTAGGAATAGTATCCCTTGAGGGTCTCTACAATGATAGCATCATATGCCCCCAAAACGTTCTTGAGGTCTGTGTAGTAATAGTAATTAGTTGTGTACCATAGGGTATGCGTACGGAGATTGCAGGGCCACCAGTTCATGAAGGAACATCACTCTAGAATGTGTCAGAGTCATAGTCATGTTGCGGTTATTTGCGCTAGTACATAGTAATGGTAATTACTTGTGGGTTCTCTGAAGTAGGGCTTGCTTCAGTATTCTCAGTGGGTCATCCATCTTGTGATAGACATCGCAAGCCGGGACCCTACTTCGACGGCCTCCAAAAAATGGGCTGTTCAAAGGGGCGCTCAGGCATCCAGAGCTTCCATGCACAAGTTAAAGCCATATATGTATAGTTATATGTACACACACATATATGTGCATAACATATTATAACCAACTGATTATATAGTGATTCTACTATTTATCAGAGCATGTAACATGCAACATATAAGACGCAATCTGTACTCCATAATACATTGTATATGTAGTATAGTATAATAAGATATGATATGCCAAAGAGAAGGGCCATATAGCTTAAGCCTGCCGGGCCAAGGGCACACAAGAGTCGCTGGACTCTTCTCTGTCTCGCGCGAGCGGGTGACTCGTGCAGCAAAACCCCACACGAGTATCTCACGATTTCCGGATTGCAACTTCAGCTTTCAGGATACAGGGAACTCCAGAAAGTTGGAATATGGTTTCAGGGTAGGATACCTTATAAGTTACCTTAAAGGGGATACGATAATGATATTCCAACTTTCTGGCTTTTACTGTAGTTCCACAGCCACCGGCATGAAGTGACATCTTCGTGTAGTTGAAGCTCCATGGCTTTGAGGGCCTCACCCAGAGCCTCCAATATCCCTTAATTAAGGAACATTGCTTAAATCATATAAGGGATCCTAGTATAATTTAAGGTATATTCCTTAATTAAGGGGTTTTGGAGGCTCTGGGCACATGCATCATGTCCTGAGGAAGCGGCTGTCTGCTGATATCGTGCAGATAGGTTTAGGTTCAGAAGGATAAACAGTTTTCTGTTGATTCTATTGGGTCTGAGGGCTATGTGCTTGGTGCTGAGCTGAACCGATATGAATATTAGTATTTTCATGAGTAGTACTATTTATTTGTATGACTATGCTTACTATTTCTACAACGATAGGACTGTTACCATTGCTATTGCTACTATGATTTCGCTATCTTTCGAGATCACAATCATATGCTGAACAAGCCGAACATGCTCGAAGCTCTCAAGCCTGCACCCAAGACCTAAAAGGACCCGTTTATTTTTGCAAGTATATTCTTATGCTTCTAACATGTGTAGTTGTGTATCATTTCTGTATAAATGTAGATATAGATGTAAACACATGCATACATATGTACAATATGCATGAAGTTCGATTCTCTGGTTTGACCAGTTTTACATTTACGGTACTATCAGGTAACCAAAAATCGAACTACAATGGAGACCATAGGTAGTCTTCGCGAACCCAAGCTCTCGACACTTTGGAAGTGCACGCCCAGGAGGAGAATACACCTCGAACGGCAACCGTTTCCGGCCATCCGACGACTTGCAACCAGTGTTTATCGGGGTTAAAGAGTCTGCAACTTTTCCATTAATTCTAGGCTGGGTTCGGAAGTTTCCAGCCTTGATGCCACGTTGAGGATTTTGTGAAGGTCGGGTTTGAAGTCCAAAGACAGCCTTCGAATGGTGGGGAGTCCAAATTGCGAGCGGCACTTTGGGAGAAGAGCGATTTTGCATCCCCCGACGCACATGGCATTGTGACATCTATAGCTCCTTGTAAGGAGCGCAGGAGTGCAAAGGTACCCGCATCAAAGTTGACTCGGTGGCGAGGGCGCCAAAAATCATCGCCGCGATGCAGTAGGAGCTGCGGTTCCGGACTTGTGCACTGCGTGCTGCCAGCAAGTAAAGCGTCTCTGGAGCTCGAACTACGCCATACTGTAGGGCTCCAGTTATAGCTAAACAGTACGTTCCGAGTTCCGATAGCTGTATATTATGTTGCCCAGCAACCCAGTAATTTCGGGAGTTTAGAGTGTAGGATTCAGGCGCCACTCACAACCCCGGCACACGCATGTCCACGTGCCAGGCAACTGGTGCCAGGGCCCTGGTGACCTGGTGTGCGGGGAACCGCTGAATCCTGCAATCTATCGTATTGCACCACATTTTCCTATGCTGTTTTATCTTTTGCTGTAATATTTTACTCTGCTTTTATAATACTGTACTCTACTACTACTGTATACCTGGCTTCATCGAAATATCCGGTCCCCACTTGCAGTTGAAGTTGTGCGATCTGTGAGTGAGTTCTGAAGCCCCAGCTGGTGGTCGAATCCAGGCCAGCCTAGATCCCAAGCTCCAAGGCGTACATGGGACGGTGTTGGCGGAATCCGGCCTCGAACTCAGCCTACCCTGGTTTCAGCAGCTCCAGCCTCACGATAATCAGTATACTCCGTCTTCTGTTGGTCATGAGCCTTCGCAGTTTGGGGTGAGGAAGACCAAGCTGACCAGGGGGCCTTCATAGTTAGAATAGGGTGTCGGGTGAAAAAAAACAACGTCGAAGTGAACGCAAGGAGCCTGAAGGATGAGTCTTGGTAGTTACAACAGGCTTAAATTACCAAGCAACGGGCATCCTCCACTTGCTGGTCGCCTGCGGAAGCTGAGCTTTGATGTGCTAACCCGACAGACAACATCGGATCAAAGGACGGGCACCAGCCTGCGGCATCAGTGCCAGCAGCAGCACCAGCAGCATCGTCGCCGTCAGCATCAGCTACATCGTTGCCATCCATACCGCCGGGCTACCACCACAGACAGCCGCCGCGGTGATTGTCATTAGCGACGTGACTTCCGTGTCGTGCCAACCAGCAACAGCAATACATGCGACGACAATGACGACGAGGACGAATAGGCAGCAACAGCAAACGCATCGACAATCAGAAAACCAACAAATACACTAGTAGCGAGAATGGCGAAAACGACAATTGCGACTATTGACACAAACAACCGAGCCAACAACCACGATTCTTGAGAATTGGGAGACCCTACAACCCTAAGAGCCTGCTCGGAGCCCAGTTGCTCACCAGACTTCATATGGAACCGATTTGGGCTTGGGATGTTTAGGGCTTTGGGTTCAGGCTTTAGGCTTGTTTTATGTAGATATTCAGGACTTAGACTTGCCCTACTTGAATAAACAACATAGTTCAATTGCTGTATGAAATCCTACCTCATCTATGTAGTCACCTTGGGCCTCCGTTTTGTTCATTCTGGACCTGAAGCATTGATCATGAAGTCTTCATGGTTCAGCCGCTCAGCCTAAAGCCACAACCTCAAACCTTCAACGAGCCATGTAGTCCTCATACATTGTGGGGAACAGTTTGGAACTCAACCATTCTGGGGGACCTGTGGCCACGTACTCTGTCCGCATCATGAGGCTACAACATGAGGAACGTTCAGGGGCCAACTCTAAACCCAAGGCCCTATATCGTAGACCCCAAGTCCTAAGCCCGAAACCGTAGCACTTAAAAGCTCAAGCTGCCAAGATCACAGCGAAGCTCATCCTCAAGAAAGTGAGCTCCCGTGATGATTTCCAGATTATTGACTTGTTTGCCAGGCCCGGGTGCATCAAGTGTTGAGGGTTACGGGTGGGGGGTTGTGCTTGTCAGATTTTGTGGTTTTGAATTTCGGTCTTATCATCTTGGAGCTTTCTTCTTCCGCTCGCTTTCGTCATTGACCCTCAGCTCCTAAAGTTTCGCAGGCCTACAGACACACAAGCCCAGTTTGTCAGTTTGACGGACCCTCGGAGCGACTGCATACCGAAGGGTCTCGTCCGTTACTGCTGCCTGTTTGGGATCAAGAACGGAACTAAGGTCGTGGATATTATTGGATCGCACAGGATAGCTATCACACATGACAACACCGTCAACAGAACAAGCCGCTTTTAGCATGTTCGCCTACGTTTTGCAGTCTTCCACTTTGTTCCCTCTGTAACCTGCTGTCTTGGTACGTTGGCTGCCATGGTTTGCCGGCTTCTGTCGCATTAACAGTACTTGTGTGCTAGTACCAGTGGCAGTACCAGTACCCGTACTGGTACCGATACCGGTACCAGCACTAGTAGCAGCAGCGGCGGCGGCAGCAGTGCAGTGGCAGTAGCTGTACCAGTAATCGTTGTCGGAGTCGTAGTCAGAGTCGAAGTCAACATCGCCGTGGCAGTGCAGTAAATATTGGTATTGGTAGCCATAGTGGTAGTGGTTGTGCGGTAGCGGTAGTAATGGTGTCATTGTTATAAGTCCTATCTGTTGGTCGGATCAGTTCTTGAGTAGCTAGATCAAGAGGAACATGGGGTCAATGAACAAATGTCTGGCAGAGTCTAGCCGTAGGGGTGGTCGTCGCAGGGGTAGTCGACATCGTGAATGTAGCTGCATAAAAGATAGTGGCAAAAGTCGCTAGCCATGCTGCTGCAGTTGGAGGTAATGCAAAAGGAGCATGCAGGAAACCAGCGGTAGTAAAAGAGTGTCGCAGTCGTTTGCGAACCCACCACATCAACCGTAGTTACACTCAGAATGAGCTCAATTTGGAGCCGTGAGCTCCATCAGTCTAACGCCTGATCATCATCAACATTACCGACACCAGGTTTGCTGTCTTAGTCGTCAACACCATCATTGGCTGGACAATAAACACCAGGGTCATCATCGCCACTGTGGCCATCGGCCTCAGCATCAGCAGCACCATTACCGCAATAATCATGATCGTCTGGAGCGGCCGCCACATGGCCATGGCTTGATCATGACCGTTACCTTGCGCATTCCACTTGTCGTCGTTTGTTCATAACTTTTCCTTCCTTTCGTAGTCAGCGGGTGGCATGTGCGGCCTTATCAGATGCAACCGACCAACGACATGATTTGGGGCTCGATATGATTCAGGAACAACTGGAGGGCACCAGTTTGACAGCATGTCCATCGGGTTCGTGAGCCTTAGCCTACAAGGTAATGTGGCTAGAACGTCCGTGATAACTCAAGACGGCATCACCCTTGGGACCTTACGTCTGCAACTTCAGCCCAAAGCGTCGGCACAATTCCAGAATTCCATCGACTCATTCGCGGATGCAGGAATCGGATCATTGCAGCTCCAGAGGAGCTACATCGAGATCCGTACCTGTACAAGCGAAGCGGTGGCAATATTCTTCGATGTTCAATAATTTCTGGGCCGGACCTGACTTCGATGTTTGTTCAGGAATGCTGTTTCACAAGATATTGATAGTTTCCCCCTTTGCGGTTTTGTCCATGAGGGTCTGGGAGATAGTGGAATGGTAGCGTGATTTATCACATTCCGGACGGGTGGGTGGGCACTGTCACGATGCATGATGGATGATTACCTTGACATTCACGTGATAATCGGGCTGCTGGTCGTTGGTGGTGTTAATGTTGATCAAGGTCTTGTCTGGGCGGTGGTGAGGTTTCGTGTACTGGGAGAATCCGACAATCAAGATCCTTTTTCGTTCGTGCACAACTTCATCCAATAAGTTGACACGCTGCTTGATCTTCGCACGTTCAGGCAGTCTGTCTGTTTGTCTGTCTGAGTCTGTCTGTGTCTGTCTGCGTCTGTCTGCGTCTGTCTGTCTCTGTCTGTCTCTGTCTGTCTCTGTCTGTCTGTCTACGTATGTGTAAGCATGTGTGTGTATGTGTGATCATGCAGTTGTGTATGTGTGATCATGTAGTTGTGTATGTGTGCTCATGTAGTTGTGTCGCACTGTATGTATGCTTCACTTCGAGAAGTTGCCATGTACTAACTCTTGCGGCACATTGCCTCTCCACATGCTTTTGTGAGTGTTTGATCTTGAACCAAGAGCCGGCTGCAGACATGTTCAGAACAGAGCACACCGAATGTGCTGCACCGTGAAGGCAAACAACCGTCTCCGGAAACATCGTAGGACCCGAGCGTGAAAGGTGGAAGCAACGTTTAACAAAGATTCAGACAGATGTCATACCCCAAATGCACCACATTCCGCAACAAAAGGTACAAATGCAAACCAATACTGCAGATACCTGAACACCGAACTGAAACCAGCCGCAAAACACGGAGCAAGCCTTTTTCCGTCACAGCCCGAGGCAGTGACTGCCTAACTTCCGCAGGAAAACCTGCACTAGAGCCTGCCACGGGTTCGAGGCTATCGGTTGGCTCGTAGTGAGGGCCTGTGTATCCTCAAGCTTGGTGAAGTTGAAGAAGTCTAAAACTGGCTGCCCGAAACCGTCGACTTTTCCAGCCCAGGCCCGTCCTCCTTTCATTGAGGACGTGGATGTACCACGATTTTTTCAGGCCCCATCTTGCCGCCGGCTGGAGAACCCTAAGAACACCCCTTTGGTGGAGCCCTCGACCCTGTCCTTCCGGTCTTCTCCCCAGTCTACTTCAGGTGTTCATCCTGCTTTCGAAGGTTGTGGGTTTAGATCGGGCTCGGGGACACCTTCAACCTTATAAGTGCGCCACCACCCGCAGCCAGTGAAGCGAAGAGGCTTGGTCTGAGAACTGCCGCTGAGATCAAAGCATGTATCAAAGACTCTTCACAGGGTGTTGCAAAGGGTCTTGCATGAAGATGAACACTGCGTTATCATTCTTCATAGTTGATCGGGCGAATTGTTCATGCTATTGCTTGGTGGTAAAAGCATTTTGCGAAGGCTTGAAAACTGCGATTACCGGACATTGTCTTATCCACACAACTGCAGACCAGGCGGCATGAACCCCCAGCGTTTAAGCACGAAGACCGAAGCCCCTACAAACCCTGGACTTTCGGAATCGACTTTGCGCCCATGAGATGTTATGTGCCAGGCAAAAGAAGCTCGTCGCATCTGCAGACGAGCCGCGAAGATGCAATCTAATGTAGTGACAGAGGTTGACTCTGAAGCTCTGAAGGTCTCTGAAGACTTTAACCAGTGCATGTGGACATATATATATATATATATATATACACATACGTACATACATACATACGTACGCATATACCTGCATATACATCTTCTTGTGCATATAAACATACACGAAACACATTTACAAATATTGCTACGTATGTATGTATGCATGTATGTATGCAAGCATGCGCGGATGTGTAACGGTGTATCGTGTATAAATCGCCGCCCGGGCCAGCAGTGTGCTTGTTTAAAGACGGCCCTTGGGCCTTCGAAGCATTAGGTACTCACTTCGAGGGCCACACATCCAGAAGCCTCTTCCAATGCAGTCTTCTCTCGCGGGTTAGGGATTAGGATTTCAGATTTCCGGGATTAGGGTCTGGGCTGTAGGTTCAGTTCAGATGTACAATATCTGGTCTAACGGCGCATCACTGCATGCTTGAGTCTCTAGTCGGCTAGGTCCGACTCAAGCTCACATGTTCTTAACCTTGCATGGTGCAAGAGAAGTTGGCCAGGTGGCCTTTAGGAGTTCGAAAACTAGCCTGGGAATTTCGCGTAAGCCCTAAACCCTTCAGATAACTACTAAATCTGTAGGGTTAATCCTACGGTAAGAATAGAAGCAGTATCGATGATCATAGCAATAATGAGCACCGCAATACTCAAGCAATAATAGCACCATCGCGAATACTAACCGTGAGAATACTATTATAAGGGTAAGCCCGACAAGGAATGGCATGGTCAAGTTCGTACTCGGATTGTCATGCATAGCCCGGCCCTTGGACGGGCTTGGCTGCATGAGGCTATGTTGTTGCGACCCCTTCGCAGTTCTTTCTTTGGGAGGTTACAGGAGGACGCATAGGTCTTGAGATGTCAGGCTTGCGAAAGCTTGGAATCCACATACGGTACTTTTGCGAGGCAATTGCTCCGAATGTCCGCGCAACTTACCCTAAGCATCCATACGGCGCGCTCCGACTTACTAGTGGCAGCCATCAGTTGGAAAAGCCCAGGTAGGCCTCAAGCCCTGAGCACTGCTGCAGTCTTCCTGAGAGGGCTCCAGCAAAACCAGCATCCATACAAGATAACGGCAAGAGCCTGCACTGAAGTCAGTCTCAGGGGTAGTTCGAAAGCACGACAGCCTCAACACTAGGCCCAAGCATTTCAAGTTCATCAAACTGCCGCCAGCTCGTTTCGAAGGATGCGCCGATCAACTCGGGCCAAAAGTCCTCGGTACTGTGCTGCGAGCTCAGGGTGCCCAGTTTGGGGATTTCTCCTATGGACATACCGCTTGTTGGAGGGAACGGGGGAACAGTTTCCGATCATCCTCGTTGAGTTATTTACTAGTACTTGTGCATTTAGGTCCGGGCGTGTCTGTCGGTTCTGCTCTTGCGCAAAGGTTTGGGAAAGCAAGCCCAAGTGTAGAACGCAGCAGCATGTGTACAACAGGTCTCTCATTAGATCATCCGACGGTGTTGTCGATGAAACTCCCCACCACGCCATGTAATTACAGTGTACGTTCAATCACATGCACCTGCGTCCGTGCTCCATTCTGGCAGGGCGTCAGCAGAAACCAGGCCTTGCCCAAGCCTGTAAAATCAGAGCGCAACGTATTTATTTGCGTAGGTTTCGCTTGCAAAGTCGTCGCAAATTGGGTTCAGTATCTGGGACAATCACAATGTCCGTGATCGGGCATTTTGTGTTTTGCTGGCTGTTCCAAGCTTCGGCTGAATCCCTTCGCTGAAAGCCTAGAGATGTAGAAACCGGCGAATCTGCCGCTTTGCAGCTTTCCATACAAAGGCACGCAGGGAGTCCTCAATGCCTTACGTAGTGCTGTATAAGCCTCTGAAGACGCAAATCCCTTTCCGAAAAGACCCTTATGCCGAAAAGACCCTGATATAAACAGAAGGGACTGAAACCCCCAGAAAAAACCGAAAGCCTTAACCCCTAGCGCTAAACCCAAATCCCTAAACCCCTAGCTTTAAATCAGTGCCCTGAAGCCAATGCCGGAAATCTTGAACTACAGCATATAGACTATGAGGTGCTGTGCCATGGTTCGGGGCTTCGAGACATCGTCATAACTGTACTTCTGGTAACAATTAGTTATAAGACTACCAACCATAAAGGTATGTTGCTGTAGATAACCAGATGGTGGCGGTTAGCTGACATAAAACTGTCCCTGAAGCTGATGCGCCCAGTTTATATGCCCATGGTGATGTTCACCGGCTTCACGAAAGATTCGCCACGGCCTCAGAGCCGGAGTGACTTCGGCCGAAGCAAGTCCCCCCCCAAAAAAAGGCGCATCGATCCCGAAGTGGCTCGACGCTGGAGTGACGCTTCATATATGTATGCGTGCATGTGTATACTTATATATATATATATATATATATATATATGTCTATATACATGCATGTATATGTGTATGCGTAGTTGTGCATATATATATATATACACACAAACAGACAGATAAATAAATATAAATATATACTATATACATATATTTATCTATCTATCTATCAGTATATATATATATACATATGTAAATATGGATGTACCTGTAGTAGCGTCGATTGTGTTGGACTAGATATAGATGATCTGACATTACCTACCTCCTAAACTTTCCTAAACTCCAAGCGACTCACTGCCAAGGGCTGCCGTGGCGTCTTCGCTGATTGCTTTGGTGGCACTTGGTGTGGGAGCCTCTGATGGCGCGTGCATTGCCGATGGAGTGTGGTTGCTTGCCGATGTGTATGTTTGGCTGCGAGTTCCATCATCATGCTGACGGCTTTGCGAGCTGCAGGTCGTTGGGAGCATGTGCAACAATGCGCAGCTGTACAGCGGTCCTGGCCTGTTGCTTGATGCTTCAGCAGGGCAGTGATCCACAAAGGGCACCCTTGACGCAGTCAATGCCTGAATGTGAGCTGACACCGTGCGGCAGAACAGGATGCAGCAACTGCCGTACAACATACTGTACGGCAAAGCATTCCGACCCGGCAAATCAACATGCGCGTGTAAGTGAGCTCATGCAACAGAGTTTAGTAGCGATACATAACTAAGTTATACACAGACATAGATGTGTATAGATATTTAAAGATACAGACATACATACATCAATGCTTACACACATACATACGTACATACATACATACATGCCTGTACATACACATGCATATATACATGTATGTGGCTGTATACTTCTATGTACATGTATATATATATATATATACACATATGTACACATATACAGCCAGGTGTCCTGAGCTTAGTAGTAACAGACATTGGCAGCTGAATCTACACCGAGCAGAGCTCGAGTAGGCCTTCCCCCTCTGTAGGATGGCTGTAGGGTTTAGGGTTTAGCGTTACTCTAGAACGTATATGGGAGTTTCCGAAAATAGGAGTACCTTATTTAGGGGTCCTTATAATAAGGATCCTACTATTTAGGGTCCTATATTAGGGTCCCCTGTTTTCGGAAACTCCCATATGAACCTCAACCGCACACCGCAGGTTTTTCGTTGCAGAACAGAACACAAAATTACGCTGTGCGACACGACGATGTGCCACGTCTCAGCCTGCAGCACATTGAAACATGTTGCTGCAGCCTGATGTGAAGTCCGTGCTTATGATTATGCCATAGACTGCCAAATCCTGCTGGACTCCTGGCTGGCACAGACGCACGACATGTGTAGACAGCAGGGTCTTACTGCGACCGTAGCCACTCGCCGACGGTCTTAAGAAGGGCCCTTCCACGCCAGGTCGGGCGCGCTTATATGGGCTGCCGCTGCGTGTCGCGCACATTGCGGCATCGGCCTCAGCGAACTCACGGTTTGTCGCAGTTGCAGGTTGTTCCTCCAAGGAATCGGGTTTCAGCGACGACCTTTGCATCGGCAGGCTTTCTTCATCGGCTTGACAGGGCAAAGTCAGCCTGGAGTATCCTGTGCCTGGGGACACCCCAGCGAGCCTAATTACTAGCAACAAACAACGAGTGGTTGTGCTAGTGGTAGAGTGACAGTTGCAGCAGCGGCAGCAGCAAAAGCATCAACAGCAGCAGTGTCAAATTAGCTCGCCGACTCGGTTCTGCACTCTCCGAAGCTTACACCCCGACAGTTTAAGACTACAGAACATAAGCCTGGCAAGTTGTGTGCAGTCACACTCAAGCCTTTCCCCAGAAAGCTGAGACATAACGAACGGTACAGAACACCAGCAGTTGTCCCGGCTGTAGCCAAATACTATCTCACGGAAGTGGGGCTCCCGAAGCCTAGAAATACGTGTTGCCCCTCAGGTCCTGATCATCGTCTTCATCGGAGGAGTATGGGATACTATGGCCCTCTTCGGTCGGGGCCCGGGTGCTTCATGGTGCGGAATGGCAACAGGGTGTTGAGACACAGCATTCAGGGTGAAATCTTGTGTTTCGTCGGCCCATGTGGGATTTCAGGTTAAAGTCGCAAGGTGTGAGGACAACGGGCTCGAGGGTGAAAAAGCCTGAGGGTATCGTGGTTGAATCAACACGAATCAATCATCTGCTATTCCTGCATAATTGTTGGAGCTGCTGCGTTAAGGAACGTGGGTAGTTGCTACTCTTTTCACAAGTCTCTTCCTAGAAGGTGCAGCCATTGTAGTGCACAGGCAGGTGTCAACCGCATAAACGGGAGACCCAAGCCAAAAGAAACGGACTGACGCGGCCGCCAAGCCTCAAACTCATAATTTGTTGCCTGCCCATCTTCCACTCGAAGCCACTCGAAGCAAGGCTTCGCGACGACATTTCTGTTCATTATCCTCGACATTGTTCGCAACCGAGCTCTTGTATGTGTGTGTGCATACATACATGCATGCATGCATACATGATATATACAGTACGTATGTATGTACGTACGCATGTATGTATGTGTGTCTGTGTGTGTATGTTTGCATGTATGTATGTAAGTATGTGTGCGCTTGTACGTGTGTGTGTTTGTATGTATATGTCTGAATATACTTGTATGTGTTTGTATGCATGTACTTGTGTGTATGCGTTTGTATGTACGTATGTATGTATGTATGTATGTATGTGTATGTATGTGTGTGTATGTATTTGTATGTATCTGTACGTATGTGTATGTATGTATGTACTTGTATGTGTTTGTAATATGTATTTGTATGTATTCGTGTGCGCGGGGTCATCTTGCAATGCATGGGATGTTTTATCGGGCGTCTTCGTTTCTGCCAGGCCTGAGGCACATGATCAGTTTACCTGCGACACTGCGGATGCTTCAGGCTGAGGTTTCTCTTGAAAAGCGTTAGTCTGTTCGACGCAGAGTACTAGCAGCAACTCTTGCTGACAATGTAGGTTGGTGCAATGTGTACATACGCATACATGCTGTACAAATAGTCACAAGCATACAACAGTGCACATATAAATATGTATATGTATGCGCATAGGCAAATAGGCACCTCTATGTACATACATTATATTATATACATACTTCTATGTATATACGTACTTGTGCATTTATGTAACTGTTTATGTGCTTATCGTTCACTGGTGTCTTTAGTTCTTCATGTTTTTCCTTCCTGTTTCATGTTTCAACATCTTGACCCGTTTGTGAGTTTGTGAATTCGTTTGGGTTCACGCAATATATGTATATGTATATGTATATGTATATGGAGAAGGAGATATACGAGCCTTGCAGCATCTGCAGTCATGACAGTGCATGTTGTCGGGGCAATACTAAAAGCAAGACAGCCAGAGTAGGCTTAGGCACCACACGAAGCAAGTGTTGCAACTCTATAGTCTCCGTGGCAATGGTAACTATTACGATAAGTCGCCAAGAAATCAGTTGTCTCGTCTCCGTCCCCTGAACCCCGCATCACCCCTCCGTGCTCGCCCGCTTCGGCCGGTTAGTTTTGTGACGTTGCCTTTAGACCCAGCTCGTCGCCGTAGGGTCCGCCATACGAGCCGACGTTGTCGTCCGCCTTCCTCTGTCTGCTCCCTCTGCCAGGAAATCTACGGGTGAGGAGTAGATGTGGTGGCTGAGGTGGCGAATACGTTCCCTGACCAGCATCGCTAGGAATCAGATGATGACGAAGATACATATATATGTATATATAACTGCCATGGATATGTATAGATCGCAGTTCCGACGACAAAGGCATCACCCTGATGCAGGACTGGCACTTGCACATGCTGGAACCTAACATGTAACTGTAAGATTTACGCACTGGTAAACACGACAAGCCACTTCCACAATTGGTGCCAACATCACAGCCACTGAGGTGCAGGGTGATCTTCGGATGCTTAGCAGTTACAGGCCTGATCCTCTGTTCGACAGCTTATGACACCTCAAGGTTCCGAGTCTTCGTAGCTCGAGGGGCAGGCAGTAGAGATTGAAGATAGCCGCCTTCGATTGTTTGTGTTTGTTGGAGGCTAAACCGACAGATTCGCAAAGTACTGGCCAACACAGGATTGGAGGATGCTGGATGCATGATCGTTTCAGCTCGATCTTATTCAGAGCTATTGCATCTGCATTTTTCCGAGGTTTCGGTTTACAAGCTTTCCGAGGACTGGTCAGAGCTTTCCTTCAAGCAGTTCTGGCACGGCATTGTGCAGGAAAGCTGCAGCAAGCGAAGTTACCGAAGATAGAGGAAGAAGAGGTGTCGACATGCATCGACATCGTTTCCGAAAACTCCCCCCGCCCTGCCCGTCACGCTCAGGCCTCGTGTTGCCCGATCATTTTACTGCATTATACCCTCAAAGCGGAGAAAATCGCATCCACCCGAAGATCACAGAAGCCTGAATCCGGCAACAGTGTGCTGCTTGTGCTGTCTATTGGATAGCCCTCATAGAATTTTAAAGGACTTGAGACCTTGCGACTCTTGCTGTACTGCTGTCAAGCTGTGCAGGTTCTGGTGTCGATACTCTATAGTTCGAGAGCTGCCGGGAGCTCGGCACTTTCCATATTCACAGATAGGGCTTTTCCAACACTCTGCTGCGTTTCGGGGGTTGCTCGTCCCTCTGTGTACACATTGAGATCTTGTTCAATATACATATGTATATGTATATGTGTACACATACACATGTATGTGTTTGTTTGTTCATTCGTCTTCATAGCGGCACCTGCATACATAGACAAGCCAGTAATACACATGTTTATGCAGGCATATATATATATGTATACATATAGATATTGATTATGTGTATACATTTTGCTGTGTGCCAACATGCAGAGAAACAGAGCGATGCGCCGGGGTAGTACCGAGCTTAGACAAAGGTGAAGCCCACAGTTCGAGATGCTCCGGGCAATGCCGGCTACCATCCCTGGCAACGTACTCTAAGGCATAGTTGTGCTGACATCTGTGCCACGACAGGTCCCTGTGGGAGGTTTGGGGGCTGCGAGAACACGGATCCATGGATCTTGCACATCCCACGACGCCCTGAACCCTTTTTTCAAACTAAGTCTGTATTTTTAAACCCACTCAGCACCCGCGACCAAGGCCCCTCCGCTGCTTCATTTGCCGGCGCCACGGAGCAGCGCACCTCGAAGAGCTGTCCGGATGCCTAGAAACGCTGGTTTGCTGCCGGGGTTTAGGGTTTAAGGTTAGGGTAGGGAGCAGGAGCTTCCTAGCAAGTCAAGTTTTTGTACACAGCTGGGCTTATGGCTCTGGAACATCTTTTTTTGTGTTATCGATGTTGCCATGTTTCCATTACTTGCAGGCTCAGGCATCAAGGGGAAACGAGGGCGGATGCCCAAACACCAGGTTCCCGGAAAATCTCCAGAAGATACCAAGGCCCGTCAAAGCTCCCGAAGAGAAACGCACCTGACACTAGACACTATAGGCATATACGATACAATGCTGTAGGGTGAATGGGGTTTAGGGGTTTAGGGGGTTAGTATTATCATACAGTAATTAAATATGTACTGTAAGACCAGGAGCCCGAAGAAAATGTCGGTTGCCCCCAACTGTGGGGTTTTGGCCTCTGCTCAGGCGAGGCCTACCCGAGAATCCCATGTCCCATGTCAAACCGTTAGCCTTGAAGTTTCCCGGGTGATAGAGAGCATCTACTATAGTAAGTTGTAGTAATAGTATTGTTATGTACTTCAGTATAGTATATCGGACCGCATACTATGGCATATGTTATAGTATGGTCGTATGCTCGAGTATATACAGTTTAATTGTTCATTACAAGTGTAAGGAATTCTGCATGTGGGATGCAGCTGAAAAGCTCGAAAGGGCGATTTTGCAATGTAGGCTCGAGGGACGGGTGGGGAGAAGGGAGACGAGGGGATTGATGGGGAGCCACAGCATCCATGGCCTCATGCCCTAGGAAGCCTAAAGAACGAAAGCGCCACGAGTGTTCATCTCTCGAAGTTCCAGCCTTTTCTTCCCAGAGACAGCCTAAAATAAAAAACCCCAACCAGGACCGGTCACCGGCAGAAGATTCCATCCACAGTTCACGGTTTGTCGCTGGGGTCCCCAGTTTTGTGCAGGTCTCTGGTCTTGCGCAAGTTACAGTGTGCAGAGGATGGGGTACTTCTGTCAATAACGCCGACCATATGACCTTAGCATGGATTTCGCGTGTACGTTTCAGTTCTCCCTAAAGGAGCATTGTGACGTGTTTGGCCTTAAGGTATTGTGGCGCCCTCATCTTTTCTAAGCCTGGCCCGACCTCGGCAAGCCCTAATCCCTAGTCGTAGAGCCTGTGACAGCAAAAGCCAGTCCCAGGCCTCCTTACCCATGATTTGTCGAGCTTCTCCGCCAGGTTTGGGGTTTAGGGTTTAGGGTTTAAGGGATAATAATAATGCCAATAATGAATAGTGTTTGGGGTTTTAGGGGGTTTGTTTATCAAGCTTGCCACCACTTGTGAATGGATCTCGAACGCGAAGCTCTGTGTGTTCCCCCTTGGTGAAGCTCGGTCCTGTATGTTGAGATACCGATCAGCGAGAAGCACCGTGTGACTAATAATTGCCGTAGTTGCTATTCCTCAGGGTTGTGTTTTGTAGCTATCATACTACAATATAACCTAACCCCCAAAGCTCTATTCAAACCATTAAGGCCCCCGTATTCGTTGCAACAAACGGAAGTCACAGGTTGCACATTGGAGATACGAGGCTTCTTCGCGTCATCTAATGCTCCCTTCTAGCTGCAGGACATTGAGCACGAAACGACCCGAGCCCAATTCAACACAACGTGATACAACAGAAACAAGAAAATGTAGTATTGTATCGTTATAATGACATACATGTTATGAGTACAGACAATGTCATACAGCATGAATAATGTCAGTCTGCCTCAGTCTTGCTGTGAGATCTTTCTGATTTGAGGACCTGGTTGTCAGAGTACTCCTACATCATCGAGCTCTGCCGCCTGCTCAGTCAGGCTTGAGCGTCCTACGCAGAATCAGAGCTTTAGGGTTCGGGGCTTAGGGTTGTTATGCACTTCGGCTTGCAGGCTTTTGGTTTTTGCCTGCTGAGGCCTCATAAGGGCATGAACACATAGATGATCGTTGCAATCAACAAGCCAGCAAAAGAAGCGAAGGGGTTCCCTGTCTATGGCAGCTATCATAGTAGCATGATTAATTGGCAACCCTCATTCGTTAGGTTTCCATGGTATAAGTTTACTATAATGTAACGCAGAAGCCTATCTCGGCCCTTTTCTGACTGCAAAGGCCCTTGTCTTGGACAGACTACCCGCGCGTCGACATTCAGATGTTGCCGAGCATGATGCAATTAACCTTTCCTGCTTCGCCTGCTTTTCAACATGCTTGCTAACTGTTCGGATGCAGGTTAATTTCTCATTGCACCTCGCATCTCCACGTGGTTCACACTCTCTAAGAAGATGAGTGCTTCTACAATTCTGTGTCGGCTTGTGCCTGAAACTGGCGCACAGAGAGTACATGCAGGAAGTGCATGCTCCCTCGACCCACGGCTCACTTGGAAAGCTCCGACCCGAAGCATGAGGTGGCACTCTTTGCACCCTCGAGCGGATTAGTCTCAAGGCAAGCTGGATGTGGGAGTTTGAGAGAAGAAGGCGCTAAGCATGTTAGGTTCAGGAGCGTAGTTTCTAGGATCCCTGCAACCCGAAAAACCCCCCTAAGCCCTAAACCCTAAAACTCCTAATCAGAAGCCACCGACTTCAAGCTATCAGGGGTTGGTCAGATCTCACGTCGCCTGCTGGAAGACCTGTGCTTACGCCTAAAGTGTCGGAAGGGTTGAGGCCCTAAGGTTTTGAGCTGTGCATTTTCCCTTTTCAATGCATTCGTTTCGGTGATCTGTGTCTAGTAAAGTTTAGTTCACATTATTGATTACTATGACTCTAGGTACGACACTGACAGCAGGCTCGCACGGGTCCTTGTTGGGGCCTTAGGCTGCCGAACTCTGGCCTCTTGCCCTTGCGCCCACAAGCTCTACAGCAGGAGTGGCGGCAGCTCATGATGGAAAATGACGGAAGGCTTTCGAACCTGCTGCACGTCAGCTTTGTTAGAGCGGTGCAGGTCAGCAGGTCGAGAACAATGCAGGGATTTTCTTCAGTATCTGGGTTGTTTGGCTTTCTTTTGGCCCTGCAAAAGCAGTAGCAGTAGCAGTAGTAGTGCTTGTAGTACTATCAGTACTAGTAGCAGTCGTCGTCGTAGTGTCATGTAGTGTCGTCGTCGCCGTAGCAGCAGCGGCAGCAGTAGAAATTGCAGTAGGTAGCTGCAGTAGCAATAGGAGGAGGCATGTTAGTAAGTACAAGTGCCAGGAGCCGCAGTATGTAGAGGAAGTGGCAGCGGTATGCGCTGCCGGTCGTTGATGTGTTATGCGGATGCCCTCTATACATACTTAGACCTTGAATGCCAGGCGTGTCCGCTTCGTGTCCATGGGGCTCTTCGACAAGAAGACCCCGACTATGTGGAACTTCTGTGAAGATTTCGAGGTGCCGTGGGAAGTCCCGTGTTTAGGCTTCGAGATGTGCACATGTGTCAGGCGTAAGTACAGGTGAGTCTAGGTATCGGAGTCCGGGCCGAAGACTTCTTGTTGCCTCTTTGGGCTACCAGACATAACTGACACCGAGTTCGTGATTTTCGGTTTAAGTCTAAAGTTTTCAGTTTTGTGGTTGGGCGCATGGAACCTGTGTTTCAGTTGCGGTTCATTCGCCCACCGGGAATATTTAACTACATTGCCCCAGTCCATTCTTGTTGCTGTGCGTTCGGATTCTCCGCCCAGGGAGTTCATGTGAGTGAGTACGTGAGTCCCAAGACCCACACATGTTTTTGGCTGATGCTCAGTTACAGTGGGAAGATTTCCAATCCAGGTCTGTCGGGTCAAGGATCCGATAGTCCGATAGTCAAGTTCCTCCAGTTGCTGAAGACTCTCAGAGACTTGGCCCGGGGGCAGCTTCAAAGCCATTCAGCCATGAGCCGCACGTCCCGGAAGTACAAGATCATGAGCTCTCGTGCCAGTACAGCGCATTTCGCTGGATAATTTCAATATTTTCCGTCATCAGTGCCTGATCCTGGTGAAAACAGAGAGACGTTTTCGCATCAGCAAAGCTTCTTGCGGAACCTGGCATTTGTGTAAATGTCTATGCTAGAACATCCTATACTGTAAGACCCTAACCCCTGAATCCTGAGCCCCTTACCCTACAACCCTGAGCCCTAAATGCAGAACCCCAAGTCCTACCCTGAACCCTAAGTCCGAAGCCTTAAACTCCATAGGATATAGCCCGATATGTCTTAAACCCTATACCAAAGTTGGCTTTTGATCCGGAGGAGCCGCCGCCCATGATCGGCAATGAGGCCTCGTCCCGGCCTCGCTTTAGTTTCTGGTCGTTGCCGTTCGTTGCTTTTAGTGTTGGAGTTCATTGTTCGGTTTCACCAACTTTACATGTAGTAGGGTCCTATTTGGTAACCCCATATCAGGAACTGCAATGAAGAGTATAGGTAGTTGTCATAAACGGTCACAGGGGGTTTCGGGATTTTGGTTGTTTCGTTTCTGCGTGATTGGATGCTTACTGCACATACCCCGCAGCATACATATATATATATATATATATATATATATATATACACACACACAGGCAGGGTTGCGAAAGCCCCGGCCTAGAAGATCCCTTACCATCCCTTACCCTTACCCTCATCGCAAGCCCGGGCATGTAATTTACACCTCAAAGTCTCAGTCAACCATTCCCGACTGATGGCCGATTACTCTCGGGAGGTGCAGCGGGCGCGGGAAGCACAGAAGGAGTGTGTGCCTCTTCGTCAGCTGTGATTCCGGGTCACCAGCTTTGTCACGGATGTACCGTAGTATCCCAGCATCTTCGCCGTCAGTTATACTAGACTATAGTGATCTTCACTAGTTTGCCTAAAGCTTGCTGGTATTATTCACCTTCATCACCACCCTCGCGGTGCTCACTGCTCTTACCAGCAGCAGCATCGTCAACATCATCCTCACAGAATTTACTTCAGCAACAATGGAACGGCGACAGAGCGGCAGCAAAGGCGAGAACGGGACCATAAGCGAGAACAGGGCACAAAAGGCTGTTGTGATTTCGGCTGTGACTTTTGCTTTGTTGTTGAGTCCAGCAGCACCGCCCCGGTGCTGAAAGCGCGGCGCTCAGGTTCCAGATTCAGTAAGTGGAAGCATTGCTGCGAATTCGAGTTCAGAGCACATTTATTGGTTTCCGAACCATGGTCAGTGTACCGTCCGCATGCCTCGTTGAACTCGTCGCCCTGAGCCTCGCTGGAACATCTTTTCGATACTACTCGGTAGGTAGCAACACCTGCACAGGATCCGTCACAAATCCTTTATCCCATCCTTGGACTCCATGACTTGCCGAAATCCCGAAGGCGGTGCCGAGTCTCTACGCTGCACAACCCCTTAGACCCAAACCCTTTGGTTTATAGGCCCCATAAAGGAGGGCTACAGCTCCCAGCCCAAACTCCTGATCAGCCAGGGAGCCCGGCCCAAGGAATAACGCTTTAGGGTTCAGGGCTTTAGAGTTTAGGATTTAAGATTCGCATGTAGCGTTTAGGATTGATAATAGTTGAGTCCGAAGCCCTGAATCTTAAGATTTGCATAAAGAAGCCCTAAACCCGTATAAACCCCAAGTCCTAAACTTGAAACCTTGGCTCTCAATCACCAGGAGAGAAGCGTGAAGGTCCAGGACTGCTAACGCAGAGGCCTATCTGCTTCTGTGTTCTTCTTACCTTTGGTTAGTAGGGAATGGAGGAATGGGGTACTATAACTACTATTACGACGATTCTTCCATTCCCTACTAACCAAAGGTAAGTCTTGGGAATTAATTGTTGTTGGTTGTTGTTGTTGTCGCAAAGCTCCAAGGGATTATTGGCATAGTATGTTTTATAATGCTTCTAAGGGCGCTTCAGTCTGCTTGGTGATACCGACAGTTTGCGTTGATTATAGACCGAAACCCTAACCCTAAGCCCCAGTACCTTTGAGGATTCTAAAAACGAAACTTTCTAAACCCAAACAGGAACTACAACGAAGACTTTAGGTACTGTACATACTCGAGCAGCCAGTTTCTGGAGGTCTTGATGACGAGCAAGCAGATCTCCTCCGAGGTTCAGAAATGGCTAGCATGAGGTTTCCAGCCTTCTGGCTCCATACAACTTCTCCAGTTCGAAATGCTTCGGTACATGTTACATTTTTCGCATTCGTAGTCGTGCGTCCAATGGGCCTTAGGTTACCACACACTAAGGCTTGCCTACATTCAAGCTGGACTGCACCCTAGCTCGGAAGAACCTACCAACTACTCCGATTGTCTCCCGCAACAACTTCGACTTCGCGTAGTACTGTCGCGCCTGTATTTGTTGCCTGCCCGAGGAAAGCTCTCAGGAGTCGGGTTCAGGCTTTAGTTGTGTGGGGCTCCGTTTCCGACGGCAGGCGCACAGATATCCTGGCGAGACTGAGCTGGTGCTTACGACTTGATGCCTCTACGGCTCAGGCTTCAATCTAGGGGGCAGCATTCACATGACTACTCTGACTAGTTAATTACGGGTCGCAGCTACAATAGTGCCCCATATACAACCTTAACACCCGAAGACGGCAATCGTCTAGCCTACATACCCGCTACATCCTCAACACCGGGCGGTGCGTGCAGTCACGTGCTGCATGCTTGTCGTCAAGCGACTTGTGGTTTCACATCGAGCGTCCGCGGGGCGTAAGCTCGGGCCTCAAGAGTAGCTGTAGAAGGAAGAGCTGCAAGAGTGTTTTGTGACGTTTTAGAACGCACTGAAGCGATGATGCCGTGGAGGACCAGTAGCTTAGGAATCTCATATAGAAGACTGAAAAAAGACTAACAAGATTCTTTGGGGTTCCATATCATGCGGTTTTTGATGTACACCCCAAAAACATATAGCTGAGCATAAGGAAACCGTCTATAGAACCCTAGTCTAAGTATGAAGGCCTCTATCGTAGGAGCTCCAGCGCCCGGCGGCAGCCATCTCACCCCTCCGACAGGAAGCCGAAGGATGCAAGAATAAAGACGAGACCCCCGCCTCTCCCCTCGTGTAGCGTTTCCCTAACCTCTACAACACCCCAAGGTTTGGAGCAAGCCCGGTCAGGGTGTGGAAGTCTTGCGCCCACTGCACCTGGGGTAGTTGCACGTTGTGTCTGCGCGTCAGGAGCACATGTCGTTTGTCTAGTCGTATGTTTGTGTGGGTGCTTTTGCGTGTGCCCGTGTGAAACGAACACGCATGATGTCTTGTTCTGCTGTTCTGCCCTGTTTCTTCCATGTCCTGTCGTTTGATCCCAGGTCGTGCGGCATTATCTCATGTCCTGTTTTATCTTTGTACGTCATATCGTGTCACGTTATGTTCTGTCGTTGCCCCGCTGTTCCATGTCCGTGTTTGGTGTTCCACCTCAATAATTAGGATGACCGTCTGCAGGGCTGGAGATTGCTGTGTGGTCACGGTCGGTTTGCCTTCGTTCAGGTAACGCTCGCGAAGTGAATGTTTTTGAAATGATCTGCTTATCTATCACAGAGAATCACTGTGAGAGGCGTAAACACATATATAACATTGATACATGGTCTATGGGGATTGGAGACGTTTCGGCTGCAGGCCGATGGCAGAACTTTCAGAAAGTCAGCTGCTATTGCGACAAATTCATCCCGTTCGATGCCATCAGCAAGGAATCGTTCCTTTTCAGCCCATGCTGGAGCAAAGCAATCCCAATCCGGCGCTTGTGGTAGAGCTCTCAGATATTGCTTGCGGACTGTCACTCAAATTGACGACGCCGGTGCAGCCACAAACACGCAGACCTTCATGTAGATTACCGTACGGAACCCCGAAACGAGGCCACACCCCTTAACCGTAAACTACCCAAGCTCGAATCCCTTAGTCCCACAGACGAAAGCACTACGCCACCCGCTGTGCGATGGGCCGCAGTGCATCCTGCGACTTGATCACCTGGCCGGAAGCCTAAAACTATTTAGGTTTTGTCGGACATAGGACATACAGGTCGTAGGAACAGGTGTGAGTACCATAATAGTCTGTGTGTAAGGTTCTGTACAGGGCGTGCTGCTGTTGTTGCTCTTTTTCCGCTCGGAATGCAATTTGTTGGGGTGAAGGATAAGAGGTGACCAGAGGAATCGCGAAAAAGGGCTGACGGCATAAAGCGGAATGAAACACAGTGATTCTTTTTCTGGGCTGTTGAGGTCTTGGGGAGTCGTGGCCTTCCAAGACGGGTGATGAGCGAAGTCAGAGATCGGTGCAGACTAGCAGCATGTAGGCTAGCTGTGTGATTTCGACATCGCCAAACCTCCGAAGAACTCCGAAGAGTGTGAAGCCCGCAGTGCTTAATTTGTGTCTCAGAAGCATGAGGAGGTGTTTCAGTGTTGCAGACTAGCATCAATAGCACGGAGGCTTAGCAATTGACCAGAGACGGCTCTTTCTATTTATCAAGCCGGGCCGACATCCAGAATCTTGTTCCAATGTCCGTGGAGCGTGCTGGTAGAGCATTCATTGGCTGCAAAGTACCTTGTTTGGTAGTTCAACACTGGTTAGCAAGCCGAGTTGAAAGTATCCGCAAGCGCCAAATCCAAGGCGTGCACATGTGGCCAAAGATTGGAGGCATGCGGATGATCCGGATGTAGGTGGTTTGACGGTTCAGTCCAAGGGAAGGTTTCTGGATTTCAGGAGGTCTGTATCTGCGCAAGAGCCGTTGGTCGCTTGCGAGTAGTGCCGAACGCGATTCTGTACGGCGCGGATGTGTGTGAGCTGTCGTTTCACACTCAACCTGCTTGCTTACACAACTTTCCCTTCGGGTCGTCCTCAAGTTCATGGAAGGTGACCCAAGGCCCTAAACCGCGGACCCTGCATGCTATTGTTTCTGGTATTACGATTGTCACGGTCATTGCGAATGCTACAATTACGACGGTTATTGCCGTTATTGCTATACATAGTATTGTCAGCATTACTATTGCTACTCACACAGTAGACTAGTACTGTCATCGTGATTATGATCGTCACGGAATATTTTCGACCACTGCGTTGTGTCCTTTGCAAGGACACTGTTGCCTGAAGTGGGTCGTGTCGCAGATGGGTAGCTACCTGTAGTCTCCGCTCCGTTTCCTTTTCGTGGTCGATGTAGGATCCTATATGTAAACCAACCCCAAAAGGGAACTACAATGGATACTATCGGTGGAATCTAGCCTCGGAATCCCTCTGTAGGGTCGTAGAAGGTAACCCCAGAAGACTGCAGCTTTGCAGAGGTCTGTCACACCTTCGTGTCAATCACAGGCCCTGCCAATAATCCCACGCTGCGGAGCGACGAGACCGACGGAAATTACGATAGTAATTTGTAGTGATAGCAAGTAGTAGGAATAATATTGCCAAAAATAATGGCAATAACAATAATAGCAGTAGTAGTAGCAGTAGTAGTAGTAGTAGTAGCAGCAGCAGTAGTAGTAGTAGCAGTAGTAGGAGGAGTAGCAGCAGTAGCAGCAGCGGCAGTGGTAGCAGTAGCAGCAGCGGCACTATAGAGGCAGCAGCAGCAGCAGCACCGGCAGCGGCAGCGGCAGCGGCAGCGGCAGCGGCAGCGGCAGCGGCAGCGGCAGCGGCAGTGGCAGTGGCAGTGGCAGTGGCAGCAGCAGGAGCAGGAGCAGGAGCAGTAGCAGTAGCAGTAGCCGTAGCCGTAGCAGTAGTAGTAGTAGTAGTAGTAGTAGCAGTAGTAGCAGTAGTAGCAGTAGTAGCAGTAGTAGCAGTAGTAGCAGTAGTAGTAGTAGTAGAAGTAGTAGTAGTAGTAGTAGTAGTAGTAGTAGTAGTAGCAGTAGTAGTAGTAGTAGTAGTAGTAGTAGCAGTAGTAGTAGTAGTAGTAGTAGTAGTAGTAGTAGTAGTAGTAGTAGTAGTAGTAGTGTTGTAGTGATAATGTGCTAGTTCCGTATCCGTCCTTTCTACTAAAACAGCATGCCCCCAAATCCCTACAGGGCCCCAGTATTATCCTTGGTAGCCCTGGAATGGAAATGCCCTTTGGATGATTTGGCTGGGTCAGGCGCCTCCAATTTGCCCCGGAGGAAGCACGAGGCCGCGGTCCCGCTGCCTTGCTGTGGTCTGCATGTGCAACACCGCATCCAACTTGTTAGGGCGTGAATAAATACTTTATTTCTTTAGGGATTCTATGTTTTTTTGCCACTACAAGAGCCGCATTCCAAAAGTAGTTCGCTAGTCCATTGGGTTGCAGAACTCCTTGATGTGCGCACAAGTTTTCGTCGTGAAGTTTCTTAGGACCAGGAGTGGCGGCTTCTTCGTATCCTGGTAATGAGGATCTGACCAGTGTTGGTTCTACATATTATGTACATACACTTACACATTTATTTGTATATATACATATATATATATATATATATATATATATATTTATACTTATAGTGTATAACACAGGGTATATACTTTGTGCAGCTCCCATGTGTCTTTTCGCGTCACGTGGACGGCTGTTGTGCATGGAGGCTGTTTCAAGGGAACAGCTCTATCTAAATACGTAGCTGTCTTTAGTTGCGCCAGAGCTCGACGAGGAAGATCTTTACGATTGTAATTCAACATCCGCTGTTGTGAAGTGTTCTGCGCATGCTCTCAGGTGATCGGAAGACTGTCGCCCTGGCAGTCAAACTAGATGGAGAGGCACAGCTTGTTGTCATATCGGAAGTACTATGGTTGCTATAAAATACCGGACCATGCAATGTGTACGCTCGTCGTCCACATATATGATCCCGGTTCTCGGTTCGCCGACCCCCCCCCCCCCCCCCCCCCCAATGGTATCCCCCCCCCCCCCACCCGCTCGACTGCGCACACTTTTTTGCACATGCGGGCCCCAAAACCGTACAAGGATCGCGCCCCAAAGACGCCGAATCCGTGTGAGGCTGCCAAAGTCGCCAACTGTCACGAGGACTGCGTTCCCTGACAGGCCCGTTCCCTGTGACAGTTGGCCGATTGCAACCTTTTTGCGATCAACAAAGCGATTATCAGGACCAGGCACGTGGGCAGAAGACACCCGACGACAAACCAATCAAACATTAAGATGCTTGAGTTAATGATGATGGTGATCATCGTCCCCATCATCATTATTATCATCATAGGGATGAGTATACCAAACACCCAAAGCAAACCTACAAACCTAAAAACGCAGGGGCACACCATTCCACAGGGGGGAAGGGGGGAACCACCACAGGGAGGGGGAAGCAACCCACCACCACACCACACCACACCACAGGGGGGGGGGGGATGGGGAGGAACCATTGGGGGGGGGGAGGGGGGGGACGGCCGAACCGGGATCATATATACACATTTCTGCATGTACACACGTTTTATGATGATGTCGGCCCAGCACAAGTTGGGGGCACCTCGGGGTCAAGAGAGGGTGCAGATCCTTGACACCCATCAGACAGCCTCGTGAAATCCTGACTCCCCGGCCAGAAGGGACGCCAAACGTCGCAGTGGGTTTTCGGGCCGCGTAGGCAAATTCTGGAAGTTGATAGTATGTCGTTCTTTTCGATTACTTTCTACATTGTTTAGGTTATTATTGTTGTTGGTTGTTTTGGATTTGTTTTGATTTTTCGTAGTAGATTTCACATCTCAGGGAGATCGAGACTCGGTTGAGATTCGCAGATGCATCTTACGTGCATCAAGAAGAGGCCCCATTCGAAGCTCCCCCTCTGCGTCTACTGAGATTTAGGCAGCGGTTTAGGGTTTAGGGTAATACAGTAAAACAGAGTACGATGTTATATCATATAGCCATCCCTCTCTATGCCCAAGAACACCATAGGACAGCACGCATGGTAGATTAAGTCAACTACCCTTGCAATGGGGCCTGCCTGTACACACTTGTGCCGCTGCCGGTTGAACTTCGCTAGTTAGCTCATAGACCATTGAAGCCAGGTCCGGGGTGCTCGGCATAATAAGCTATCTGAGACTCGCGGACACCATGGAGACAGGCATAAAGTTCATGCACAATTAACCCTAAACTCCGAACCTGGCAGGGGGAAAAGAGGGCTCAACAAAAAGAACCCCCCAAAACGGTAGTTTGCAGTTTTGTTTGTGTACACTATTTCCTGTACAAGTTATACCACATACTATGTATGTACTAGTCAGTAGCGCCTGCACAGCTCTGCGGATTGAGGCCTTGGAGTTTGCATCAGAGAAGCTGAAGGTCGCAGCAAGGGCACCACGATCTATTCCCTACTAGGAACCAGAGAGAGATCATTAGTTACTTACACGGATGCTATATGGCTCTTGACCACTGCGTTGAAGCTTGCGGTGCACAACTCGTGGAATTGGATTTCAAGTAGGATTCCGGAGACATCACGATTTCGGCGACTATGCTGATGCTCGCACTAACAAACAGGTTCCTCAATCATGAACTTCTGCCAGCAGATCGAGAGCAGGAGCTAAGACATTGGCCCGGGCGTTACAGAAGAAGATTTGAAGTGTGGGTCTCTGTAAAAAAAGCAGGGACGAAACTTTTGACAACGCCACGAGAATATCGAAAATCCCAAACATCACGATGACTACTTGGCATAGACCTAGATAAGGCGCGTTCACAAAGCGTGAGTTTTTGACGGCACAGAAATGCCCCAGTGAGTCTATCACAGATGTACAGTCCAGTCTAGTCTCGTTTCGGCTAGTATTGGTACAGTGCAGTCTAGTCGAGCCTAGTTTAGTTGAGTACAGTTCAATACAGGACAGTACAGTACCGCAAGGATAGTACAAGTAGAGTACAGTGTGGTACACCACAGAAGAGTACAGTTTAGCACAGCATACACAGCAGAGTAGAGAGTAAAGTAGAGCAGAGAGATAGTGCAGTGTAGCATAAAATAGAGTAGCACGGTATCGTATGGGATGGTATGGTTTGGCATGGTATGGTATGATATGGTAATATGGTATAATACAGTATATCATAGTTGAGCACAATTCGCATATGCACGTAGCGCCAGGCCGACCGAAGCCTCGTCCTCTCTGCCGTGGCCACACATGGCCTGGCCCTTCGCTTCGCTGACGCCGAGGCACAGAAAGCCCTCCATGATTGGGTTTAGGGCTTAAGGCTAAGGCTTGAGGGTTTCGGGGTTCGGGTTTAAGTTTTTGAGTGAAGGGCTTAAGGTTTAGGGTCTCGGGTCGAGTGAGGAGTTAGAGCAGTACAGATGCCCCCGCAAAGGGATTGGAATAGGGTTTGTTTGTGGTTTCAAGCAAGGTTACTGTATGGGATGAATGTGGGGGCCTTTGAGAATGAAAACAAGGCGGTAAAGAGTTCTAGGAGGTTTCTTGTAAGGTTTCTATCAGCTCGAAAATGTATGGGCCTTAGTACTGTAGTAATTAACGTAGGGTTCTGGGATTGATTGTACTCTGATTATGGCGAGGACCCCCGAAGGAATACCAGTGCAAGTTATTTATGTCCGCGTAGTTCGAGAAGAGCTGGCGTGGGGGTGTTGTCGTCGTGCCTACTAGAGTTAGAATCACACAGAAATCGTCGGAAAGCTCGTTGTCCACCCAGTATCAGCACTTTAACGCCTGGCAGCCGAGGCACCACGATCCCATTAGTATGGCACGACCATTAACATCAGACGTGTATATAGAAACAAAACGATTGTAGAGTGACGGAGAGCATGACTGCCAGTTCCACTTCAGGGCTTAGCATTCACAGTTTCTTATTGAGGTGGGGTTTTTATGGATTGTTGTTTAGGGTCTGGGGTTGAAGGGCAGGACGCCGCGAAGCGGAAAGGTGCGCACGAGCGTGCAACCTGGCACGTCGCCCGCGAAGCTTCCAGACACCATGCAAACTAACACAGCATGATTCGGTTAGGACCAGGGTTTAGGGAATATAGAAGCTTGAATAGAACTCTAAAAGTAAATGAGGTCCCTACCCGTCTTGCTCCAGACTTTATGTCACTTCCACCCCAGATCCCAGCACTCTAGAAGTGTCTTTTGCATGAGCCTTGCGGGGGCTATCAAAGCTATGGTCCCCGTGCCACACGCCTTGGCACTCTGTGCGGATCCCTAGCGATGCATGCCAGAGGCGAGTGTGAGAGAAAGACGTCCAACTAGCGGCAGCAAGCACAGCAATCGTACTACTAGTAAGGAAGTTTCGTTGTTGGAAAATTTCCACGACCATCAGTGCCTGTTTAAGACAAGCATGGCGTCCGACGAAGACCTCTTCGCCATGCCCTACAGTTGCAGAGCGGTTTCTGTAGTAGAGGGGCATAGTAGTAATTCCCTTAAGGTCTCCAGAAACATGATCATGTACACCAAAATCCTATTCTAAGCCTTAAGGCCCGGTATATCATGGACGCCTTATGGTATCGCTTAATGTAAAGAGCCCTTGATAGGAACCCTATTCTATGAAGGCCCCTACCTTCCTCTCTTCCGTATGCTGCCAGCAATGGCTCGTAGGACTGAATGTGGTGGAGCCTTGGGAGCAGAACGTGAGCGTAGTCTAAAGGGAACTCCAGAAAAGTTGGAATATGGTTTCAGGGTAGGATACCCTATAATTTACCATTAAGGGTTTAGGATAATCATATTCCAACTTTCTGGCTTTTACTTTAGAGGGCTTCATCATCAGAAGGGGGCTCCTTTGGAGGTTGCTTTAAGGGATCCTCTAAGGTATGAGAGGCTAAGGGAGGGGCCTGAATGGTAGGAATCAGGTTTTGAGGTATACCTCTAGAGAGTAAATCCAGTAGTTCGCGAATCCGAATCAGAGCCTTCAATCCCGGAACAACAGATGCGATGCTTGCAGAAATCCTGGCCCCTAAACCCTAAACCCTTCATGCTCGGGCTTCGGACTATCAGTCGATGCGTGATTGGATAAATAAATCCCAACCGCCCGACACTCGTGCAACTACCCAGCAGGAGATAGCACCGTATTTTGCTGAGAGAAGGGAATGTGGCTTAAACGCAGCAGCTGACCTGCCGCCCTTTCGCGTCAACATGTGTCGCAAGGACTTGCCATGGTCTAGGAGTCTAGGATTGCAGATGCTAGACTTTAGCTCCGCTTTTGCACATCTTTGGCGGTCCCCGAGCCGAGTCATGCAGACCCACCCGAGGTATCCCGAGATTTCGTATTTGTCTAGAGCGCCTTCTGTGACACTGAAGCCGAAGTGAATCAGGGGGAGTGTTTCGACAGCTATATATACACAGATGCAGACAGCTAGACGGAACTCGCTCGCCAGCCAATACTGGGCTATAGGGCCCTGACTTTTCAAGGTTTGGTTCCTCCCGGAGGCTTGAGTTAGGCTAAGCGTTGCTGCCTCTTCTGCGCCCTGGAAGTGCGCCGAACCTTCAGCGCCTTTTCTGGGAAGCTGGAAGTTCCAGAAGGCTTATACAGCTCGTAGGGGTTTCCTTGAAGAATCAGAATACAGGTTGATTACTGTCAAGGGCTACTGACAGGGATACTTCTTCATATTGTACGTTCCGATCTCTAGCGTCGTTCCGAGTCTCGGATTCAGATCAACTGAAGGATTACACAGGGGCTCACAGGCGCTGGCCCTGGGCCTTAGGCTTCCTGCACTCCGCCACACATTGGATTTCCTGGTTTTGAATTAACATCGGTGTCATTCACTTCCCACGATTACGTAAAGGACCTGCAGTCTCCATTGCAGGTCCTCTCGTGTTTATCAAGTTATATATGTTCAGGATCCTACAAGGAATCAAAAACAGGAACTACGTGTGGGATCTCGCTAACGCTGTGAAGACGAAGAGCCCAATGCATGAATCGAGAAGTCGTTAGGGTTCAGGGTTATGTTTCTCTTTTCACCAAGGTTGTGACGTGTTGTGACCATCCCTGCATGGTCGTTAGCACATGCATCTCCATAACCACCGTGACTATCACCATCACCACGACGGCGGATCACCACCAGTTCTTTGTGTCGCTTGACAACGCTCCCTGGTGCTGTATCCAGCCTGAATCGCATCCAAACCATCAAAGTCTTGGCTCCTGTCGGCTGGTGGCCAGGATCCGCGGAAACGGCATCCGCAACATGGTCAGCATCACCGCCATCATCATCATCATCATCATTACCATCCTCATCCTAGCTAGGCTGCCCAGCAACTCCCGGACTAGCTTCGAGCTTGTTTCGTGCAGTGTGCTAGATGTGGCGGCCGGTGAGGTGGAAGGTTCTGTTCGGGAAGGCTTGATCTTTGAAAAGTGGTTCATATTTCGATCATTCGTCAGTGCCATCTCTAGAAGTCTCCTCGAGAAAGCAGCTGCAACAGCAGCAGCATCAGCAGCGTGGACAGCATCATTATCGTAACCTTCACCACCAGAGGCAGTTCCGCCTCCGCCACCGCCGGCGCCACCACCACCACCCACCACCACCATCATCATCATCGCTGTGGTATTCACAACCGTGCCATCTTCGCTATCATCAGTAGCCTCAAACTGGGCCTTTGCAGCCTGTCATTATAGCAGGTTTTTACTTCAGAGTCCACAACACGAAGGACGCCTGCTTGCTTCTCAGTATTCTCCATGGCTGTTTTTCCAGTTCACGACCGCGGGTTGTCGCATCGCAAAACGTGGCGTGGCCGGAAGGATTGACCAACCCGTTGCATAAAGACTGCCGACCTTTCATGGTAAAATAATGTCCTTTCGGCAAAGCCCTTGCCCTCTCCACGCCGCGTGTAAAGTTGTTCTGGAATGTATCCGCGCAGTCGATATAATATATCGACAACGTGTTGGTGAGGCCTCGTTCAACCTGGAAACCCATCCAGGCAGTGCCTACGCAGCAGTGCTATTCGAGTGAAGCTTCTCGGATCGGCTGGCAGTAGTGAAAGCACAAACACGGGCGTCGTCATTGCAGATGTCGGACGTGTCAAAATCCGAGCGCTACAACTAAAACCGTCAAGCAAAAATTCGAAGCATTGGAAGCTTCAACCTCTTGAAATGGTTGCACATCAATTGTGTGGTTGCGAGAGGTTGTCCATATCGATATCTATACATATATATATATATATATGTAGATTATTTAGATATAGCTAGAAAAAGAGAGGCACAGGGAGCCAGACAGAGAGCGAGAGAGAGAGAGAGAGAGAGAGAGACAGAACAGCGAGACAGAGTGTTCAGTTTAGAGGTTGAGCCGCATGATCTGAGTTGGAACCGACGGGCACAGATTCGTTGTGCACATCCTGATGGCGCTGCAAATCAACCGACCTCAAGCACACATGTTGGCAGCACCGCTCCGCAAGCACCCCTGCCCAAGGTAAGCCAGCCACTAAGTCTGTGCAGGTGTGAAAAACGGCCGAGAAAAATTGCAAGATGGAAGTGCTGTAACTACACGACAAGCAACCACATCAAATGCAGCTGGTGCTCGTTGGTCATATTGTTGTTGACAGGCCATGCATGAATCGCATTTCAGGTTTAGCAAGTGTGCACATCGGTTTGGACCCAAACCCATGCATGTAGCTTCAGGCATATGCGGGTGAAGCCATGGTTTGGTGTTCAAGTAGGCCCATCTGCAAGATTCCAAAGCAAAGTGCATGACACTGCAGGAGCTGAGACTGAAGCCAATCGCAACAGGAGATGTGAAGCCCGACATTGCACCCGGAACCCCGAAACTCAAATCTTGCATTCTCCAGCCCGCAAAATTCTGGGTTTCCAGATGTTCAGTTCAAAGGCATGGAGACCCGCGCCCGCCGCAGAAGTTCTTCCGAACCAGGTCTGCGCTCCTCGGGAGACTTGGCCTGTAGTGCCACTGCTTTGACAGCGATCCGACTAGCTTTGATGAGATTGGCGAGCATGTCGTCACCACGAAACCCGAACAGTAGCTACATACTCTTGCTACAGATTGCAAAACAATGCTTTGCCAACAGGAAGAACAATAAATAACAAGCGCTGTTATAGGTCCCTTATCTTCTGGGGATGTTTCCTTGGGAGTCTCAACATGCTAGCAAATTTCGAATGCGACTCAGCCACTATTTCTGGATGCGTGTGTTCGTGCGCAGCTAAAGCTTTGTGATCTGGGATGGTAGGCCGTCCAGCACAACGCAACTTCTCCAGATCTTGGGGTTCTCGACCAGGTTCTGTGCTAAGCTGACGTCTCGAGACTCTGAGGGGTTTTGATCCTTTGTGTTGGGAGTGCCGGAGAGCTTCAACCTTCCATTTTTTACCAGATGTCGTAGGAGCAATACCAAGACCGACTTTCCAGCAAGAGCGTGGTATTGCCATCATCATTTGTGATGAGTGGTGCTTGATCATTCCATGAGCCCCTTATAGCAAGAAGCTGAGTCAAGCCAAAAACCCTTCATAGCAAGATCAGGACCTGTAATCGTTGGTCCACAGACGTACTGGAACAGCGGGCGCAGCATTCGCGAGGGTGCCATTCAGCCGAGGTGGGCCCAACAGCTGTCGGTTTTGGGTGCACTTCAATCTACAACCCCAGGGTCTTCAACCAACTGTGGGTCTTGAGGCGTGGTCTCCAAAGCCGCAGTGCAAATTGAATGCTTTTAGGGTTCCAGACTCGATCCGGTAGTACCTGCAAGGGAAGCCATTCTGCATACTGCGGACACCGACAACAGCTGTTCCATAGGTCATGGCACAAGGCTTTAAGTTTTTGTTCCTAGTTGGCTTGAGTGTGTTGTTGTTAGGAGTTCTGCGAATGGTTCATGCGGCTGGAGTTTACACCGACTCAGCCGCAATGACAACAGGGCTTATGGGCAGATTCAAGTTTCAAGTCCTGGCCACTTTTGAGACGGCTTTTTGCTTCCTTTGGCGCAGCTTGTGCCGAGGCATGGCTTAAAGTGGAGCGAGGCCGAACGTGTCCTCCACAAGTCACCACCACATCCGGGCCCGGGGAACTATGATGTGAAGAGGCCCCGAGAGCTCAAAGGAGTGAAGTTGCTTTGGGGTTTGGGGATTTATTTAAGCGTTCATCGGGCTTCAGGCTTTTACTTCTGGCTGCTTCAGGCCTCTGGTCGGTGAGGGTTTGTAGGTGGCTCTGCAAGAACGCCAGTCACTAGTCAACAGAAGGCCTGATACAACCTACAAGCCTACATTCCAGACTGAACGGTGCTCAGAAACTTCAGAGCCAATTCTTGACCCCGAAACCTTAGCTCTGGACACCCGGGATGGTCAGCTCGAATTTTGCCGAACTGCACCTCCTGCACTCGTATGGACACTAGAAAGGTGCAAGCCTGCCTGTAGTGTGAACAGAGAAAACCTTTTGTGCCGTGCAATCCTGAGATCCTGAAGCGCTGCATGCCAAATCCGTTGGCCATGTGGTGTTGGACCCCAATCATCGCTGGAATGGAGAAGCCGGAGTGGTTACCAAGATTCTTCATCGGTTTAGAGGTCAAAATCCTCCAAACCCCGGTTGTAAGTATCGGGTACACTATCTTCATTCAGCAAGCACTGAGCCCTTGACATGCTAACAGTCGTGGCCTGACCGGTTTTTCAAGTTTCAAGTTTTGCCGCCGCAGGCCCATCGGTAGCATGTCGGCGCAGAGCTTCCCGAAAGCCCAGCGATGGGCAAGGTTACCCAAGAGGCGAGGCCCAACGGCACCTCCGTAGGGGTGTTCCCACTGCGGCAGGGTGGAACAAAGCTTTCGACAACAAATGATAATTGAGAGCTCCGAGACTTTGACTTGAGAGGCTTCAGCCGGGGTAGTAGAGTTGGTAAGCTTTAACTTTTGGGGGCATTAGCAACCCAACAAACCTCAAAGCTTCACCGTTAACTTTTTGGGTACCGGACAACGAAGCAGAGTTTTAGGTCTGCAGTTTTCAGTCTCTGGGCCTTCTGTCATCGGGCCAGTACAGAAGGCCTCAAAGGGTTACTGCCAGGATTGGATAAGGGAGCTTAACATTCTGTCTAAGATTCCTTACGGCTCTTACTGGAAATTGTTTTTTGTATTAGCCCCCAAACCCCAATTCTTATTACCAAGGCCCCGAAATAAGGTCCATGATCCAACTTGGCTCAAGACCAGGGTCTCCATGCTTTGGTCTTGCACAAACAGGAATTCGCTAACCTTGCAGGCAGCTTGACAGCAGTTCTTCATTCTCCTCGCGACTGGTGTTTTTTCATTTATGTGTTGCTTGTGTGCTCACTGTATCACTTGTGCTGGACCGGCACAACAGCCAACGTATGCTGCAAAAGGGCCCTGAACCCAAACCCGAGCTGGCTTCGACGTAACTGCAAGCAGAACGCAAAAAGCAAATCGCGCCTCCAACTCGAACTCTGAACCCCTGTACCAACGCAGACGCCGGAATAATTATAGAATTTCTCAACAAGGCTTACAGTATGAATTACACCAAAACCACTTCCAGTTCAAGCTCGATCAGGCACCCGGGAGCGCAACGGCCTGACCCTACGAATAGTCTTGTAGTGATGACAGTATCATTACTATTTTTAGTACTCTTGTCAGGCCCAATGAGAATCCGAAACTCATGCACTCTGCTTATCGCAGGTCTCCGTCTGCGAGCACAGACGGGAAGGACAAGCCCTTGAATTGCACAGCAACTTATTCTTGAATTCCATCACAACTCTGAGGTTGCAAGGCAACAAGTTGCATGAAGAGGACATGATATGTGACAGATTCTCTCGGCGCCATCGGGTACCGTGTAGCAGGTGCTATGGCTACTGATGCATGCGATTATAAGTGGCGGAAGCAGATCCTGGACCCAGTTGATTCAACATGCTTCATTTATTCCTCATGCTTTGTCACGTTCTTCAATAACCATTATGAGTACTCCTTCTAACAGCAGTGTCATTAATGATTACTATTGTTAGCACTATCACTATTGTTGTTGTTGCTGTTATTCTTGTTGTTACTGCTTGTTGCTACTAATTATTGTTCCTGCTACTATGATTTTCATGTTCATTTGTTGTTAGTATTAAGTAGCATGTGTTGTTTATTACTCGCTGTTTCGAGGCTACGAGTTCCTTTTTGATGCTTCTTACTTTTTGTTACTTGATTGTCGTTTCTTGTGTCAGCAAATTACTAAGTTGATTTCTTTATGTTTACTATTACCCATCATTGACATTGTTACTGCTCCAAACACTACTATTCCTGTCACAGCTGCTACTCATTGTTATCCTTTTACTCAACCACAATAGCATCTTCTTCTTCATCACATCAGTTTCTTGTGATGATCGCCATACATCGCCATCAACCTCGGCTTCACCGGTATCCTCATGTTCGTTCATTCTTGTCGCCGTCATGAGCGTCTTCAGTGCAACACCATGGTTTGGGCTGATCAATTGGGTAGTTGTGCAGCAAGTGTTCGGCTCCATATTTCGGTGTGTGGTAAAGTCTTGCACTGACAGGGCCAGCTCAGCTCTTGCCAGGACACGAAGAATCCGGCGGTAGACAACGGAAGCTCTACGGTCGGCACGTTGCCAAGGCGAAATACTTCGGTGTTCAAGCACAGGGGTCCAGGTGTACAGACTGTTTGTTTCCACTGGAGCATACTTGGAAATGAGGAGTACGCGGACCAGTCATTGAAGCATCTTTCATCATCATGACGGGGTAGAGTGGATCAACGACTGTTTCTTTGATTCAGGATGTCACTGCATGGCGTTGTTATCACTGGGCGGCTCCCTGTCCTAAGCGGTAGCATTGCAACACAGCATCAGAATTCACACAATTTCTGCTGCCTTAACTGCCGTCAGTTTCAGATCCCTTGCGTAGGGCGCCTTCCCAGAAACCTTACTTCCCAACGAATCAGCTCATGTCCATGATTTGCGTAACGATGGGTATGCCATGCCATGTTGGCTACAAGAGTGTGCCGTGAACATGTGTCCTTATTGCTTCCTAGAAACTCAGCTGCGACTCATACGCACACGTGCCACGGACCTTCGTGCCTAGAGCTTCCAGGCCAAGTTGCAAGAAGGATTCAGGTCTTACTAGACTGCCGGAAACCAGCTTTCAGCAAGGACACTCCGCCCCTGGCAAATCGACCGCGAGGAGAGTCCAGGCACGGAAGGGTGTCGGGTTTTGGGTTTCTGGTATAGATTTTAGAGTTTACGTTTTAGGGTCTAAGTCGGTACGGGAATGTGCATGGCGACACCAGAGTCACTCCTGGGTCTTGAAACCTGCCTTCCGCCTGATGATCTTTGGTGAACCGAACTGTACCTTGTCTCCGTTGCACGAAATACGAATATGCTTGCACCAATGACCGAACTACAATGGACACCACAGGTAAATCCTAAAACGCTAAATGCGAAGGTAGAGTCGGGCTAGAAAGGCTGATCTTGCCGGAAAGCCTTGGCATCCCACGGACCCACAGAGGATTTACAGAGGTCGCTTAGATCAGAGTCTCGGGTTGTTGGGTGTAAAGTTGAGGAAGGTTGTGGGGAAAGGTTTGGGTTTGAGGGTTTAGGGTTCAAGGTTTCGATCTTGAAGAAATGTTTACGGTGCAGAGTTCAGGGTTCGATGTTCGGAGAAGCAAGGTCCTTCCCCAATTCAGGCCAAACGAAGAGGATCAATGCCACAAAGCTCTGGACCCTTCCCCCAGAGCATGCTTGCGTTTGATTGCTATGCGGCTGCTGCTGACTGCTACTGCTACTGCTACTGCTACCTCAACCGCTTCTGCTACTGCTACTGCTACTACTGCTGCTGCTACTACTGCTACTCTACTACTTCTGAGACGGATAACGAAGCCTGTCCCACGTTTTCTGAGTTGACACATCATAAAAGTTTTAGGATTCGGGGTCAGGCAAAATAATGTTTATGATTATCAATATGTCCCCTTTAAAGTATCCCAACCCCTGTTTTTCTTAGTAAGGCTTATTTTTCGAGAACAAGGTAACCCTGAAATGAGCCCTCCACGGAGCCCTTCGAAGGAACCCCTATCTAATCATTCATTATGGCCTCTATGAAATGCAAAACCCTAAAACGTGCAGAAAGGCCCGGTGACGTACTGGAGTGTTGCACGGGACAACTGCAACCGGTCCATACCTCCGTGGCTTTGCTCTGTTGGGTTCAGGGTGTATGTTCCGGTCAAAGGTTTATGTAGGAGTTTGAGTTCTGCAAGAGTTGTTTGGCGGCCTGTCTCCGTGCCCTTCGTAATGACCAATACTTCCGTCTTGTTAATGAAGAGAGCAACAACAATATTATCAGCAGCTGAAAGAACAAAAGCAACACCATCAGCAGCAGAAAGAGCAATATCAGTGCTTTCAACAGCAGAAGGAGAGACCGAATCGGCTCAAAGAAGTGCGCTAGTCCGCTAGTATGATCACCAGAGCACATTGCGGGGCGAGCATGGGGTCAGCGGCTTCATCGATCTCGATTTCAGGGTTTCGGCAAAGCTTCACGCTCCCTTGTTTTCCTTATCTCCTGCGAGATCAAAGCGGCTCAATCAAGAGGAGAACGAAGCTGACCGAGACAAGAAGTTGTCCTTTCCCGTCCCGGCCGCCCCTCTGCTTTGCTCTAATCTTTTGCTCCCCGTACAAAAGCATGCGAAGCATGGTCATCCTCTTTCCACCTCTCTGCCTTCTTCCTCCGGGGCAGGGGCGGGAAGAGAGAAGGCCGTGAAGCCAAGGGAACAAAGCACACACACACACACACGAGAAAGAATGGCAGCTTCTCCTCTCTTCTCGCGTTACACGGGTCCTTCCTACGTTCTCTCCTCCGTGTGCACTGCCCTCTTTCTCGGCCTTCTTCTACGACAGGTAGTGCAAAAACCTGGGTAATACTAACACTAGTCTGTAATTTGGGTGATAACAAGATCAATACTGATAATGCATGGTAAGATGAATTAACAAAATGCCAACAAAAAGAATAGAACGATGGCCCTAAACCCTAACATATTCTAAGGATGAAGGCCCCTACATAATGCACACAAAGGAGGGTCCAGAGACGGCCGAGAGAAAGCAACCTAAGACCCGGAGAAGGAGAGATGCAGAAAGGCGCCATGGAAAGCAGAAGGAGAAGAGCGGGATATCCGAAGCGGAGAGTTCGGGAAGGTTAGAGAGAAAAGGATATTCAGCATTCCTTATCTTCCTTCCATGCTTTTCTTCTTGTCATCCTTTCTCGTGTTCTTTTCATAAGGTGTTGGATGCTGGCGTCGCTTGCCTTCCTGCTCTAATTTTGGTTTATGTTGTCCTGGACCATTGGCGAACCGTGAGGAGGTGGAGAAAGAGTGGGAGTTCTCCTCGTCCCCTAATCCTAATGTTGTCTTCACTTCAGGGTTGTAAACTCTCATGGCTTCCTTCCTCTCGTGTCGAGTCTTGCCTCGTGTATTCTGTTCTGATTTCCTACTTTCCCCCTCCCGGAACAACTTTCTTCTTGCTCTGTCTATCTTACATGGATGCCTCCTCTTCCTCGTTGTCCTTTTTTGTTTCGCTTCTCACAACAACCGCGAACAGGAAGGGGGGGGGACCTAGGAAACAAAAGCGTGGCCCCCTTCTCCCTTCGAGTCTCTTATGTTCTTGCTCTTTCTCCTCGGAGGAGGTTCAAGGATGTCGAAAGAGCGAGCAGGCAGCAGCAGCAGCAGCAGCACGAAGCGAACAAGGCCGAAGAACACTGAGAAACAAATAGTTGTCGTGTCTCTCATAGCTGTTGTTCGTTCTCTCTCTCTCTCCCTCCCTCTCACTCTGTCGCTGTCTCGCCCGACTGAACCAAGTTTGAAACTCTCAGGCTTCATGATTTGTTTAAGCATTTCCCTTGTTTTCAATGTGTACAGCTCTTGCTTTCGTCTTGAAGGTGCACAACTTAAGAGCCTCACGGGAGCATCTGCAAAGACTGTATGGGATTCCTTCGTGAACTATAGGTTCTTGTCAAGAACCTGCCGAGAAAAGGGAGCGGGAGGCACAGCACTTCTTACGCCGAGCAACCCCTATCCTATGATGGGCTATATAATGGGTATATAATAGCTATATTAAGGATATATACCTAGGGGTCCTTATTAATGGTCCCTCTTCTTGCCACTGATGCAGTGGTAGCAAGAAGCGTCTTTGACTACTCCTTGGCTTCACGGCTCTGATTGTAGCAGTTAGAAGTCCCTGAGCCTTTACCTTAAGGCTCCGTAGTTGTTGCTTTTTGGGGTTCACATGTAGAACCCTAGAAGGTAATCCCAAAACGGAACTACTATGGAGCCTCTGGGTATAGCCAGTATAGACACAGTTTTAGTGATCATGTTTGAAATCCTTGTGGCAATCCTTGTAGAAGTCCCAATATTGCCCATGATCTAAACCTTTGGCAGTTACCTCTGTAGAAGCCCTGCCCTGATAATGCTCACAAAACTGTTTTCTTGAAGTAACACTTACAGATCCTTATCGCAACGACCGCATGCTGTGCCTTGAACTCCGGTTTTCGCTAGCGATGCCGAAGCCAGACACCTTAACGGACCAAAAACATGACAGATCTACCAAAACGGCAATGTTGTTTTTGTGCAGGGGGGGGGGGTGGCGAGGCGTTCCACTTGTAAAATCCTTCGATTTAGGGGGTCTGGAAAGTCTTTAAATTCCAACCCCGCGCCGCTAAATAGAGCTGAAGCTCTTCTCCAGCCCTGACATTTAGGCCGGAATATCTACACTCTATACAATACCGTACACTATAACTATACTATACTGTGCTATGCTTTTTTACTATGTTCAGCATAATATACTATATGCCGTACTATATGCTAGACTATATAATATACTCTACTTTATACTACCCTGGCATGCCATAGTATGTTATACTCCGTATCTGATTCTAGTCAGGCCTCTATATTATCCACACCAGCGTGGTTGCACAAATCCAATTCTGAGGGCTTCACAGGCAAGACGTCCGTATCTGTTCTGGCAACTGGCCTTGTACATCATATGCTGAGGAAACTCATGCGAACTCAAAGGCCCGATGATAATGAGTCGAAAGTTTGAAATATCCCGTGCTGTTTTCAAGGACCTCGAAAATCCCAATTCCCCACTACTTCAGCTACGGTAGTCCCCAAACTTTGTTTCGAGGAAAGGCGGCTTCAAGTTCGCCGATGCACGCCGGAAGGGCATGGGTGAAGGTCTGGGCATGGGTGGGGTGTGGTTCTGATACTACTTTCTGGGCTAGGGTTTGCGGGTCAGGCTTCGTGCGAAAAGCGAAATAGGAACGATATGAAGCTTGGTGTATCGCAAAATCGATCTCTTAAGGCAAGCGCTACGACCCTCCTCCCCCATACACGTACGCACATATAGCACTCATGGAAGTTGCTGAGCCCATATAGTCCGAACTCGAAACCAAAGCCGGGACCCGAACCCCTGCGTGTAAACCTCATAAATAAATCTCAAGAACTCCCCCTCATCTTCTAGCACCTTTAGGAGTTTAGAGGTTTAGGCTTTTGCCTTAGCTAGCTCGATAGGCTTCCCGGCTGAAAAGCATTAGATGTTATACGAGTAGCCGAGTAACCTGTAAATCTGACCTTGGTCAGAAATGCTCGGCATTGTGCTGTTAAGTGCCTAGACTCGGAGGAGTGTGCTGGATTGCAGAGAGGGGTGTAGCTTCGTCATCCGGTGCCGTGGGTTCATGTAACGCGTTTTTTTTGCAAGGTTTTAGCCGTAGGACATGTATCTCAGCATTATTGAGGTTCGGTTTGCGCCACCAGACTACAGCGGTCAGGGCTGGTTTTACGGACGTATCGATGAAACCCTACACACCGTGTTCTTGGGGTGTGTTCGTCTTTAGCCACATACCTTCAGTGTAGGTGCGGGCTGAATAGCAGTCCTGCAGCTCTGCTGAGACGTTTCGGGACACGCGGCCAAGCCGAGTGTCCTTGCCAGGCAGCTTCTGAGCTGCAGATGGGTGTACCTGTCCCATGTCTTTACTAGTCTTTATGACAGTACCTGGGAGAGCGACGCCATCCCACACGCTAAGCCGTTCAGGATTTGGATCTGTCTCACTGCCCGCTCAGAATCTGTTGTGCTCAGTTGGCTTCTTTATCTCCTCCGGCAAAACCGGGCGCAGCCTTGGACTGAAACATGGTGTGGTTTGCGCACAACTCGGACAAACGCCGTCTCGCTGGTCCTCAGCCGCTGCAGTATGGCTTCCGAAGTTTTGTGCTCTAGGGGTAAGAGTTGGTCCCCCTTTTCGCGTAGGTCTGCGAAGGCACCATTGTTGCTGGCTTCGCAGCTCGCTCTCGTGTTAATACTGCTGGTACCCTCGCAGTCAAGCATCCTGGTCCACATCAAATATTAATGGTAGGATCCCCTATAATTTACCTTAAAGGGGTTACGATAATGATATTCCAACTTTCTGGCTTCTACTGTAAACCCTTTACAGTCCAAGTTACTGCAGCAGCATACAAGTTGTGCCGTTGTTCTCCTGAGACACTCCAAGGTGCTTCGGGCATTTCATGTTCTTGCAGTGCGCGGCCAAAGCTGGTGACAGGATCGGACCATAGAGAGCGACATGTAGTTAAATGTTTCTCTAACGTCAGCCACCGAAGAGTCTTTGCTCAGTTATTGTCGTTTCCGGGTCCTTGTGTAGACTCTTCTGTGGCTTGGCTCTTTGGCTGTGTGGCACTTTGGCTTCAGGCTGAGATTTTGGGATTCATGTAAGTCCCTTGCTTGTCCTTGGGCCGTTGGGCTTCTCACGGTTTTTAGGGTTTCGTCCATTGCGACACCAGGATTCATGTTCAAAGGGATTTTGTGTTCAGTGTTTCGGGTTCAGGCGAGAAAAGATATGAAGCGCTGTTCTTTGGTGAAAGGCCTGTCGTCTAGATGCTAGCTTTATGTGACCCGAAACCCTAAACTGCAAGTCTGGAGTCACCTGCATGTAGGTGTCAGCATCCATCCAAAGCGGTCTGGAAGGGAAACATTGAAAGGGCACCGGGTAGGCTGGGATGGCATTTTCAGCTCCGCGTCGGTTCTTGGGCTCTACTGTACTATACTAGTCCATAGTTTTCCACAGTTGACTACGCTACACTATCCAATGCCATAGTCCAACACAGTATAATGTATCAGAACAGAATATAACTTACTAGTGGGTATTATTCCACAGTTGACAATGCTATACTTTCCTTTGCCGTAGTACAACACACTATACTATATCAGAACAAAATATAACATACGATGACTTGTTATGGAGAGTTCATTCCATAACCTCCAACCTGATCGTCTTGCCTATGTCCTTTGCTGGGAATCCTTCTTGCGTGAAGTTTCTGAGGTCGGACCAAAGGATTGAGAATAACAGAATGGAGTAAGAGAGTCTTGTGGTTAAAGTCCGAGGCTCTCTCCGAGCCCAGACATGAAATCTGACTCCGACTCGGACACGATTCAAAACCAGTGGAACCGCGACACTCGATCTGGACTTGCGAGAGGCTTTCGGCAGCGACCGCAGACTCGACAACGGAGGCTGACAGAAATGTAGGAGGTCTTTGGCCAGTGTAGGGGCTTTGCTCCTGAGCGGTTTGAGTATCATTCGGGCATAGGTGCTACGACATGGGACAGCGACTCTAGGTGGGTGTGCTCCAGCCGATCATCACTATGATGGTGATTAGGAAACACTATGCTTTGTCGGGGAGGCAGCGCTGGTGCCGGGGTCAGTGGTGGTGATGGTTTCGCAGTGCGAGGAGGATTGAGAATGTGAATAGTACAATGCTCATAGCTTCAATAAATTGTGAGATTTAGCACTCTCCTGGAGCATGTGATCCGATCTCGTGTGACGTGGTTGGCTACGAGAAGATTTTGTGCCTTGCGATGGCGTGCGATGTTAGGTACCGGCGCGTGCACTTGCCCACACACAAACATACACACAAGCCCTTACCGCGCGTGGATGTCTACACACATGCGAACCTGGTATGACTGTATGTGTTCAAGCAATGGTATCAGTATGACATTTAGCGCGAGCCGAGCGTTCCTTCTTCATTTCGCTTCTAGACGCCATATCCCAACATGCGGCCACACAACTCTCTGCATCCCTATGTGCGTACAATATATAAAGGTTCCTTCCAAGCCCTCACTTCTGGAGCCAACACGTTCAAAGCTCCGAGCTCTGGGCCTCGGTCCCCTAAACCCTAAGCCGCTGAGACACGAAACCCCGAAACCCCGAAACCCTAAGCCCTAAACCCTAAGCCCTAAACCCTAAGCCCTAAACCCTAAACTTGCCCTAAACCAGGTTGCTCCCTGCTTGGGGAGTTCCCGCCTTTTTCGCCTTGGCTTGGTTCTTGGAGCTTGCTTGGAATTCCCAAGTAAAGATCTTGCGCTTTGCTTTGTCTTGTATTCGATCATATTCGATACTGTCCAAAGCCGCTATACCATACATATTAGACTATACTATACTACACTAGATGATACTCTGCCTGACTTTGCTTCACCTGCCAAGACGGTTCAGCATCGTTAGCCGCAGCACCGAAACTCACAGACAAGGCCTCGAGTCGGCTTACAGGGAACTCCAGAAAGTTGGAATATGGTTTCATGGTAGGATACCCTGTAATTTACCATAGAAGGGTTAGGATAATCATATTCCAACTTTCTGGCTTCTACTATATCAAGAAACCCAAAGCCCTTAACCCCAATCATGGAGAAGCAGCCTGGGATTTTCAAGCAGAAGGCACCGGCTTGAATGGTTGAGCTGCATAGTCTAGTATATACATATATGTATAATTAAAAATTAACTATACTTATCCATATTGCCTCATACCATGCTGTATACTCAACTGTATACTATACTGCAAAAGTACACTGCGCAGAAAGTCGGACTCTATATACCAGAACACATAGTATATGATACAGAATTTGAGCTTCTCCAAATTTGTTCGGCGCAGCTCTCGGCAACACTCCGGTTCTGCCCTGGAGCCCGAACCCTAAGCCCATCGCTTCTAACCCCCAAACCCCAAGCCCTAATGATGCAGGGTTAAGGGTTCAGGGGATGCAGAGGCCAACAAAAACATCAATCTGATTCCCAGGTTTCCTGGGTACAGGCCGAAAAGTTACCAACATTGTGTCATAAGGTTTCCTGTTTGCAAGCGTAGTATAAACTAGACCAGACCCTATTCTATCAATAATGAGGCCACTATGTGACTGCTCGAGGCTTCGGAAGACCTCCGCTCCATTCCTAGAGGCCCAGCGAGGCAGGGTAATTTAGGGGTTTAGGGTGTTTCGGTTTAAATTTGCATAGGGTGTACAGGGGTTTAGGGATCAGGGTTTAAGGGTTTAGGGAGGTTGCAGGTGCATGGGGACTCTGGAGGGCTAATCACAGGCTCTTAGAGCCAGTTAATATGGAGGTGGAAAATTATCAACAGCATCCCCTTAAACTGTTAGAAACTATATAGGTATACAAAAAACTGCCCTTAAACTTGATAGTGTAATATCTTCTATAGTTAATTGACGCACGAGTTTTGGAGAAACTACAGTTTTCAGAGTATGGGGTAGGCAGGGGTATGGCCGGTACTGCAACCAACAGCTTTGATATCACTGCCGGAAAGTCTGCAAGACTAATTCGCACGGGTTTCCTCTAGAGAAAGCTGCCCTACCGAATGTTGCGCCTAATATAGGAGCCTGATCACTTCGTAAGGAGCATGAAAAAATCGTCATACTATTCCTTCGGGTTCCTCGATCTAAATATTTGCAGAACATACCCCAAGCCCGTCCCCGCACAGCATGGTTTCATGAGGAGCCCGGTATAGTCTAGAGTATACCCCAAAAACCTAGTCCAGCTATGTCGATCTATGTCGATCTCGATAGTATGTAAACCTCGTGTGGGCTCGTTGATTGCATTGTCGTGTACCATCGTGTTTGGAGTTGTTCGCTGGGCATCAAAAGTGTCTCCGTATTCGTGCTAACGCTTGTGCACCCAGGGAAGTGGCAGTCATGCTTGTCCATTGCCGTATGGTTCCGGGTACGTAGCCACCATGTCCGTTCCTAGACATTCGTTGACATACTTACATCCCTTTGCTCAGTATCAGCCCGTCTCGACTAAGTAACTAAGGTGTAAGGCAAGAGCAAGGCCCAATTCTCTTTCTTCCACTCCTCAATCCTGGACCTGCCTGGTTTAGAGTTCATCGGCTCAAGGTGAGCGGTCTCGGATTTTTGGGGTTGCATTGTTGCATGGTCACAAACAAAGCCGTGTGAGAAGCCGGCAGGCGCACTCGCCGATGGCCGGTAATCTTGGCACGAGTTGTTGGGCACTTTGGTGTCTAGAGTAAGTGGCATTTTCATGCGATGAAAGGTATCTCTGCATGTGTTTGCAGAGGCTGTACATCAGCAAGCCTGCGGCTTGAACCACCGGAAACACACCCAGCATCTGCAGTATGAGCCTGTGGATGCGCAGATTTGCGAAGATGCCCAGCATTGTTATCGCAATCACAAATCGTTGGCTAGGCTTCTGGAGATTAGGTGGCTGTTTTTCTATACTGTGATGTGTTTGTTGCGGCCCGTGCCGGCCTTCTCTGCAGGATGCCTCGAACCACGAATCCTCTACAACAGTGCACCGTTGAATTATGGAGACTTGTCGTCTCGACGTTAAAGCGCGAGCACGAGGCCCATGTACAATGCAGAGATGTAGGTCTAGCGGTCTAGCGTCGTTGAAGAGAGCTGGTTTGCTTGAGGCCGAAGCATCCGTGGGCGCGGGGTTTGTCAGCGGAGGGTGCAATTCGATCTTGTTGGGTACTTCTCTTTGGAGTTTCTGTTGAGGAGGGCAGGGACACTCACGCGTGCAGATTGGCTTAGGATGTTCCATTGGCCAGACCTGGCGGTAGCTCACAGCCTCCCTGCCAGGTACCGGGTGGCACGACTCAGAACAGATGCAGGTGGGAATTGACTGATGCGCAAGAAGCCCAGATAGAGTGCAGCATCAGAAAGCATCTTGATAATGCTTCTAACAGCGCAGAACACACCGACCGCCACATGCAAGTTACGTCTTGGTTGAGGATGTACAGGACAGCGAGAGTGCTCAAAAGAGAGGGGGATGGAGGCAGGAAGGCATGTTAGGATGTGCAGAGAGATGCTCCAAGAGTGTTGGCAGCAGTACTGCTTCGGGTTTCGAAATATGACCATACTGTAGTATAAACACCACGCCAGAGAAAACAAGACAAAAACTAGTGTAATTACTCAGCCTTTGCCGAATGTATGAGGAGTGGCGACTGGCCTGAGGAAGTTCCAGCTTTCTTGTATTATCATGGTAAGGAACTTAAGGAATAACTTTGGCAACTATTCGGCAGACCCGAACCTTATGTAACAATGTTTCCAGGACCACACTCGAAGCAGCAAACCATGTACTACAGGGGCCTAAACATTTACCAATACTATTTTGGAGTTCCTGAATATAGCTACAGTACAATGGGCCCCAAAACCCCATTCTAATTATTAAGGCCCCTATATTAGACGGAGAGCCGCTCCGGCTTTTTGGGAGGTTCGCTGTTTCCTGCCGCTCCTTGGACAGTTCCAGCAGTTCGCCCATGGCTCAGATCCTGCACAGCTAATAATAGAGATAATGGTAATAATTGTAGTAATAGTAGTAATCATAATACTAGTAGTATCCTGCACAGCTGCCACTTTCCCCGCAATGCCGCACAGAAGTTGCTTGTCTATCCACGCTCCCTCTTTTCCGGCTTCAATCGTCCAAAAGCAAACGTTGCGCTTCATTTGGGCAAGAATATCACCATGCAGAATCTTAGCCTTCTGCAAGTCAGTGAGGAACTTGGTCTAATCCGGACCTCCGTTGATTTGTGGTTGTTGCAGTGGGTATTGCAAATGCAGATGTGGCTGCTTTTGCTTGAGTTGTAATGATGGTGCTTGTGGTTGCAGCGGCGATGACTGTGGCGGCGGCGCTGGTGGTGCTTGTTGTTGCAGTTGCAGTTGCTGTTAGTCACAGGATGTTGCGGTTTCTGCTTGTGCATGGAGCAAGTGTAGACACGAACTCAGCAGGGCTCCGAATTGCTGGTCGTCGTCCTCGTTGTCGACGTAAGTGTAAGAGCAGCAACGCTGTGGGAAGTTGTAACAAGGTCGATTTCGTGTGTTGAGTGGGCAGAGGCGCGAGACTGGGATCGAAATGCTGCAGATGTCGGGCTCAAGGGGTCCGTCGTAGTCCAGCCGGGGGAGTTTTTTCGCCGAGCTCACTCCGGATCATGGCTTCGAGCCCGATGATGCTTGGCATCTGTAGCGCCAGGGTTTCTTGCCGTCTTGGGCTGGAGTTTCAAAGATGTTTGGGCGAATTGGAGGCGGCACCCCTCTCCCGCACCGCAAGCCTAACCTTCGGCACAGGGGTGCATAAGCTTTTGGATGCTCTTATAGGCATATCCGATAATCAAACGGATGCGACCCCATCCAGTCAATCCCAAAGTTTTCACACCTGCTTCCAGCAAGGACGAAGCAGGGCAGCGGCATCTTCCGGATGCAGAGATCGCAGTCTGGCCTCGTGCTGATGCAGAGAAAGGAGCAGACTCGGTACCTCGCCAGTTCTGCTGAGACTTCAGTTCGAACTCACCAGGAAAGACGTAGCGGAATCTCCGTTTGGGGTTTATGAAACACGTTTTTCTGCATTTGCGCTATGATACGGTGCTAGCTGCCAGTTTATAATTTGCCACTTCTTTGTTTTGCACTTCTGTGCAACTTCTGGCGCGCATGCAGACACATACTCATGTCGTCTGCTGCTTCAGGTTTCAGATATGTCAATATTATAGGCATGTTCAACAACGCGAAGCATGCGTTGTACTCTAAACCCCGCTTCTGAGTTCGTCGAGAAGGACACGATGAAGCATAACGGTAAGTTGTATATATATATATATATATATATTCGTATTCGTGTTTGTGTGTTTGATGAAGACATATACACATACGCATGGCTATACATGCGTCCCCGAACCCAACCCCAGAGCACCAAAGAAGTGCCTTGAGGTCCCGTGAGTTTCCAACAACCGAGAATTCGGAGGCCAAAGCAGCATGGGCCAGGTTTTTGATTTAAGGGTTATTTAGGGTTCAGGGCGTTTAGTGTGTCTGGTGATTTAGATGTCAGGGGTTTAGGCCTACCTAGAATGTACCATTTGCAGTCCTGCAGAGAGCCTATGTGCCCAGCATGAACTGCCGACAGAAAGCCCTCATCAACCATAAACTGCAACACGCAAAGAACCGTTTTCCGGAAGTGCCCTGGTGAGATAGATGCAAGAAACACCCAACTACATCACCCTCAACACCGACACCACCCTCTTGCTCAGTATCGTCCAAGGGATTCCGTTGCTACTGTTGCCTTGGTTACACTGGGTTACACTGTTAAATCTGGGCACAGTACGTGACCGTTGGCCTGGAAATCACTGGCATGGCGTGAACCTTTCGCAGATAGGTTTTTGTTTTGTGAGCGCTGTACGGATTTGATTGGGATTGGAGGGTTCGGAGGTTGTAGGGCCACTGAACACCAGAGTGTCAAACTGCGACTAGCAGATTTCGAAAGACTCAGTCGCCAATGCAGGGACAACCTTTTTGCATTTTCTGCTTCGGGGCTGGCCTGTAGTCTGCATTGTACGTCCTTTTGTGGTGTAACCAGTAACCAAGACTCACCGAGGATCCTATACGGTAACCGCGAAAAGGAGCTACAATGGACTATAGGTGAGCGCTGGACAGAGTGGTTTGGACACTCAGTACGTGCTCTTTGCTCGCTCAGGAGTGTAGCTGCGCCTTCTGCATCCTAGCAAACTCTTGTTTCGCAATCGCTCAAAGCTTCAAGTTTCAACGCTGAAACGCAAACCAAGACCCATGAACTTGGGCTGGGAAGTGATGTGTAGTAGTAACACAAGAGTATACCACAAATAGTAGCAACGCCAAGCATCATACGAAGAAGAAGAAATACCTGAACCTACCAAACCCTCCTTTTTGTAGGTTCTTATTATAAACCCTAATATGGATTTTCTAGGGACCCTACTTTTTTGTAGGTTTTGGTAGGTTAAGGTGGTCATGACACCAGAACTTCCAATGACCAGTGTCGGTCATCTGCCCTTTCCAGGCGATCGAAGCTCGAGGATACTTGGAGCCTCGCCCTTTTTGACCGGCAAGCACGATTGCTTATTTGGGGGCTGCTATAAGGGTACTATACAGGCTACCGTAAGGGTACTGCAGGGGTGCTACAAGTACTACAGAGCTTACTATAAGGTTAATAGAGGGGTTGCGGGTTTAGGGATCAGTGTAGGGTCGGAAGAACGAATCGTAATAGATGCATGTGGAGATGAAATTGCTGTTGCTGTTTCCGCCTTCTCGAAGCATCTGAGCCATATCACCAGCTTGGCACAATCACAGGGGCGTTTTGATCCTGGAATCTCCATGCTTGCAGGGGAGTTTCTGTTTGAACCTGCTCTGTCTTGAACGGCACAGACTGTACATGATTATGTCGATTCCGGTTTTACACTTCACTGGCTAGTAGTGGGACAGGTCCCTTGTTGCCACTATCAGCGCCACAACAACGACACGGACAGACGACGACGACCACCGCCACCAGCATCGCCGCCGGCACGAAGACGATGTCCACTGGCGACGAACACGAGGTCGAGGACGACAACGACAACACGGAGGAGTAGGAGGAGGAGGAGGAGGAGGAGGAGGAGGAGGAGGAGGAGGAAGAGGACGGCGACGACGCGTGACAACGACTGATGATCTTGCTCTGGCCATTGCTAGTGTTGGTGTCCGTAAATAGTTCATCTTCTTGTATTTGCTATGAATGAAGAGCCTGCGTAGCGATCATTTGCACATCTTACCGGCGTGATGTGGCTGAGGCGATGGAATGCCAAGCGTGGCCCAGATGCAACGAACCAATACAGATAAGTACCATTTAATGCTTCTCGAATGACATGCTCTACGGTCGGCACACTTCGTAAAGTCACTGCAGGTCCAGGCTCGTCCTAGGCTTGAACTGCAAGTCCGCCTGCTGTCCCATTGTAATCCGGCTTACGTGCCGAAGTTTCGGGTCGGCCACCTGCTCCACCATCCCACTGCATGGTCAAGTGGTGTAGAATGCAACATGAGAGAATCCAGTCTAGTACATATAGCAGTAGCATAATATGGTATAAGTGGTTATCAAAATTACAGTGCAATATAACAAGCACAGTACAAAACAAGACGAGAAAGGATGAGACATAAGATCAGATCATATGTCATATCGTCTCAGCTGCGAGAAAGCCTGATTCCAAGCCATGTCGCCTCAGGCCCTAAGCCCTATCTCCCTAAACCACTAATACAGCAGCTTCGTAGCAGCGAGGCTGGCGCACATCTTCTGCAACAAGCTCATGGTGCTTCTCATCTTCGTGCCTTTAGGGCTTAGCGCAGGCGACACATGTCAGCCTCCTCAGACGCCTCAGTGTTCTTGGAAGAAGTCATGTGCTGCACGCTTGTATTGGCTTCTCACCAGAGTCCTCCTGAGAGGATGAGCAGACGCGTGTTTTCTCGGCGTTGGTTCGCATGCATTCATGTATTGTCCTCGTGCCCTCCAGGATCAGAAGTTCGGCCGCTAATGATCTGGGTGTGGGTATTTTTGATGGTATGAGGGTGCGGCTAGTCATGCGCCTGAACGCTACAGGCCTGCACCGAACAGGCGCAGATTCTCAAAGCATAATTTGGGGCCCGAAGCTCTGCATATACTAGTGGGTTTCTGAAAGCCACCAGCACTCTTCGCGTTCGCTGAATGTTCGGGTTGGAGGTTCAGGTTGGGCGATCTGCAGCAACAATCGTGGAAGTCAGCTCGGTCAAAACAAGCTCAACAGTGACGTAAATTCGTAAGTCTGCTGATTTTGTCTGGATCTCCCTACCGGCCCAAACGTTGTGTTCATGTTTGCATGGTTCCAATTCTGGGTAGGAACAGGTTGTCATCTTCTGCATCCCAGTCCCTGTGCAGGCAAGTTGGAGCTCAACAGCGCATGGATCTTCACTTTCAACTTCTTAGCCATCGTGCCGCTGGCAGGCGGACTTGAGAAAATCACGCTCTTCAGCGATCCAAGTTTTCCGAGGGCCTCATTTTCATCTTCGCGGGGCCACACTGTTGTTCGGAGGCTTTGGGCGTCCGCTTCTTTGGTTTGAGATTCGAGGTGACAGTGATTTTGAGTGAAGGTACTGTTAGATTCGATAGTAGTTCTTTGAGGTACCCTCTAAAGAAATCCTGTTCCACTTACTATGGCACCTTTACTGAGCTGATTCCCCAGCCGCCTTCAGTCTCCATTGTAGTTCCTTTCTGGGGTTACCTTGCAGGAACCTTCTTGCAAATTCCTCAAGCCAAAAAGGGGCTACACTGGAGCCTGTATCTTAGCCCTAAGTTACTTGAAGAAACGTGGCACGTAGTAGCTCGGGCTTGCTATAAAGGCAGCCATAGCCATAACCATTCTTATATGTGACCCCAGGACGGCACTTGTAGCACTTGCTCCCTGAGTCTCGTGATCCTCCAAGTATTCTCCTCCTGGAACCCTATGCTACTCTGCTACTCAAACTCATCAAGGCCCGTTCTACGCCCTAAGCCAATCACGTTTAGCCTGCAAAAGCAGCCTCCAGGAATCCTGGGAGCCTCCACAGAAGCTATGGCCTCGCACACCGGGCAGATGATTGGAGGCTGAGCTGGTGCTAAAGTGCAGAAGCTCCGGCTTTAGAGTTTAGGGCTTCAGGGCTTTCGGACCTTGAGATTTAGCATGCGCTGCTGAGTAATAGTTGCAATCCAACTTCCAAACATTCGAGCATCCTGGCACATATCATCCGGCCTTCAAGGGAGGCAATATGCTCTTGAGGACCAAATCCGAAAGCTCCCACCTAGACCCCGAAGCGATGGAACGCCACTGGAGAGGCCCACAGAGAGTGGTGACTGGACCACAGCACTCCCTAAGACTTAGAGTCCCTGCAGTAGATACTTCGCTACAACATACCTCAACACCCTGTTCTTATCATCAAGTCTGCAGTGCCCCTCCCGGACATTCGCCTTTGCAGTCCCTGCACTCCTTGGTTCCTTCGTGCTGACGCTGAATCCCACGGTGTATTCACGAAAGAGTGCGAAGCATTAAGGAAGAACGCAGAAGGCGGCTTAATCTGTCTCTCTCTCTCTCTCTGTCTCGCTCTGTGTATGCTAACTCTGCTTCGCTTTGTGGTGCTTGGCTGGTTTGGGAGTTTTGGGCGCCGCACCGTGCGCAGTCTGACTTTCGAGGCCTGCTGAATGCGACCTTCGGCAATGCAGTTGCACCGTGCTTGCAAGAGATGCGGCTCGCAAATGCTGACGAGGGTTTGAAGGATATGCGCAGCAGGCAGAGTGTGACACCCAATGCAAGTCTCTTTCGAGTTCAAGAGCAAGGCCTGAACGAGGTCTGTGTTGCCACTCCATGCTTGAAGACCCAAACCGAAGTCGTCTGAGGAGATGATCATGTGTATCCAGGCAGTCAAGGCTGGACTCATCCAGGCACGACATCAAAGCTTCTTCGGGGTCCAGGTTGATGAGTGACAATGAGGCAGTGAAGGTTAGAAGCAGGTTCTTCAGTGCATTTCGACGCACAAGCAGCCTAGCCAGGTTCATCATTCGCAGTAGTGGAATTTCGCACGGTGTGTGTGTGTGTGTGTGCTACTATCTGTGATACGGTATATCCTTTACCCCTAACCCGAATACTACAGGATACTTGAACAAAACATAAGCTTGAACAGAAACTGGTCCGCTTTCACTAGAAGGTGAGCTGATGCAAGTTCAATCCCGACTGACCGTTGAGCCTTGAGTCGCAGGGCTTGCAGGTGTCGATTTACATGAAGATAGTTTGTAAATACGCGAAAGGGCCACGATTGCCACGAGGGTGATGCAGGTCGGCAGATGCATATAGGCGGGTAGAGCCAGGACGGAAGGCATCATGTGTTTGGCGGGTCCCGGTTGTGCTTTTCCACTCTGTTTCGGCGTCCCGCACTTAGGGGGCCCTGAGAAGGACCGTGGAAGGGACACGGTTTGTGTAATGTAATGCCGTGCCAGAGAGGGAGCGAGTGATGAACTACACATGCCACTTTAGACTGACCGTATGAATATCTAGGAAGGAACCACACCGGAGACCTTGAATACGGGTCAGGGCCGAATTCCTGGGCGATTGGGCCCTGGGGCATACAGGAACAAGTATATCGGCCCCTTTACTAGGCCCTAAACTCCAACTCCTTCTCTGCATTGCAAGGTGGTCCAGGGGAACCTCCTTGGCTCTGTACTCTCGAACATCCTCTTAGTGCCTGGGCCGGGTGGCTTGCAGGACGTGGTTAGGGCAGCAATGGTAGATATTGTCAGAAGCCTTCCTCCGTTCGCTGATGTGTTGTGGTTGTGAACTTGACATTGGTCATGCTTGCTACACGTTCTCGAGCCTGCAGAGCCTGCACATGCTCCGGCGGTTCCAAGCTGTTGTCAGATTGAGCCTTCGCAGATTGAAGCCTGTGGACACGGTGAGTAAGTCCAGGGTGTCGTGTCGGCTCTGAGGTTTGTGAATAGAGTAGTTTAGTTATTTAGTTTATTGCTTGAACTTGAAGACACTTGGCGCTGTCTCAGCCCTCTTGCAAGAAGATGTGCTGCGTGCTGCATGTCATTGCTGACGCGGATGCAGATTCTTCGGGGTGGTTCCCTCAACCATAAACCCCGAAACCCTAAGCCCTACACCCTAACATTCCCAAGTAGTTATTAATTAGTATTATTAGTAGTTAGCATTCATTGTTCTTATTAGTTATGTATTCATATTTCTATTATTTGTATTAATTAATATCGAACATGATTAGAAGATAGGTAAAAGCGAGAATGAGAGGTGCTTGGCATGGCCATCTTTGGAGCAGGTATGAGGCACGCCGAAGAAAAGGGTGTATCGGTTTAGGGATTTTTGGAGTTAAGGTTCAGGGTCAGGGTCTGCATCCTTTTTCGGAGCTGTTAGGGCTTAGAGTTTAGAAATTTTGAAATTTAGGGTCTGAGGGTTTCGGAGTTTAGCGCCTGAGGCTGGTGTTCCTCGTCGCATACCAACTTTACCCCCAAACCCTCTACTGCCCTAAACGGTGTTCGGACTTCATCTTTTCGTCTCGAACTTCTACCCTGCGAACGCGGGAGTGTTGAGGGTGTTTCAAGCACCCGATACTGAAGATGAAGCGAGAAGTAATACAAGGAAGCCGTCAAAATTGTAATGACCATTATGCCGATGTTACACTCAGGAGCCCCATTGAACATGAAGGAACAGCATGAAATATGACCGATCCAGCTTGGCTTCTATACCGTTGAGCCTGCACCCGTGCGGTGCAGAGTTTTTTTGCACGGCCGGTCATGGCGGGACGACGAACCTGCCGACAACACAAGAAGCAGCTTCCTCCGTGCAGGTTTAGGTTTACAGATGTAGGATTCAGGGATTTTAAGATTTAGGGTTCACGATGTTTCGGGCTTTGGGCTTCGACCCCCGAGTGTATTCGACGGCACACTCAACTTCAACCTGGACAGATGATGTTAACCCCTGTCTTCACTTACACGAGGGCAAAGCCTTACTCTCTCCAACGATGTTCCTTTTGGCTTACCTTGTAGGATCATCCTAAGCATGAAAGTGGTGAAGCCGAAACAAGGAACTGCAAGGGAAACTGTAGGTGGTCCGACTATTGAAGTTAAACCCACTGCGTTCGAGAACCCGATGCTGAGAAGCCCCGACATCTGCGAGAGCCAGGTTCCGAAATCGGCAGTTCAATGCGGTAGGCGCGGCAGAAGGAAATGATGAATACATACAGGGGCATAGAATCAGAGGGTAGAATGCTCTTGTGGTATATCATGGGACAAGTACAAGGTTACTAGTGGACTGCAAGGGGATGTGATAGCTAAACGCAATTTCCGACCTCGGTACTAGCAACATGCACTGCTGGGGATCGCAGACATAGAAGCAAGATGTCGTAGTGGAGGTTTGATTTAGGAGACATTCTTCGAACTTGTTCGGGCGATTGCTATTTTCTCGATCCTAAAAAGCAGGTTCAAGCTCATGTCCTACCACCCGAAGCGAAAGAGCCCTGATCCATGCTTCAAACTCAACGAGGGTCTTGACATCGAGAGAAAGGTCAGGTCCAGTAGTAATATGTACATTAATTGGGCTTTGTACCATTATGGCTGTAGTTACCTGGTTGATCACCCGAGCAAAGCCTCGCATAGCTGAGCCAAGCTCAACCTCAACAGACGCCTGCTGTAGACTGTTGCGGCCGAAATAGCAATTTCGATCCGGGGTGGGGTAGGGATGGCTGGCAGGTAGGCTGGTAATTAGGGGTGACAGCGGCAGGGGTGGCAGGGTGGTAGGTGGTGGGGGTATGTGGGGCTGGCAGGGTGTTGTATGGATGAGTGTGCTGGGGGCGTTCCGTTGGGTTCGGTGCGGTCTGGCTACTACTGTGTGCAAGCCGAATCGGTTCGACACGTTAGACGTTGCAGTACGCTACTGCCTAAACGATGTGTTGAAACGGCCACTGTAATACTGTCCCCTTAAAACCCAAACCATACATACTTTAGAAGCTGCCCCCACCCTGTAATAGTGGTATAGTAGGAATATAATAGGGCCCTAATATGATCCTATATAATCCTTATGCTCACTATTACAGGGTGGGGGCCCCTTCTAAAATATACTCTAAAGCCCAGTTCGCAACTCCCCCAGCCGTGAGGTGCCGCAGCGAATATGACATGCCAGGTGCGGGCGGAGGGTGGGTCGTGTAAAGGGAACTCCAGAAAGTTGGAATATGGATTAAAGGTAGGATCCCCTATAATTTCCCTGAAAGGGGCTACGATAATGATATTCCAACTTTCCGGCTTCTACTGTAAAAGGGTGTTCTAGGGTTTCAGGATTAGGGGATTGGGGAATACATAATGCTTTCGGAGTCTAAGTTCAGGGCTTAGGGTTTACGGCATAGGTCTTGTAGGGATTATGGCATATGGTTTGGACGGGCTTGTAGGCTCTAGCATTTAATTCTGTTTGGGTTGTATACGAGGTCCTATATGTTTTTTGCGTGAGTTGTATATCGGATTTCTTTGAGTTTATTGTATCTTCCAAGGTCTTATGGGGGGGGTGCTTATAATCGACCTGGAAAAGCATCAATTTGAGTTCTTAGCGCTCCTTTTGTTAACGATAGTATAAGATGGCACCCCCCCACATAGAGATTTTAGTGATTATGGCCCCTATAGTGCACCCGTATATTGGCCCTTGAAGGAACCCTTTAAGGATCGCTGTTCTAATCGCTAAGGCCCTGATATTCCAGATACGGTGTCCAGGTTAGCATGTTTAGTTCCTGCAAGGCCGGCCGAGATGAAAGAAGCCTCAACATGTTGTAAATCATGGTTTCCGCTCATATTATTACTACATCTCTCTCTGTCTCTCTCTCTCTCTCTCTCTCTATATATATATATATATATACATACACATAATGTATATGGTAATGCATGATGGAGAGGGGTGGCACCAAGGCATCGGGGCCTCCCCGAAGTTGAGGATCTAGAGTTTAGGGTTCAGCGACTAGGGGTTACGGATTAGGGATGAGGGTTTGTTAGGGATTGGAGTTCAGGATTTCCGGCTTGATGAGGGATGTAAGCTGTGAGGATCTGAGGGGCGAATCTGCAGAGCTGGCGCAATCTCCCCGAATCTAGCCGCCCAGTCTGCCGGTTTTGCTCATCTTTCTGGGTTTAGGGCTCGTTTAGGGTTCAGGGGTTCAGTATTTAGGGGCAAATGGTTTAGGGTCTGACCAAGGGATGCTTCTTAGAGCACAAGGATCCTGAATGCTTACAGGGCCTCTGAGTTTCGGGGGCTCCGAATTCGAGAATTTCCCAGATCCCAAAGCGTGCCCAACCCTGGTAGACCTCATGTCTCAATGTCCTTTCAAGGTGGTTGCTTCGATCTCAATTTGTCTTCCTACGCTCTATGGGGAGATGGCGGGTGCAGGCTGCGCCGAATCTGTTGCCACGAATGTCTAGGACTACGAGCATGAAAAGAAATTTAGACATCCTGGAGTGCTTTTGGCAGACTCCTTCCTTCGCTGTGCGCAGTAGCCGGCATCTTCAACCCTGAACCCCTCAAGCGCCTGCATCGCAGTCAACCCCAAATCCCTCAACTTTCTGCCCTAAACCCCCCCGAAGAGCCCCTGAACTGTCAACCCTTCATCTGACATCTCATCCACAGAATTTCCCCCAGGTTCCGAGTGGTTACTACAAGGGCGACTATACTAAGGGAGTGATTTCTTTAAAGGTTAAGCTTTAGGTTTGTGAGCGTAAGGGCTAATATGCAGGTGAACTCAGCCGCAAATGCAGAAGTCCGTGATAGTAATTGGTTATTTGAAGTACCATATGGTATATATAATATGATACAATGGTTAAGTGAAAGATATAAAGATGTAGATATAATTGTAACTGAAAATGGGCCAACACTCTTTTTGGGAATTCGGGGCCAAGGTGCCTTGCACTCCAACAACGTAACAGATCTCAATCCATCCCCGACGTCAGCTTTTGCACAGCAGCCCTTGAAACTGTTGGAGCAGTCACGAATGTATTGAACGTTTGTGATTCAAGCGTTCGCATTCAGTAGCACCCCCACCAGGACAACCAATTGGCGTGAAGCTGTGGAAAGTTTCTGGATGCCCTCACGACGCACCCGAAACCCCTAACCCCTAAACCCTGAAGCCCTAAACCCTCCTAGAGAGAATTCACAGTTTCAGACCCAACGCCAGACGGCATTCAAGGCTCCTCTTCCAGTGGTTCCGACCCGAAGCCTCAAACCCTCAATTAACTCTACGGCGGGAAGAAGGCCCGGTTATAAAGAACAAGACGAAAACGCATGGTCTCAGGAAGAGTAGTGATTGGAGATCGGCAGGTAGCGAGCAGATCCTGATGATTTCTCGGATTTGCTCCGTCTTCCTTTGCTTCGTGTACTTTTTCTTCTTGCCCCTTGGTCCGTTTATAGTAGCAGGCGAAGGCTTTCGGTCTTTAGAATTTAGGTATCCATGCACCATCTCCCATGTTCGGAGCTTTCGTCCGCATGACCCATACTTGAAACCCCACCCCAAGCAATGCACAGTCGGCTGTAATTTCCCATATCCCATCCAGATGACGCGACAGTGTCCTAGATCCTAAACCCCTAAGCCCGAAAGCCCACTTAACGTTACATCAGTGTCCAGTCGGTTCGTGGGGCCCGGGAGAGATCGCCATGTCCTGGAACTTGCTCAGAACACTCCTTGAAAGCTTCACCCCGATACAAAGGCCTGGGGAGGACTGCTCAACGGCCTTTCTCTTTAGTGCTCTTGCCTTTGCTACGATCAAGACCCCGAGAGATTATTAGACATGAGATTTTATTGTGCTTCTAAGCAGGATTAAGGACTTCTGTTTCGGAGCCTTTGTCTTGAAAGTCCCCTGGTTCTGAATGGGGTCCATGTATGTTATCCGACTCGTCTTTCGAAACTCCTACACTCCTACACGGTTGGAAACCCTTTGGGTGAGACTGTCCTGACAACTCGACCAAGTTCGGCATCCCATCCAGGTAGTAGAAGCCTGAATATCCACTAACATTGTCGCTTTTGGCTCCTTTGTAGTCAAATAAAGTGTATGGCTCATATCCCTTTTATTTCCTAAGCATATTCCTGTTGGGCCCTTTATATGACTATGGTATCGTACACTCCGAATCCCTATTCCGACTCGACTCCTCCGAGCTGTTGCCGTCTCCGAGGAATTCTCAGTACTGTAGAAATCTGAGTAGTTAGTATTCCTATTCCCTAACATTCCCTATCATCATTCGTACCGTATAGTAACAGTAAGAGTTACCCCCAAACCCATTGTGTTTAGTAAGGCCCCTACATTAGCGTGGAACAGCAGTGTCCTCAAGGCTCCTGTAGCCATGCACTCCCCTCCAAGGGAGCCTAACAGCTTCTAGGTTCTTCCAGCTCATCACGCACGCAAACCTCTTCGTGGATGAGGGAGAGGAGGAGGAAGAAGGCAGTCCAGGATTGGGTCCAGCGGGTGTCCTTTTACACAATGCCGCCTTAAAGATTAGATACGGTTCGTCTTGATGGTAATTAGGGTAGTTACACGATATTATGTTGGCACCCTCTTACAGGAAATACTGGCATAGCAATCCTTCAGTGCCCTACGTTATGCTGCACGTGATGTGATATCGCCGCTCTTTGCCGGCTAAACTACATGTCGTTACACACGTATCAATACTGCTAGTTTTGCTCCGCTTTGCTTCGCGAGTGGCGCTGTTTGGCGTCGTGTTTGCATCGTGCCAGGTGCTTTCGTCCTAAACTTTCACAGTTTTGCCAGACAGCGGTTGGAAGTATTCTACTCGTTGGCGATGCTTTTGCCATGACCCACTTGACCCACTGTGTATTGCCAAAACATGGTGCGTTCTAACAAAATTCACAGAGTAATGAGCTAAGTTGTTATTAAGCTACATCACGTGCAGAACGGGCAAGACATGACAAACGAAACAACAGTCGTGCAGGTGTACGAGTTTGTGTATCTTCTAACCACATATACCAATGTACATATGTATGTGTATATTTCGTAATCTAGCTATTTCGAATTCTTAGCTATGCATTCGTTTGTATAAATACATCTAGATATATACACATTAAAACAATACATACATACATACATACGTACATACATACATCCATACATACATACATGCATACATACATACATACATACATATGTATCCGTATATGTATATGCGCATACAAATGTCATTTCCTGTGCGTGGTCGTGTTGGCAGTTTTACATGTAATTCCTGCAGTCTATATTTTGGCCTGGAGATGTTAGCATGTTCAGATTTCGGGATCTCTTCAACACAATGCCATGTTTGTGTTTAATTATCGCTCGTCGCTCGTGCCCGGCTGCAGGTGCAGAAGCCAGTCTCTCCGTGGCAGGCTCTGCGACGTTGCTGTTGCTCCCTGGACCTGCATGCTTGAGCTGGTGGGTGAGATTTCAGTTGTCTGGATTCTGAATGTTAGTCCGCAGACTGACGCAAGTCAGGAGCTTCAACATCACATACTATGAAATGTGTTGTCTCGGCAGCCTTCATGGAGAGTCTGTATCTGCTGTAGTTGAACGCTCAGGTTCAACGCGCAAGGTTGTTGATATTTATTGCACATCTTCACCTGCATCTTCGTGAAGTCTTGCTGTTCAGGAAATAACTCCAGTCTTCAAAACAAAGCGTTTGCTGAAGACCCGACGCTAAGGCCCAATCCTTCTTTCGTGGCCGAGTTCCCTCAGTAGGCCTAATCGGGATTCCAGATCCGTCATCTTGTTCGCTAGCGTATGGTACGATGTCGCCTGGTATGATTCTAGGAACATAGAGCTTGATCCATAAACCAGAAGCCCGAGATAACCTATCTAAATTCAGAAATCCCACCTGAACCTAAAAGCTCCTGTAGTTCCCAAAACCCTTCATCCGACACCGGCCAACCCCGTAAGCGGAATCGGGTGATAAGGTATATTCTTCTTTACTCCAGCCCAAAAAAAGCATGGGGAGAGGTAGTCTCACGAAGGTTTCCCGCCTTGACATCAATATAGAGACTCTGTAATTAGAGGCCGGAACAATGCAGAATGATCCGGCTGAAGCCTGTTGTGCATGCACCCTCTGTTGTACATGTACAGGAAGCCATGGCCATGACATGCATGTGTTAACTGTATATATTTCCCGCTGCCGTAAGGGCCCTTGAGTCATATTCAGATAGCTTCGCAGTCGGCGAAAAGATCCACCAGTTTTCTCAAACTGGCAGCGGAGCCAGGTACCTCCGGGACCTGTATCTGCGCGGATCGCAGTAGCCTGTAGCCTGTGCTCAATACCTACCATTGCATACCTCCCTCTCAATTCTTTCCCTTCGAACTTTCGCCAAGCATGTCCGTGGCCGGTCTTCGGTACAGTCGCTCCACCTACTCGAGTACTCCCCTTGAGACTCGTAGCGGGAGCTACATATATGATGGCACCCCCAGTACGTTCCACGACTGGGAGTTTAGGACCTCTATGAGGCTTAAACTGTACGAGGATGCCATCAGGAGCAAACCTAAGAAGACCGTGGAGCCAGAAGAAGAAGGCAGTGACGATGAGAGCCGCATCGTGGAGCAGAGTCCGACTGCGGGAGCCACTGCCCCTGTACCTCCCGAGGACAGGCCCGACATAGATGCAGCCGAGGCAGCTGCAGCAGCCTCTGATGGTGGATCTCGCAGGAGACCATCTGCACCGAAGTCACCTGACTCGGTCACAGAACTGCCGGTTGCCGACGAAATGTCATCCTATGCGATTAAAGCACGAACCGAAATGGTGCATAAAGTGCTGGAAGGACTTCGGGACGAAGCCTTCGAACTCGCCCGGGATATCGGTATCGAATCCCTGACTGCCCCTGGTGGCCTCCGGGATTTCATCACCAAGTTGAGGAATGTCGTCTTCCCCCGTGCGACCGAAGAAGCTCGAGAGCTCTTCCGTGCGGGCCAAAAGCAAGGTGTCCTCGCACGCCAAGGTGGCGAGTCGATGCTGTCGTACGTCAGCCGACGACGACGCTGGTGGAAACTGCTCAAAACTCTCGACGCCAGCATCGAGCTTTCCGAGCCGATGCGCGTAGAATTGCTATTGGAGCTTTCCGGTTTGACTCGGCAAGAGTGCCTTGTCATTAAGGCATGCACCACTAGCAACCGGAGCTTTGAAGCAGTTGCTGCTACCCTAGTGGAGCACTACAGCGGCGTTCACCTGAAGGAAGGTCGTTCCTTAGGTGGCGGTACCTTTCAGGACCGCCGACCGCACCACCATCCTGGTGCCCGCCGCGGGAACCCTAAGGGCTACGGTAAGAACAGGTCTAAGGGTTTTAACCGTCGCGCCTACGTCGCTGAAGACGAGACGCAGTACTACGACGACGCGCCGCCGGACGACGGCGACGATGCCGAAGAGTACGACGACACCTCGTACCCCGCCTTTGGGGACGAGCCTGAGTACGATCCTCACTCCTACCCCGCCGGGGAGGAGGAAGAGGACCCGGGCTACGAGGAATTCGAGCTCGAGGAAGAAGAGGCAACTGCCCTTAACTGCCTCGAGGAGCTTGATCCCGAGGATGCAGACAGCGGCCATGTGATCCAATTGCAGCTTGCCGCGAACGCCGCATTCGGAAAAGCGAAGGGGCGTAAGGGCAAGGGCCGCAAAGGAAAAGGGAAAGGTAAGGTAGTGCGATCACACCTTACGCTCGACGAACGTCGCGAGAAAATGAAAAACCTGAAGGCACGGTCGAAATGCCTCAGGTGTGGAGCTATTGGTCACTGGGCAGGTGACCCCGAGTGCAAATTCCCTACCTCTAAAGGAGGGAAAGGGAAACCCCGGGCCCACATAGCAATTGTGGAGCCGCGACAGGACCCCGACGGGGGCCTGTACGTTCCCTCAGGGAACGATATGGACCCTAGTGGCCATATGGTGCGGGATCTAGGCGAACCCAGATCCAAGGCTGCCCCCTCACAACCATCTAGCTCAATGCAGATGGAGGGTGCCGACCGAAGATTTAATCTCGGTCAACACAAGGGCCAGACTTACGAGGAGGTATCCCGTAAGACTGAGTTCGTGCGCTGGGCCCTCGTCCAGCCGAGCCCTGCCGCGCACCTTAAGGATTTCCTCACCTGGTTTAATAGATATTATGTCATTCAGCAGGGCGTAGGAGGTCAATACTATCGCGAAACTCGTGCCTCGATAGGTATTCCTGAGGGAACCTATAACCCTCGCCCGAGGGGAAAGGGCGCGAAGAAGAAGACTCCACCGAATTCGCCCTTGGCGGAGAAGTGTAGCTCGTGCACGGAATTCTCCTACCAAGGGAGTTCCGCGAATTACGTCCGCAAGACCTGCAGGGACTGCGGCCATGTATCCCAAGAAAAACGGGAACATGTATATACCGTAGACCCCTCTGTATGCTCACACGAAGCAACAGACCATCGGGGTAGTTCGAGGACCACGTCCCGAACCTTCTGTAGAATGTGTGGCACTATCGTTGATGAAGTGCCGCAGGAGTTTCACCGAGAACGGAAGGCCGTCTCGGAACGCATCTTGGAAGCGACGGACCTCGCGCTTCCCCTGGTTCAAGCGGTTACCGCTGACGACGCGACCGCTGACCTCGACCCTGAGGCAGTGCTGCAGATCATGGGTTTATACCAAGATCGCATCAACCAGGCCATTGCGTTGGAGGAACGGATTCACCCAACAGGGCTTCACTTGTGGCTTAAGGAAGCAATCACCATGATAGTCGGGTCTAGTCCCATAAGTCCCTCCTGGGAGTTCGCCCCGACAGCAATGGTAGCCCGAGGGCGCAGCCCCGGGCGCAACAAAGGAAAGGGGAAGGCTAAGCAGCCTGTTCCAGCCGTTCCTGCTTCAGAGCCAGATCCAGCTCCAGAGCCTGAACCAGCCTCGAATACTCCGGAGCTGTACAACATCTCGGATCCCCTGGGGACCGATTCCGTTGTGCACAGCCAGGACCCGGATCTCGATCGCGATTATCGGGAAGCTATTCTAATAGAAAGCTTCAGGGCCGATGACGATCTGTACGACCCGTTCCCGGGTGGTTCGTCAGACGACGGATCGCCAGGATCCTACAATGTTGCTGAGCTGGACGATTATATCGCCAGGCAAGCTCAAGAGGATCTTGACGCAGCCTTTGAGCAGGCGCGCCAGCAGACTCAGAATGATGCCGAATCCGACAGTGTGACGCCTCCTGCCTCAGCGTCGGCGGCTCAGAACCGTCTGCAAGTGCGACACGTTCCCGGAAGGGAGATCATGCAGCTGGACTTCCAAGCACGCCAGCGACAGGGAACCGAACCGGTCCCTTGGTGGGAGGATCCTACAGAGCGAGACCTGGACCTCCAGAATCTCCCACGGCATGATGCCTGGAGACGCAGACGGGAGCAGATCCTGGCAGAGGGTTTCGCCAGGAGAAGAGAACTCGACGCACAGAGGCGCGAGGAGGAGTACAGAGAGGCCTGCGCTAAGGCAGGACCTGAGTACATCCGCGCCAAGTGGAAGGCGGAAGCCTCCTCGCCCCCACAGGGGAATGCTCAAGCATCCTCTCCGAGGAATGCCCAGGCATCCTCGTCGTCGAGCCAAAACCAAAATATCCCTAAGACCCCTAATCTAGTCGAGCCGACCCCTAAGGAAAACCCTAAGGGTGGTTCCGTAGATAGGTCGGTTGTATGGGAGGCAGACGCAGCACAAGCCTATGTGCAAGCTGAAGAGGAGCCCCGTGATCCTTACGTCACGAGGCCTAACCGCTTCACTGGACCCTCCCGGGCCAGTGCCTCCGCCTCTCGACAGGACCTGCCCGACAGTGGCAACTCAGCTTCGACCGCGGCGCCGGCGAGGACCACCGGGCAGGGCAAGGGAGCAGGGATAGAACCGAAACCTAGGTGGCTTAAGCGAGGTAAAGGTAGGGATCTCACCTTCAGAGCCAAGTCAACCTGCACCGCCCAAGGCCCTCTCTAAGGCGAAGGCTAAGGGGAAGGGCGATGGAAAACCTAAGGTTTTTCCTAGGAATATTGCAGGTGCAGGATCAGCTTCTGGTAGCGATCTAGTCCGAATTGACAACCTCCCCCTAGTAGACATGTGGGACCCGTTAGAGGCCCACGTATGGGGTGCCCTCGACGAAGGTTGCAATTCCACCTGCCATAGTGCATCCTGGGGAGCACTAGCCGAGAAGAGACTTAAGGCGCTAGGCCTAAGTTTCCCCTGGGTTGATTCTAGGAAAAAGTCGTTTGCGGGTTTAGGTGCAACATCCAACACACTTGGAAAACGTCGTTTGCCGTTCAGCATAGTCAAGGGAGACACAACCATTGGGGGTGTACTAGAATCTCACGAAGTAGACACCTCTGCCCGAAACCCCTTGCTGCTGAGCCTGTTTGCCCAAAGCACCTTAGGGCTTATTAAGGACATGAAAACATGTACCTGCATGATCCGCAACCAAGATGGCTCATTGTCACGGGTACCTCTTGGTAGGTGCCAGGAAACAGGACTACTTCTACTATGCTTAAGTACCTTTGAAGAGGACTTACCAGCCTGTGTTAGGGCACTTAGGACCCCTGGATGTAGGTCCATAGTCAGAGCTAGGCCTGCAGTGAGGGCCCCGGTTGCAGAAGATTCGGAAGCATCCCTGGAGATTGGTACCCTTAAGGGACCAATCGAGGGGTTGCTTGAGGAAGGTACCCGTAAGGGACCTTCTCCAACAGCCATGGTCCTTATCTCTCCAGTACCTGATACTGAAGGACTGGTTAATGGGTGTGCGGTTGGCCCTGAATCCTTCCATTTTGACAAGGCGTACGACCACTTCGGCGACGTCGTTATCTTGACTGGTGGAGCAAGATATCAATTTGATGCTCGAGGCAAGACCCGAGTAAGGATTCACAACCGTGACGGATGGGAGGATAGCTTTCCCCCATCGATTGCGAAGTCCCACAAGCTCTACCTGCACGACCTGAGGAAGCTTAACGATCCTCACGACGGAGAGTATGGTGGATGTGTGGGCAGACATCCGAAGATACTGGAGCAGATCTTCATGCCTGGAGCCACTGCACTCCTTTCGATGATCTTTAGAGACATCGAGGTGGCAGTGAAGTCGAGGACGCCGTGCATTATCTTGCCATTCTGCAACGGGAACAGACACCGCAGTGTCGCTATGGGGACCTGCGTGTCGGCCGGCCTGTATGCTTTGGGGATGAACCACTTTTTAGGTCATCTACACGCCTATGTATCCTGGGGGGACATGAAGTGCGGCGGCCATTGCGCCTGGTGCAGAGGACATTTTACACATGCCTCTGCGACTGAACTCGGGAATAAGGTCTTGGCGCATCTGGATCCCGCCATAACCAGCTATGCGCGCCACCCGGCGCAGGCAGAGAGGGATCGGCAGATGCGTCAGCCACCGCCGGATCCTGCCTCGCATAGCCTGCCACCTGCACCGAGTAGAAGGTCCTCGACCTCTATTGGCCCACCGGTTAGAACGGGGACCCCGAGGAATCCACCTAGTGGATCCTTAGGCAGGGCGCCGACTCCCAACAAGCAGCCGAAGAAGCAGGAGTCGGCAGGACCGTCTACGACCACAACCCCTGGGTCGGCATCCGGAGGTGCGCCGCCACCGCCACCGCCGAATCCGACTCAGGATCGGTCACCGCGTGGACCCCCTCGTGGGCCACCGAGGCGTTCCGAAGAGGGTGGTACCCCTAGTGGACCTCCCAATCCACAGGCATCTGGACGATCCGCTGACCTTGACTGGCGCGATCGTGCAGTGCGTGCGGAAGCCCTCCTTCTAGATCGTCTTCAGAAGGAAAACCAAGAGCTGAGGGACCGCCAAGCGGCCCTCGAGTTGAACATTCTCGAGCTGCAAGCCGAGAATAAAGAACTCTATGGGAAAGCATGTGTTGCCGACGATTGGAACCAGTGGTTTGAGCAGCAACAACAGGCGGGGTATCTAACAGGATACCACCGCACTCCTGCACAGAGTCCTTCTGGCAGGCGCACCCCTGCACAGAGCCCCTCTGGCAGGCGATCTACCCAGCGAGGGAGATCGAGATCCACCGGCAGCTACATCTCGAGGAGCTCGACACCGAGATCAAGATCTGAAAGGCTGGAGGGACGCCACCCCGGCAAGCATGGCCGTCGATCAGGTACGCCGGGAAGGAGCAGCGCAGACGCTGGCCAGGAAACCCGTACCGCCTTTGCGGACGGGCTGGACCAAATGAACAGCGTCGCAGAAGAGGAAATGAACGCGATCCCGGGGATCGACGATGAGCCCGACGACAACACGCCGTGGGCAGCAAACCTCTCCTTCCCTGAGTTGGTGGATCTGGCAAGGACCATCAAAAGGGAGCAGCTTGAAGCCGATAACGGGCTCAAGAACAAAGACGGCTGGCGCGGCCCCGTCGGCAGGGGCGGAGGCAACAATCGCACATTGCTCCACAATGTGCGATTTTGGTGGAGACCACGAGGTGGCTCCACCGTGCAGAACTTCCGCTACGACTATGCCTTCGACCAGTGGAAGAAGACGGTTGTTCTCTTCAAGAGGGGTGAGCTAACAATCCTGCTCCGGGATGTTAGCATTGATGCCCCCTGTCCATCCGTAGAGGAGGACAGCGACGTGGCGGGCGAGAACAAGTTCCTTTGTCTCGCGAGACCACCTCTAGGCGTTGCCGGCCAGAGGATGCCTCACCACTCTACCTACAAGGGAGAGAAACAACCTGAGGGGCAAAGCAAGAAGCGCACAGCCTATGGCGCATACACAGGGGAGCGTGCAGGGTTCGGTTTAGGTTCAGGTTCTAGGAGTAATCCAGAACCCAAGCTAGATGAGCCTATAGTCCTGAAGCCAGGCCCCGGTGTAGCAAGCAAGAAGAAGCCGCAACCACCAAGCCTTCTTAGCGCACAACCTGTAGGATCTGGACCTCCACAGGAACTTGAACCGAAGCCGGTCAAGCTAGAAAAGAAGCCAAAGGAAGACCCCGACGACCCAGGTTGGTTGAAGGTTCCTTCGGGTAGTAAGGGTAGTGATGATTTGAGAGGTAGGCCCTTACCTCCAAAACCTCCTCAACCCAAGAACCCGAGAACCAAGAAACAGAAACGTTGGGCGTCGTGGTCTAGCTCTGGATCAGACCCTAGTTCTGAATCCGAAACTATTGCCCGCCAGCTAAACCTCACTTTGAAAAAGGAGCATAGCGACGAGGGAGTAGTAATTGCTTCGGAGTCCCCAACTAGTGCTGGGTTTAAGTCTGTGTGCTCAGTGGCAGTGTTGAGTAAGGGGAGGCGTAAGTTGATAACCAAAGGTATCAACGAGTTAAGGGACCACGACAAGGCCCTTAAGCGCCTATTAGATGTAAGCAACGTAGGAACCACTGTTGGTCCTAAGCACATCGTTGTTTTCACTAGCGAGCCCCGACACTTCCAGGACCCAATGATCCACTGCATCGACGTGGGCCTGAACGCCACGAGCCCCTGGACACCAAGTGGTGCCAGGAAGGAGCTGCAGTCTGTGGGTCCTAGTTTAGTCATAGTAGCTATAAGATATAAGGACCCGATAGATGGCCTTAATCACTCCGACCTTATAGATGAAGTTGTTAGCCACTCCGAAGCATCCGGAACACCGTGCCTGTTAATGGACAGTGCCCAGACCTATAGATGGCAGGAAGCTAGCATTCCTATTCAACCTGTATACGGAGTAGGCGACATTTCCTACTATGGCAACGACAATGGCATTATGGATGTATTTGATGGTTGGACCACAAATAGCTATCCCTATATGGCGCCGTTGAGTTTTGACAATGTGTTCTCCGTAGATTTCGTCGTGTGGCTTCGGCAAATAGCAGAACACCAAGTAGCTACTGCACTTGTTTCCCAAGAAGCCTTCCCGGCTCTTGAGGCCGACGAAGAACCCTTCGATCAGGTGGAAGAACCGCGCGATTTCGCTTTGATGGACCCCTCCGAGGAGGCCATCGAGGAAGAAACTCGCCTCGACAACGTCGATTTGCGAGGATTACCCATACAGTAGAAGCCAGAAAGTTGGAACATCATTATCCCCATGGCCTTACAGGTAAAGTATAAGGGATCCAAGCATTAATCCTCCTAAATCCATGTTCCAACTTTCTGGCTTCTACTGTAGAGGAATCCGAGCGTCGCGCGAAATGGCGAGCGGTGCCACAGCGGATACGCATAGCGATCCGACGGCTACATCGCCAATTCGGCCATTGCCCTAAGAAGGTTCTAGTTAATCTCTTAAGGACCGCTAGAATCGATAAGTCGTATATAGAGGCGGCTCAATTTCATAGGTGCAATGAGTGCGAAGACGCACAGCCTCGTAGAAACGCACACACCGTATCCATGCCGGAACGGTATTCCTTCAATCACGCCCTAGGTATTGATATCTTCGAATGCTTAGATGCACAAGGCACTAAGTACCAAGTTATGAATATGGTGTGTTTAGGGACGTGTTTTCAGCTTGCAGAGACCGTACGCGTAGGCGACGGGTTGCCTTCATCAGCCCGGTGCCTAGAGGCCATCCAACGTCGTTGGACCGCGTGGGCTGGTATGCCGGCGATTATACGGTGTGACCGTGGGTTACATAATCGCGGGGTACTAGCGCAGTTCTGCGCGGCTCATGGTATCCAAGTACACCACGCGCCATTGGAAACACCCGAGTCGATTGGCCGAGTGGAACGCCACGGCGGAATCCTGAAAGCGATGACTAGAAAGGTAGTATCGCAAACACAGGCCGTAGGCGAAGTGGCATTACAGACAGTCTTGGATGAGTGTTGTCTCACCAAGAATAGCATGCTGAGACATGGAGGTTACTCCCCATCTCAGTGGGTACTCGGGAAGACACCGCGGGGACCTCCATCTCTAGTAGAGGAGGATAACACCGCCGATCTTGGATCGTTAAACGACCAAGTTGATCCCGAGAGTCGTTTTGCCCTAATCCATCAGGCTCGGACGGAAGCCAAGAAGGCTTTTGTCCATTTGGACACCTCGAAACGCGTGCAGCGTGCACTTCTCAGGAATGCGAAACCGCTGCCGTACACGTACTCGGTAGGAGACGTGGTTTGCTTTAGGCGGGATAAAACAGGTAAAACTGTTTGGTCTACCGCGTCTAGAGTAATCGGTTTTGAGGGTAGCCAGAATGAGAGCGTGTGGGTTTTGTGCCAGAACGTGCCAGTTCTAGTGTCCGCACAGAATCTTAGGCCTGCGCAAGATGCGGAAGCACTTGCACACGCAGTTCTCCAAGGGGAACCCGTGCTGCCAGAAGAACTGGCGCGCGGACAGCAACACTTCGAGGATCTTAGAGACACACCTGGTGGTGACATCGACGACGAGGAGCCCGAAGAAGGACCCTCGGAAGGTACACCTCAAGAGGGAGCCGAAGAACCATCTTATGGTCTTCTGGACGGCCCAGGACCGCTTTCATCAATCTTCGAGGATGAGGAGATGACTGAGCAACCAGAGCGACCAGAGAGAGGTAGATCTAGATCACCTCCACCAGCATCATCTTCGAGATCCCGACGGGTCAGTACAGCTGAACCCGAGGCAGAAAGAACCCCTAATCCTAGCAGGAGAGGAAGCAGATCAGGCCTCCTGGACGATCTGCCGGCTCCTATTAGGTCACGTTTTGAGGAACGTAGACACGAGGAGGAAGCAAACGTGAGTATTCGACAGAAACTCCGTGGTTTTTGGTCTAACCGGTTCTCTTCCAGAGAACAGGTTGAGCAGGAGCTCAAGGACCTCCCCGAGGCCTTGAAATACTGGGAATGCACCCCAGCAGTCCGCCTGCGGATCGATGGATCACGCGCTAAGGAATGGAAGAAATATGAGGATTTTCAAGCGGCAATTCCGCTGAAAGGAGCGCAGCTTAAGGAACTATTAGACGCCGGTCATACGCCGATACCATCTAAATGGGTCGACACTATTAAGAACTATCATGAACGTCTTAAGCCGGATTATGAACCTGAGTTCAAATCCAGACTGGTGTCCTGTGGAAATTTTGAAGATTCCACAGAGGTTCGCACGGACGCGCCAACCTCAGACCTCGAAACGCATGGCCTAGTGTCAGCGTTCGCCGCATCCAATGGAGTCCCTGTAGAATCGTCAGATATTCGCAACGCCTACTTTCAGGCCGAGCCAATAGACAGGGTTGTACTTATGAGACAACCTGGCGGAGGACTTCCAGGAGTAGATCCGGAAGCGATGCTCCTGATCAGAGTACCGGTATACGGACTCTGCGATAGCGGCAGAGGATTTTGGAGGAAAGTCGACCGAGAAGCACGTGAAGTCGGCTTCCAGGTAAGCAGGATTTTCCCTGCATTTTACTTTTACCGCGCCGCCGGAAAAGTAGTCTGTGTCTTGACAACACATGTCGATGACTTTTTATGGGCATCGATAGGCAAGGGCGGAACTATCATAGATAAGCTCCTAAAGAAGTTCGAAGTAGGCCGCCGCGAGTCGGGAAGACTACGCTTCTGCGGTAAGCAATTCGACATATCTGGAAAGGACGTGTTAATCGACGTTACCGATAACACGAACAAGATCACCTACATTGATGTCAAGGCAGGAAGGAAACACTCGGATCTTATTGACCGAGGTGAAGAACGTCAACTACGTTCTGTAGTCGGCAGCCTTTCGTGGATTTCTAGGCAGGCTAGGCCAGATATTCTATACCGCGTATCGAAGCTTCAGAGCTCGATAAAAGGTGCAACTGTTAGCACTCTTCATGAGGCTAACAAAGTCCTAGAACTTGCCTTAAAGGGTCGCGACCTTAAGCTAAGATACAAAAATGGTGCTTTTGATTTCGAGAGCCTGGGCGTACTGACAGCCTCAGACGCTAGCTTTGCGGGTGAAAAGGGAGACCGATCACAACAAGGACGGATCCATTTTCTCGCTCCAGCTGCCCAGCTTCGCGATCCAAATTGTAGTCGTTACGACACAATGATCGTGTCGTTCTCATCCACCACAATCAAAAGAGTATGCAGAGCAACTCTTCAGGCTGAGACTTACGCACTCCAAAGTGCCCAAGAGGCAGGGGATCGCATAAGAGCAGCCCTAGCCGAAATCTACGGATTCGGTAGTAGTGGTCCCGATTGGGAACTTCGTGCGAGAACACAGGTTCCGCACATAGCGCTGACGGACTGCCGTAGCTTAGCCGATCACCTTAACACGGAGGCTCCGTCCCGTGTGCAAGACAAACGATTGCAAATCGAGCTTAGCGCTCTTCGCCAATCTATCTTTACAGAAGACGGCAAGCGCACGGTTGAGGCCTACCCTGCGGGTGGAGATAGAGTGGACTGGGTCGATACAGCCACTCAAGCCGCTGATTGTTTCACAAAGTCCATGAAGCCGGATTTCATCATAAAGGTGATTGAATCTGGTGAGTACAGTATTAGTCGAGCTAAGCTGTAGACGTAGATTGCAGACGCTACAATCGTGGGCATACGTTGTTTGTACCATAGTAGCTGAGTCGGTGCTAGGGTAGCATGCAGACACCACTTCCGGAGGACAATGCCTATTGTACCTCATGTGGTTAATTTAGATTTTCCTCGATGTCATGGCATGAGAACAGGTTGAGTGTGAATGCACCCTCTGTTGTACATGTACAGGAAGCCATGGCCATGACATGCATGTGTTAACTGTATATATTTCCCGCTGCCGTAAGGGCCCTTGAGTCATATTCAGATAGCTTCGCAGTCGGCGAAAAGATCCACCAGTTTTCTCAAACCTGTTAAAGCCTGCTGTATAATCTACCCCCCAAACTCGATTCTGACTTCTACCTGGCAAAGCCTCAAAGAACCCTGAAAGGAACTCTCTTCTTATTGCGGCACCCTTTTTACGCTGACACCGAGCCTTCCTGAACCCCTAAACCCATAAACCCTAAACCCCTAACCGAGCCCCAAACCCAAATTATGTCAACCCTAAACCTCAACGCTAAACCCTAAACCCTTAATTACACCCTAAACAACCCCTAAACCCTACAAGCTCTAAACCCCCAAAGCGGCTGCCTTCAAGGCTTTGCACACTGGTGGTCGCAGCCTGCTCGGAGGAGCTCGTGGATTCCATTGAAGGTCGCTCTTGAAGGTTTTTGGGGCTTAGGGTACTAGTAGCTTAAGGGCTCTATGAGGGTTCATTATGGTTCTATAGTGAACGTTTAGGGTCTAGGGTACTAGTACTGGCTCTATAAGGGCTTTTAAGGCTTCATTATGGTTCAATTATAAGTTGTGTTTCAGTTCTGATTCAGAGTTTAGGGTGTGCTGTGGGTTTGAAGTTTGGAGGTCCGAGGTGAGAGTTCAGCGTTTGCACAAAGGCATTGGTTGGTTCGAGTTTGGTGCGCGTGCAGATGTAATGCAAAGCTTCGGCGGAGATTGGGTAGCTAGTGATGTTAAGTTCTGAGATTCTACAGCAGCATAGGGGTTTGGGATGAAGGGTGGCCCAGGGGTCGTTTCATTCCGGCATAGTTATCAGATTATCCGAGTAGCGCACATGCCCCAACTCACGTGCATGCTACCGCATGAATTATGGTTGGAGTACCTAGCCAGTAATACTCGTATTATCCCCGTATAGTCTTCAAGGATTGATGCTATAGCAAACCCTATTCCCATGATCAGGGCTGGTGTATGACGGACTTCTTTACTCTTTCGGCTTTCAGGAATCCAAGGGTTTCTCCGACATCAAACGGTTTATAGCACCAGCGCTGTTGAGCCGAAGAGCATTCTCGCTGTCGTAGCCGAAGTTGTCATGGAGTCATGGAGAACTGTAGAGAAACCCATGCACATGGGCTCCGAAAAGAGGCAACGAGAGTTAGCCATTCGGAGAGAGAGAGAGAGAGAGAGAGAGAGAGAGAGAGAGAGAAAGACAGAGAGAGAGAGAGAGAGAGAGAGAGAGAGAGAGAGAAAAAAAACAAATACAAGGGCGGCCAGGAAGCGAAGGAGGGGGGGAGGCGGGGAGGGAGGAGGAGTACGGTTCGTCTCGAAGCCTCGTGAAGCCTTTCGAACATTGCAGCCTTAATGAAGCCCTGTAAGCGAACCTCGGTGTACAGTTTCCCGAAGCCCGTGTGAAGCCTTTCGAACATTGCAGCCTTAATGAAGCCCTGTAAGCGAACCTCGGTGTACAGTTTCCCGAAGCCCGTGTGAAGCCTTGCCAGCCCCACGCACTGCTCTCGCCCCTGCTCGATTTGCTCAACTGCGAAGTTACTCGTAGGCTCGTAGGGTTCACGGCAGTGATGCCGGCTTGGATTACGGGAGGCTGCAACAACGTTTCTGCAAGCCCCAACAGCTCGGCCAATGCATGTTCAAGCACGTTACAAGCCAGATAGCTGACAGAATCTGAAATCTGGGTGCAGGTGTTTCCACTAACTTCGGCTTGCCGAAAGCATTTATTGGCGTGATCTTGTTGCCGATTGTGGGCAGCTTGGCGCATTGCTTTTCTCGCCTTCGGGGCTTCTAACGGTTCGTTTAAGACGTGTAGCGCGATGGACAATCAAGAACAAAAGCCATGTTCCGAAACTAGATAGGCCCTTAAACCCTACAGCACTGCCCTTAACCCTAAAGCCCTAAATGCCTTCAGCCAGGCTTCAGATACGATGATATGAAGACCGCTGACATGGTAGTTTGCTGACTGCTGGCATAAATCCTGAATTCCCTACAACCGAATGCCCGAAAGCCTTAACATCCCTACACCGCCCAAACCTAACACACCGCCTGCTACTTTAGATCCGACATGTCCCCGGCCCGAGCCAAAAAAAGTTGAAGCGGAAACCCGCGGGGGCTTCTGGAGCTTAGGGAGTAGCTTGCTTTCGGGGAGGTGGTAAGAATCAGGATCCTGCTACTTGGGGTCTTTGTGTAGGCTCCCTGATTTCTGAACATGCCACGTCCTTGGACTTGAGAACGGGAAAGACGGGCTGTGAAACTCTGACTCCAGCGGTAGCGCAGGTGAGGTGGTATTTTTCTCTTCAAAAGGGATGCTCCACAAGCCGCTGTGGTCAGCCCATGCTCGGACCGTCATGCAGCTCCGAGCACGGGAACACTCTTACCTGGTCCTATCTACCAAGGATAAGTGAAATCTGCAGGTGTCGGGGCAATATAATACATGGCCTAAGTTACAGGGGTCGGAATAATGCATTCTGGCTAGGAGTGGTAATATCACTGTCCCCTTGTCATATTTATCATTCCCCAAAGTCAGTTCCATTTTTACAAGACCCCCGACAGTGTGTGGCTAGGTGTCAAAAGGGTTGAGGGTCCATCCTGAAAGCTTTGACTTGGCTTCAGGGTGTAGAACATACTCAAGGTTCGTGAAGAGACAATGTATGTCACAAATTACAGCAGTCTGGGTAATTTGGAAAGCCATTCGCCAGAATTCGCCTACATGTTTGTAGCACAATATATCCTAGAACCCTATTCCAACGATTGAGGCCCTCCATGTGTTGTCTCTGTCTGTGAACCATGCAAGCTCTGCCATTCGGCACACTCGGCCGATGTGTTCCGTTGTGGAGCTGTCCCAACCAGACACCCGAAACGCTAAACCCGCATCCCCAAACCTCAGACCCTAGACCCGACACCCTTCTTCCGACAGCCGAAAATCCAGACCCAGGCTAGACCGTATAGATCTGTTTAGGGGCTCTACACCCTAGAGGCAACGCTGCGGAGCATGCCACTGCAGTCACCTCGGCTTACAAAGGGAAGCTGGACTTGGCAATAGGTCGCTTGGCAGTATGAAGATTCTGGGCTTGGGTACGGGTGTCGGGATAATTAGTCATAGTATCCCCTTAGGGCTCTCCCCCTCCAAAAAACACCGTAGTCTAATCATTAAGGCCCCTCTGTTACAGGTTTTCGGTGGCTCCTGTTTTCGGGTCGTGTATTTTTTTGTGAGGTGTTCGACCTCTACCCTAAATCACAAACCCCTATAAATCTTGACCCTAGGTTTCAATTTGGTTCTTGAGCCCGGGAGTAGAAGAAGCACGATCATCGACAGGCAGACCGATTTAGCTGCTTTTTTGGGTCTAGGGTTTGTTTAGGGTTTACACAGGGCTTATCTATGGTCTACATAGGACTAGATTTATATTAGGGTTAGATGGGGTTGGCAAAAGCTTAAAAACCCGTAAAAAAGATTCATGGCGCGCGCGCGCATATCGCGTGTCCTTTCAAGTCTGTGCTGCTGCCAGGTGTTGCTGTGGGCTCCTCCACTCAGATCGCCCTCTTTGTTGTACCAGTGGCAGTTCTCGCCGGCTGGGCATATGGCAGACTTGGCCGCATGAAGGGTGGAGGGTTTTTACGGTTTTAGGGTTTATCTGAGGCTTTAGGGTGGGGTTACCCATGTTCTGAGGCGGACTAGAGGCAACAAGCAGCCAGGACAGCGACTGCTGGATTTGAATGGTTCAGCTTTACCAAAAAGACCTCCTCCTGGAAGAAGGCAGAGGACTTGTCCACAACCAAGCTTCAGCGAGAAAGGTGCTAACAGCAAAGCTCCCCGAGCCCCACAATTTCACATAGCGATGTCTTCGGCCCAGGCACACCCATGTCCCTAAACTTCCGGCTCTTCGACACCGCCTGCCAGATGCTGAGTGTCTTCCTGGTCTCGCAGGCGGGACCCTCAAGCTCCCACTCCGATAAACCCTCTTAAGTAGTAACCGTTGTAATCGTATGCCCTGACGGTCATCATACACTTAGACTGTCTATAGTACAGTATGTCCCGAAACTCTATTCGCGTAACAGAGATCCAAAAAGCTCGTTTCGGCACTAAGGGCTCTGTGCTTTAGGGACTTTAGGGGTCAGTGCCCAACTGAGTCCTCTGCATCTGGCAAGTTGCTTGAAGCCTCGACCCCGTCGCACTCCAGCTTCTTCAAGAACTGGAACTCTTCGGGGTCCAGAGCGTAGAGGTCGGGTCTCGCTAGCCTACGGTTGCGCTGGGACCGGATAGGGTTCTATGGTACAGTAGCAGCCGTACAAGCACACCACCCACGGAGGTGCAGTTTTCCTTGGCATCCCAGGGGGGCGGGGTGTGGATGGCTCGTGCAAGGCCCCTACTCTACACAGACTACTTGACCAATCGAGGGTATTTGGTAGGGTTGAGAGTGATGCAAATGCGATCCTGAAAACTCTTCATCAGCCCGCATCGGACAGCAATTCCCAGAAATGTCAAAGGGTCCTTAATTACGGTTTGAAGATATAGGGTTCAGGGTTTAGGTCTCCGAGATACTGTGAACTTGTGAGCTGCCGGGCTTTGCGGTTTAGGGCTTCGGGGTTTGATACGAATCCTTACGGACAACTCTTCGGAACGGACATCGACTGAGTCGGATTGATCTAGGTGCTGCAGCACGGGAACACCAACTGGCTGCATGGTGCCATGCTCGTGACTACTTACTGCCACTGGGCTTTGCAGGGTCGTTGACGGGATTCAGAGTCTCGGGATTTCTCGTTCTGCAAAGCATGCAGAGTCGGGGGCTCGCCGGCCCTGCGCATGCAATCTGGAGCTAGAGTTCTTGGTCAAGTATTAGTGCCCCCCCCCAAAATTAATCACCACGGCCCCCAGCTCATTGCTGTCATGTCAGACCTTGGCTGCTCCGGCTCGCTACTGAACGAGTTTAGAGCTTAGTGTTTAAGCCAGGACTGTAGCAAAAGCTTCCCATGATCGCAGACTCAACAAGAGTATGTACATAATTGTAGCTATACGTATGCATGTATGTATATATACATATGTATGTAGCCTGCTTACTCATTTTTTTTATTTGTTTGTGTATTTATTTACACTATGTAACATTATCTTATCTTGGCTTAGCTTCGATTCAATTCTATTATGTTCTTTCTTTTCGGTTAGATCAGGTTATGTCATCTTATCTTGTCTTATATTATCCCAGATTCTGTTCTGTCGCATTATGAGGCAGCATGTGGTGAAATACCTGACTGCTGTTGCCTAGTTTTTCGGTACCCTACATAGTGTATGCTGTTCTGGGGTAAAGAATACTGGATCAGAAGAGTCTGAACAGTCTGAAGATCCAGTGTAAGAGGCTTTGGGTTTCGTTGTGAGCAGCAGAGGGTCGACACTGCAAAGGCACAAGAGCGCAATAGATCCAGCTAAATCCGAGGCCCAAGACACCGGGAGGTCGATTTTAAGCCCTAATTCATCAACCAAGAGATCCAAGTTAAGGCAATCCGAGGTTGTCTGCAAACATCCTTCCCCTGTCTGCCAGTAGAGGTCGCAATCTCTGGTAATTTCATGTAACACTGCGCCGAACACTCTGCTTGTCGTGAAGAGGCTGCAGCTGGACGACAAGCTCTACACACAAGCAGATAAAGTCTTGTAGAAGCGTACCGTAGAGTCTACACGTTGCCTCGGTAATCTTTTGTGGGTATCATGGCCTTTGCAGGTCTTGTTTTCATAGAGGGCAAGGCAGTGCGCTGTGCCAGTCAGCTGACATGGTTTTCGCGAGGCTTGATTGCGATCATGACCTGGTTCATCCCTGAGAGCACTTGAAGTGCATGCAGGCTGTCCGTAGAACCCGCGGAATGTATTCAATCCCTCGCAGGTCTTCAGTCGCGAGGCGTCAGAGTACACAGCAATGGTGCATGCGATCTAGACAGCAAGCCATCGAAGTGCAGTTCCTCCTCAGGGATGCATCGTAGGCAACTTGTCCACATGCTGAGTACTCACTCCCTGGCTATGCCAACTCATAGCCCAATTCACCACCAAAGTTTCACACCTGCTTTTCGCTTGCAGCATCAGCACGAGCCAGGCGCTCATTCCAGAAGTACGATACGACCAGGGTCCCAAGTTCCGTGGTTGAGCTATGTTCAGGTGCGCTGCGATTGGCTGCATTTGGCGGCAAAGCACTGCACAAATGACAGCTAATTGAGACGAGGTGTTGACTGGTTCGAGTTTCCGCAAGGAGCAGAAAAAGATTCACAGCGAGACATTTTAGGCTACTGGGTGTAGGCTGTAGTTGATCGACTACGTTTCAAGCTGGTTTCATAGGTTCATCTAGAGCTTGAAGAATTGCAATTATTGTCCCTAAGGCCCTAAGGATTTTCTTCTTGATAGCTAGGCTATAGCATGCCCCAAACCCTCTTCCAGCAATGAACTAAGACCAATAAACCCCTAAAGCCCCTAAACCATCAAACGGAAACTGGGTGTGTGGCTCGGTTGAGGACTCTCATGGATGTTGCATTCGAGCTTTGGACTACTAGAGGGGTCGAACTACATCTGCTGTACTAAGGAACCCGAGTTGTAATTTCTTAGGCCCCTAAATGACAAGTTGGGAGGTTGTCCGCAGCAAGTATGCATCGCCACGCCAGGAACGTCAAGTCATCCCTTCGGGTTTACAGTGAAGGGAACCTGAAATCTTTTGAGGCCTTCACAGCCTCCAGTTCAAAGCCTTTGGGCAAGAGACCACCGTCCGAATCACCTACATCCATACACTGACCGCAGGTCAGAAAGCCGGCAACAACAGTAGCAGCTGAGGTGATCAGCAGCAGTGCAAGTACGGTTTGGGATGGTTGAGGGTCTGAGTGTGGTATACCTTGATTTTCATTCAGGGGTCTTGTTATATTCACCACTACGCTGCTTTTGCAGTGGCCGACGCGTTCGGCAACCTGCTTCAACCAACTCACTCAGGTCACCGCGATCGTCAGTTTCCTACCTCAAACCCGAGCCTCAGACCTGTATCCACCTTATTATGATGATTACTTAACTCGAAAGGATCCTGTTGACGACTCCTTTTTTCGAAGGCCTTAGGGCCTTGTAGGGCCAGGCCAACCTAGACATTCGCTGCTATACTCTTAGTTAAATATACTGGTATACATCTACATACCGAAGTGTAATATACTACAGTTTATCATGATATACTATGATCTATTACGGTATATGAACTACGATATATGACGACATACTGTTCCTCACGATGCTATACTATAACCTTGCCATAGTCAAACATGGTGACATCGTGTCCCAAGGTCGAGCTCCACCATGTCAGCCGAGGCCTGGCATGCAAACTTGTCAATAACACCTTGTTTGGGCTCTAAAACCTAACGGGTTTAGGGTTTAGGAGTGTAGGGTTTGGGGTTTAGGGGTTTAGGATTTAGGGCAAATTAGGGTCTTGGAACCCTAACGAGGAAGCAGGAGCTAAAAGAATATGCCAAGAGCCTTAAATTAAACCGACCCCAAACCCCGATCGCATTGGTAAGCGCTACCCCTAGGACTTGCACTACACTACGACGACAAATTAAAGGTCTAGGGTTTAAGGTTTAAGGGTTATATGGTTTAAGGTGTAAGCGTAGGAGCTTAGGGTTCAGGAAAGATGACGACGAGAGTTGGTATTGCTTGTGCCAGTGCTTGCATCACCTCCTGCGCCATCAACACCAACGTCAGCTGGACAGAGACCACTGTCGGAAGTCCAGTTTTAGGTCGTGGCAAAAAATAACATCAGCAGAAACCTCTGTGGATTCTCAAAAAGCCGGACTGGGGCTGCGATTGCCGCAAGCACAAGAGCAATCTGGCAGTGAACAGAGCAACCATAAGAGAGGGTGCACATCATCATGGCGGTTTCCGTAGAGTAAGAAAGGCCTAGAGAGACTACCGCGAGTATGAATGCCGCATATCCATGCTGTGAACACTACCCGCATCTAGCATCAGTGGTGAGGATGCTGCCTATGAGTGATGTCCCCCCCTACACCCAAGTCCAGGCAGACACCGAAGCCGTTTGTGCATAGTATATGCCTTGAAGTGACGGTTGGCAGCAGAAGCGGGTAGCTCATGCGACAACCGTTCTTGGCATGGTGGCTTGTCGAGTAACGCCTCGCCTTGACCTCTGTTTGCAAAGGTGGACATCTATGGCCGGCCAATCAGCACAGAAGGCATCGCTTCCCTCGCGGCGAGTCCTAAGTCCTAAGTCCGAGCCTCCCGGCAAACATGCAATCGGGACAAGTCGCATTTGCAGCACTCCTGGTAATCCTATCATCTCTCAAGTTCCAAGAAGTGAAGTCTTTCAACACGGAGACAGCACCGAAATGGTAGAAATAGCAGGAGCTATAGAGTGTTCTGTGCATTTCAATACGGATAGGATTCGAACGGCGCATATCGCATGGAATACTCATACCAAACATGGTGCTCCTAAGATTAAACATGGTGCTCCTAAGATTGACAGCACCAGATGCATTCAGCTTAGAAGCACCTGTCTGCGGCCGACATTTAACGCGTCGGGCCTGACCGCCCAGCCTGAGCCGCACGTGTGTTTTTCGAACTTCGACATATCGGCATCGAATTGTGTGCCAACTTTCAAGGAGGGCACACGATGAATAGCACTTCTGTCGGCGCTCCTCAACTAAACACAAGTGTGGCTCGTAGTGGCATAGTCTCGAAGCGTGAGATTCCGGCCCAACTTCCCGTCAGCCCGGAAGCAATCAGTTGCAGCTTCGCGAGGCGTTGATGGAGAGCATGGCCCGGACGTGCAGGAGTTTGTGGTCCTCCGGCCTGATTTTTCGAGCATGGACTCGGAAGCTCAGGGCAACAGTGGCAAGTGCTTGGGATGCAGTTCACGCGCTTTTGTGAGCCGTGTCGGCTATGATAACAGTGACAAGTTAGAAGCTTCTGTAGCGACCGCTCTCTGAGCCATTCGTATCCACGAGGACGACTGCAGCCAACATGACTGTACAACCCAGTGCAAGGTTTGAGATGGTTGTTGAATGACTAATGACAAAACATGCTTGCATCAGTGGAGACGGCGTGGTAGGAACAAGAATCAGATTTACAAACCCAGCGGTAATTACATCTCGCTTGAACCTAAGCATTCCAGGTTTTTTGCATCAGGCGAGAGTCTTCGTTGCCACGTTTTGTTTGCCGCTTATAGCTTCATAGCCTCGAGGGGCACAAATAGCTGCTAACATTATTGTGTCAAGGTGACGACCGGTCATGACGCACATCGTGGTGATGGTTGTGTACCAGTGACGATGATGCTGATGATGACGACGAAGAATGGTTGTAGGGACCCTTGTTGACTACAGCAACCGCACATCCACCATCACCAACAACAACAGCAACAACACCAACATCAACAACACCCTCAACACAAGCAGCACCAACAACACCACCAACAACTTTATCAACATCAACATCAACAAGAACGACAACAACAACAGCACCAGTAGCAGCAACAACAAACAACAACCTCAACAACAACAACAACAATAACAACAACAACAACAACAACAACAACAACAACAACAACAACAACAACAACAACAACAACAACAACAACAACAACAACAACAACAACAACAACAACAATAACAACAACAATAACTACAACTACAGCTACAACTACAACTATAACTACAACTACAACTACAACTACAACTACAACTACAACTACAACTACAGCTACAACAACTACTACTACTACTACTACTACTACTACTACTACTACTGCGACTACTGCTACTACTACTACTACTTCTACTACTACTTCTACTACTTCTACTACTACTACTATTACTATTACTATTACTACTACTACTACTACTACTACTACTACTACTACTACTACTACTACTACTACTACTACTACTACTGCCACTACCACTACCACTACCACTACCCCTACCACTACCCCTTCCACTACCACTACTGCTCTACTTCTGCTGCTACTGCTACTACTACTACTACTACTGCTACTTCTGCTACCACTACTACCATCTACTACTACTACCACCACTACTACCACTACTATCATCTACTACTACTACTACTACTACTACTACTACTACTACTACTACCACTACTACGATTACTACTACTACTACTACTACTACTACTACTACTACTACTACTACTACTACTACTACTACTACTACTACTTCTACTTCTACTACTACTACTACTACTACTACTACTACTACTACTACTACTACTACTACTGCTACTGCTACTGCTACTGCTACTGCTACTGCTACTATCACCATCTACTACTACCACTACTACTAGTACTACCACTACGACCAGCAAATAGCACTACTATAAAAATACCGGTCATCAGTAACATCACAGTCGGCAGTCCCACCGTCGGCAGCCGCAACTCGCCGCAAAATAGTTATGACAAGTGCTACTGTGGCCGTCTTCGTCTCCAGACCCCAGCACCATCACCATCCGGGCTTCTTTGAGATGCAACATGGGAGTTTCCGAAAATTAGGGGTACCTTATTTTGGGGTCCTTATAATAAGGATCCTAGTATTTAGGGTACTACATTAGGATCCCCTATTTTCGGAAACTCCCACATAAATCATTCGCCGCGTGGATCACAACGACCACGACCGTTATCATCAATAGCAGCATCAGATGTCACCTATAAAGTATCATCTGCATCATCATGAACAACTTCAGCATGGCAGTTGAACGATGGAATCCTGACACGCTACCCATTCAAAACTATGGCCGCCTTGGCGGAAAGCCTCAATCAGAGCATCCCTTGCCGGATTTTGTCGTATGCCAAAATCACAGCAGGAGACCCATTTGGGTTGCTCTTGGCGCCTACCTTGCAGAGGCAGCGGGTGCTCGTGTCGAGTGTCTGAAGTCTGTGCATACTGAGTGCAACGCTCTTGTTGCAGCCTGAGGCCTTGCTACATGGATGCTTCGCGCGATCGGCATTGGCAGAGTTGCTGTGCCGGTTTCAGCACGACAAGCGGGGAAAGGGTAAAGCCGGACAAGAAGCAACGCAGCATCGTCCAGACTCTGCCCGTCGCAGAGGTGCTGGAGTTTGTGCTTGAGCAGGTCTTCGAACGGGCGTGTTTGGACAGAGTTGTCCTCGAGTCCTTCTACATTCAGCAGCAGATCCACCAGGAGATCGTCAAGCATGAAATGAACACTTCAAGCCTCTCACCATCTGCAAAGCGGAACATTGGAAAGCTCCTGTCTCGAATGGACTGGTGTCGTTTGATACAGTTCGTCAAGAAGAACTCAGGATGTGACCCCGACTTCCTCAGCTTTGTTCAGACACGGATGGCCAGCCTTCAACCAGGAGATTTCAGTGACCTGGACAAACTGGCCTACGCACAGTCCGTATGGCTCTAGATGCGTCCTCGCTCACCTTCTGAGCTTGTTGATTTGGCCACGACTGTAATTTTTAATCTATCTCCGGCATGGATGAGCATGCAAGGCGGGGCTTGTTAATCAATTCGACTCACAGCAGTTCGCAGCAGCATCTGCAGCCAATCTGATCCCAGCATGGCTGGTCAAGCTTAATACTGTACCCTTTTCCAGTATCATTGCACCAAGCGCCTGCACAGACACAGCTAGGCTGCAGACTTTAGCAGTTCGTTTGCTGTTGGCACCACACACGCTACTGTAGGCTTTGGATTATTGGTGTCTACTTCTGTGACGGGTGCAGGCAGAATCCTTTGCGCACATCCCGTTATAGCGTGGGTGTGAGTCTCACTTTCAATTCTCGCCTGAGAATTTCCAGCACAGTTTGAAAGCACATCACAGTCTACCGTGAAGGCATGGAAGTACAGTTTTCTCACAGCCTGTCTTGTGAACGAACGGATGAAAACAGTCGGACGCGCAGACCGTCTGACTTCGTGAGCGAATTGGCAAGAGCGGCACTGAAGCGATATTATGGAAGGCTGATTAATTCCCAAACTTGGTTCCTTAATGTAAACGTACGCCTCCAAACATCAAGGCCCTGTAGTATACAGTATGGGTTATAGGGTTCCTTCATCGACGCATACGAAAGTAGACCCACAAACCCTGTAATGATTATTCATGCCCCTTACGATGGTCAATCGGAAATTTGGATCCGGCAAGACTTAGGAAGGAGACCTCAGCGGGTGCCGCAAGTGCAGGGAGTTCCCTATTCGGATTACCTTGGTTCCCTATTTGGGTTACCTTGTACATGTAGGAGTTTGCAGGACCAAAGATGGAACTACAATGAAGGCCATCGGTGGAAGTAATACAGCGGTCTGAATACACATGAACGATCTCCCCTTGTAGTCTGTCTAGTGTCATATGCACCCAAACTCTAACTAGTCAGGAAACCCTTTTGGTAAGGAGCCTTCAAGCTTGCTCAGAATGCTTCAAGTCTGGATGGGCTTGTGACTTTTTCAGAGATCTTGTTCCCCCGCAAGGCGCCACAAGGTAGACGTCTCGGTTTACGTGGCGTGCCCCCTGAATCCGCTAGATTATGCAGGTGTTACTCGAATGTGCTTGCCAGGTGAAGGTGTTCTCCGTGCATTCCAGCCCAGAGCTTGGTACAGCATGCGGTGCCGGCTTGCTCAAGTACACTTCTTGATGCATTGTTCCTGCTGAGCGCACAGCATTGGCATGGGTAAAAATTCTAGACATCGTGCAGCGAATGCCGCTGCACACATGCGCAGCAGTACGTGCAGAGGCTGTTGAGATGTTTGTGCAGCGGAGTTTTGAGTCAGTTAGTCGGTATTGTCCATGAATGCAATCAGTACAGTGAGACCTGTACATGCTATCTACTCTGGGGTGCTCTTATGCTGGAGAAGTGGCGATGAGCTGGAGCCGTGTAAACGAGTTCAGTTGATAGTCCTGAACCTCTACAGTAGAAGCCAGAAAGTTGGAATATCATTATCGTAACCCCTTTAAGGTAAAGTATAGGGGATCCTACCATTAATCCATATTCCAACTTTCTGGAGTTCCCTCTACACGGGTTCGTCTCAATCCTGTGCTTTCATGACGAATGTCTTCCGAGGGGGGCTCTGTTGGATGTACTACCCTGGAGTTTGACTCTGGGCATTTAGAGTTTGAGGTTTAGGAACCCTGCCGTAGTGGTGGTGACATCATGTGCATCTTGCTTTTCGAGTTGCTCGGAAGCGCGTGTAGGTCATCTTGGTGTTGGCAGTATTGGGGCATCTTAAGCTTTTCGAGACTGGTTGGTATTCAAAACTACATGTTTGGATTTTAATTTGTTGTTAAGGCAAGGCTTAGGGTTTAGGGTATCATTCTGGCCAGAAGTTACTTGCTAATACTTCTACGCATGATGTAGAATTTGGCACTATCAACGGTATCTGCGAACGCAAGTTGCTGGAGCTCGAGGTCGGGGCCTTGCAACAGTTGCACCAGCAGAAAGCTCCAAGGCCCCACATTAGCAAGAGCAGACCAATAATATGAGAGAAGCGTCAGCACACTGAACCCTAAAGCCCAAATCTTAACCCGAAGCCCCTCAGCCCTCAAAACCTAATCACAAAACCCTAAAACCCGAAAGTCTAAAAACCAATTCCAGGCCAAGATCCGCAAGCTCCTTGGAGCAACAAGCCTCAAGAGGCCTGCGCGCCTGCGAGGGGTTGGTGCAAAATACTGTTAGGGTTCAGGGTTTATCAGGTTTAGGGTTTATGCAGGTTACGATGTATTGCGTTTAGGCCTAGGAGGTACGGTATAGTGGTTCCAATCTGAATTGTGAGTGGCATAATCCCCCAAAGTCCCTGTATGTGTATCTTTATATATGCATGTATACATACGTACGTTGACACATATCGCAACACATATACATATGTTTACACATATCGCAACATTCTCGAAAATCCTTTCTCGGTCTACAAGGCCCATATGTTAGGCTTCAGGTCTAGAGCTTCAGTTGTACTCTCCGGACTTTGCAACTTAAATCTTTACTCTGTGCGGCAGTTTCGGAAAAGTCTGACCCTAGCAGAGAAGCCGAAGCAATGGGATCCTGACTGCCAGAATCCCAAAGAAGGTACTTTGGTTTTCTGAAACTCCCCATACTAATTGCAAGGGGAAGACGGGACGGGCATGCTGACTGGAAGAAGGTTTCGGGGTACTTATGCTTTAACTGAAACCTATATAAGGCCCTTACAAAGCCCACTGAAACAACCCTCTGAAAGGCTCTTCTAACTATTCGAGGCATTGTGTTCGCTCTTGGACTAGGCAATAGGCAGTCACGATACACGCCTGCAAGATCAATGTACACTGTACACATTGTGCGTAACTCGACTGCAAACAATATGTTTCAGTTTGCACGCTGCGCTTGATTTCAAGGTAGGGGACGGGAAGTGTTCAACTGGAGTATACAGGACCAACTGATGCGTACGCCCAACTCAAACCCTGACAATCCCTGCAGCCATATCCCACAAGCCCAACACCTATACCCAGACCTTTAGAGAGCCGGTTGTTTAGCACCCTCGTAAACCTGCCCTGAACCCGAAGTCCTACACCCGTAACCCTAACCCCAAGTCCTAAACCCACCGCGGAGCATGAGGAGACTTCGGGATCTGGCTGCGTCATCCTCCATGAAGGCAAAGAGCTTCTCGGAAGATTTGGGGGGTTTGGGGGTCTGCAGGGCCTGTTGGTTCGGCTTCCAGGGCTCAGAGGCTTTAAGGATTGGGTTTTGGGCTTAAAGGCTTTCGGGTTTTGTGGGTTAAAGGTGCGAGATTTTGATTGTGTTGAGGGCATAGATTTCATGATGCTTTTTGGGTCGTAGGTTTTTTGGTTTAAGGTGTATATAGGGCTTAGCCTTATAAGGATGCGTAGTTTCTGAACTTCTGGACTTAGATCACCTTGCATAAGCGGCGCAGCGCTTCTGAACGCATTCAGCCTAAGCAACATACCACAACTTTGCGCTAAACGGCTTTTCTAATGGATTACATACCGGCTAATATAAGGGCATGAATAGGCATGCAACTATCTAGGACCATTGTAGGGAGGCCAGGGGCAGGGGTAGGGGCGGGGCAGGGGCAGGGATACCATTAGTACCATATTAATTGACGTCCCGTTACAGTTGGTCCCCAGATAATGCACGATTGACGGTAGCTTTTGAGATCGTAACAGTTGAGACACGGGTATGTGGTGCTTTCGATCACTGGGAGAAAGGTTGCAGTCCGATCTCGCGCAGAGCAACTCCTTTGCCATTCCTTGTATTAGTATTACTCAGTTCATGTCAGTACTGATATGACTAGTCATCAGCCTCGGCGTCACCAATCTCCAAGAGGCGATCATGCAAGGCACTCCATTGCTTGAGTTCTGCGGTTCGCAGTTGGTTCCGGTGTCAATACCACGAAGCCGAAGCAGTAAATGCAAGACGTTGCAAATGAGGTGCATCCTCACGAATGCACATGTGGTCGCCGATGCAACCTACGTCGAGGTCGGTCGTGGAAGCCTGAATCAGCGTTGCAGACGTTTCCGAAGGTTTAGGTTTGCAGCCAGCACTTCTCTTGGAATAGCCTCGCTGGCAGCAATCCCGTTCGACTACGTGTTGGGTATCGCTTAGATGGCTTGGGACCTTCGATTGCGACTTAGTGGGGCTTCCTGGGAGTCGTCGAGCCATGGTGGAGTGCTGATCGCTGGTGATGACAATCAGGCTATGCTGATTCATCTAGGATCTCCGAACCCCAAAATACCAAGCGAGAACATCTCGTCGTTGTAGGACGTCCTCCTCTGATCCTGAGCGTCTCAGGCCTATGCGATTGCTTTTGATGTTGAACATGATGTTCTCAAAGCGACTTCTGGCTAGGGTCCCGACTCCTCCACAGGTTCGGAAGGCCGGCGATGCCATGAAGTACCCAGCGCTTTGGCTTTCAGGATCTGCGCGGCCTTCAAGATTCAGGGAGGAACCTTTCAAAGCATGGGAAAACCTCCTGTTCTGCTGCTGTCGCTCGTGCTACTGCAGTAGTCGTGGTCGTAGATGCAGCAGCGTAACAGAATGGCCCCAAAGGGCATCCACTCGCCAAAGAGTTGCTGCTACCGAACTAGACTCTAAACCCGCAGATCTCTGCAGGTGCCGCCAAAAACTCCGACTCTCAGGGTTCATCGTGCTTGGTGTTTGGGCTCATTCTAAGTTTTCAGCTTCTTCCCGGATCCCAAGACTTCCTGTCTATGCTGTACTACATGATCGTATACTATGCGACAATGGTGTGTTTTGAAGTTGAAGTACAGTCGATTCACGGTATGGCTTCGAAAAGCGACAGTATGTTGTAACATCTCATATTCTAGTATCTTATGATGCTACAGTCTAGTACATAGTCAGTTGACATCGTATTGCCAGTGGCGTGCAGCCGAGGCCCTGCGCGTGAAAACGTCGCACGAGTGCGACTTGGCCTTGCTGCGTCAGTGGCCCAGGTCACAGCAAAGCAGGAAGATCAGGTTGTTAAACCTTTTTGTCTCTCACACACTCGCCTTACTTTGGACGATGCTTCTTCAGCATTTGTTGGGATCGTACCGGCCGTACATACGTGATATGCATGTAAGTCCTTCGGTGCGCAGTCTACTTGTTCGTTGTCGTTCTCTTTCGGTTGGTATATTTTTGACATGTTGTGTGTTTGTCGCTAGTTTTGCCTCATGTACCGATACTGCAATTACTGAAGCCGTTGGATCTGCACCTAGAAAATGTTTCCACGCAATTGCACGACATGCACGCATGCATGCATGGGTACATATTCATCGGCATGTAGTTGTTGTACACGTCTATGCATCCTAGCCCCAGTCCAAATTCACCGATGTTTCGCGTGTTTCGGCCCGCTGACACCTGCCTTTGACGTATTGCTTGGTGCATTTCTCCAGTACTATTTCTCGATAGTTCCGTGCCATCTAGAAGAGTCGATTCCTGATACTCCTTGCTTCAACCCTAGCTAGCGCACCTTCAGTTCAATCCCTGATGTGTAATCCCAGACTTCCGTTGTAGTGTCAATACAATGTCAGGATTCCCCTTCTGCCTGTGTTGGGGTATTTGGTGTTCTTCGGGGCCTGTTCCCCTTCAGCGGTCGGCTTTAATTGGGTGGACGGCGGTAGTTAGTGTGCCTGTGCCTGCAGTTTCCATATGTGTGAATGTGCGTGGAAATACGGCGGATGCCAAACTGCAGCTGCTGCGCTTGATTCGAGCCAAAGCCACAAAGTCCCGTGTTTCTATTTGACACACATCTTTGTCAGTACTTTCATATGATATATATATATATATATATATATATATATATATATATATATGCACACACACACACACACACGCAGACACACACACACACACACACACAAACACACACACACACACACAGACACACACACACACACACACACACAGACACACGCACACGCACACACCCACACACACACACACACACACACTCTCTCTCTCTCTCTCTCACATGCACCCAGGCACAGACACACTTTCTGCAACTGTGCGTGCACCCGAAGATGTGCAGTTTTGGTTCTGCTGGCTTCCAAATCCCTGTTCTGGATGGTTCATAGTCGTCCAGTTCCCGTATCTCAACATGGTCAGAACTGTCTGCAGTTCTGTTTTTGTAGTACTGTAGTATTTCCAGTGCATACAGCGTTTGGCTCCAGCCCTAGCAGTGGCAGCTGCAGATAGGTGGTCTCGCCCTGCGCACCATGATTTTGGAGCTTTGCTTGGCCGCTGCTGGTGTCTGCACACTGCAGATGGCATGGAATTTCTTTTCCAGGGCGAAGATGTCGCTGCCCTACAGTGTTTGCACGTTCGGCGTCTCTTTACCCGTATAAGATATGTGGATGACCTGCCGCAGCCGGAAACTTGCTCAACGCTTGCATGGGCATACGTTACTGTGGAGTTCCGTCCTAGACAGAGCTATGATTCTTGAAGCTTATTCCAGCAGTAGCTTTGATTTACTGGGTATTGCTTGCAGCGAGCTATACACACTCCCCACCCGAGCGTTGCGGTTCTTACCGAGAAGCCAAGATTCCATGAACCCGGTAGGCTCAACAGAAGCATGCATCCCTAGATGCCCAAGCTGCCTCCCCAAGCGAAAAGCCTTCCAGAGGCCGCAATGCGAAAACCTTCGCTGCTACATCCTGAAAGGCAACCAAATCCTACTTTGTAAGTGCTGGAAACCCGTTAAATCCCCAGTAGCTTGAACCCCATGAAGTGACTTCAACAACTGCCAAAGTTTCAAGATGCCCCATCTTGCAGCTCGAAATCACCCAGAAGCCGTACACATGCGAGGTTAATTGCCAGGAAGGCTGAAAGGCTTGATACGAAGATGCTTAGACTTGCGGTGGCCCCCCAAGCCCTAATGGCCGTGCCTCTAAGCAGATGAAAGTCTTGCAGATGAAAGTCTTATCTCCGAGTCGACACGACGATGTCTTCGCCAAACCATTGCGATTAAGCCCTCAGCTCTTGAAACCCTCTGACGCTTCAGCAGAAATTTCGAACCAAATCTTGAAACGCCCTAAACTCCAACTCTAAACCCAAACCGTCAGCCCAAAACACAGAAATCCGACCCGAGGTCGGTTGAGGGCAAGCACGTGCTCATCACAGGGGGTTCTCAAGGGCTTGGGCTCCTCGGCCGAAGGTCACGCCTAAGTTGGTGCCGAGAGGGGATTTGTAAGTTTGATTTTGGGACACGCACGCACACGTGCATGCATGTAGGTGTACATACACACTGAGATATAGAAATTTGTAGATACATACATACATACATGCAGGCATACAGAACATACGTACATGAATTACACTACATTGGATTACATCACGTTTCATACATGCATGCAGACATTCATCACATGCATGCAGACCGACAGACAGACAGACAGAGAGACAGACGGACAGTGGATAGAATAGGTGTTCCCGAGTCACAGACCTTGCTGGAATGCAGTGTGCTATGCTAAAACAGGAACTACAACAGCAGCTGTAACTCCAGCAACTTGAATGCTCAAGCAGGTGGTTGTTTATTTCGTGATCATTAGTAAAACAGCTCAGGATGTGATTCAATGTACTTAGTTCGATATCTGCGAAAACATGTCATGCTGCTGCTCTGCACGTTAGAAGAGGAACGCCGCATGATGCATGAAGGCTGTTGCCCCGCCTCATGTAGAACTTGTGTGTGTGTGTAGCTTACGATAGATAGACATCTACATGTATATGCCTGTGCAAAATCATCTCTCTGTGTGTGTACAGAACATGTATGTAAAACTATACATATATGATTATGTATATATGTATATGTATATGTATACACATATATATATATATATGTATACATTAGATATGTATTCTTAGAAATCTATGCGTAAACATATACATACATATATATGTATATATATATATATATACATATATATATATATATATATATGCACAGATACGTGTACACACCTACATGCCTACCACGCATACATGCCTGCACTTCCACATAAGTTTTGGTAGCTATCTACCTCGCACGTCGTGCCCTCCACTACTCGGAGCTTCCATACTGACATGTTAAACCCCGGATGTGCGCACAGGATGCACGGGCACATTGACATCGGCAGCGCGTGTTTGTGCATGTACAGATTTCTGCATCTGCTTTGTTGTTCCACCATTGAGGTAGTAACCTTGTCGCTCATGTTCGCTCATGGTTTGTTTGTTTCCGGTACGACCGTCACTCGCAAAACTCAGTCCAGCACAGAATTGCTCTCATCATCACAAGGCCTAGTTCTGATTAAGTTATGGACCTCTGCCTATAGGTAGAGCTAGCAGCACCGAGAGACCTTGGAAGCAACAAAACAGAAAAAGGTACGTAATGGGCTTTTTTGTAGAGGAGGAACTTTAACAGGTTTCGGTACTGTAGTCTTTCTATAATCCCAAAGGTTAATCTTGAGTTCCCCTAGGATACTGGACGAGTACCTCAACCCTCCTAAATGATAGAGATAAGAGCAGAACGACTGAGTTCCAGCCTTCTCAGGCTTGCCTTTGCCAAACTTTGCTTCGCACGGGGCGCCAGGGTGACAATCGTTGCGCGGACGAAAGCCAAGCTTGAGCTCTTCGGAAACAATACTTTGTGCCAAAATCTCGAACCTAATGTAGGAGCTTGAACAATGACCAATATAAACTATTCCTCAGGCTTCCTCATAGCGGTTACAGTATAATGCACCCCAGACTGTGTTCTGATATTGCCTGCCCCTATGTTAAGCCTAGAGGTTCGGGAGAAGAAGCATGCAGCATCACCGTGGACCAACCGGCCAACCTCTCCTTGATGACGATTTAGGGTTGGGCTGCAGAGTTGTGACACGGGTTCACGGGGACTACTCCTCTAAAGAGTGAGCATGTTGCAAACCTTTGCATGCACACACAGATTCAAGCAGACAGAAGCACATGCGCTTGCATTACAGTATTACAGTAGACAGCTTCCAAGCGTTCAGGCTCCTAAGCCCTATATAAGCCCCCAAAGCCCTAAGCCCCAAACCCGACAAGTCACCTCCGGTACTTCTAGCAAAGGCAGGCGTGCGAGGAGGCTCGGAGCCAAGGAGCTGCCACAGGACGGCTCTTAAGGGTTCATGGGCTCAGTCGATTGGGGTTTCGAGAAATCAGAGCTAAGCCCGACTATGGTTTCAGTAGGTTGCAGGGTAGTGGTAAGGAAGCGTCGTAGTAGTGAGGGCTGTTCGGTTACTGGTGAAAGTTTTGGGTTAGGGCTTATAGTTGTCTGTCGTGCGAATCCATCCCGAAGCCCGACGCAGTCTTCTGATCGATTCCAGTGCACGTGCTCTCGGGGACCTTGGAAGAGTCGATGTATAATGTAATAAGGGGTCTGAGTGATTAATACCGGTACTTGCTTATAGCCCGAATCTAGTTACTAGTTGTACTAGTATGCCCGCCCACCCCCCCACCCCCCCACCCCCCCTCCCGGCCTTCAGGCCCCTAGATCACCCTGTCGGGTCCACGCACCTCCATGCTGTTAGGTGACAAGACAAGATGAGAGTTTCTCAACGTTGTCCGGCCTTAGCCAAGACTCAGACACCTATCGTCGTTCTTGTGCCCTCCACTGCCCAGCGCCCACGCACATCGCTCTGGCAAGGAGCAAAGATTCAATACTTGGAGATGGACGTCTCCAGTATGAAGTGTACAGGGCCCAATGATGGATTCAGGATGAAAAAGTGATTTCGAACGAGCCAACAGGGCCCTACACTACCACAGTGCTCTTAAACACCGTTTCAAAATCCCTGGCACTTTACGTCCTAATCACTAAAAGCTCCTCAGAACCCGCACACTCCTGGCCGAGGCAGTACCTTCTCCGAGCTCATGGGGCGCGCTGCAGAAAGCTTCGGGCGTGTGGATGTGGTGGTGGCCAATGCCGGGACAGGCAGGTGCTGCCGAAAAGGATGTAAGTGGTGGCTTTATGGTGCTAGCGCAGTTCTCGCGCACCTCAAATTCAAAACCCTCCTTTCTCAATCCGAAGGTGCCACTAACCCTGAAAAACATTGAGCTCCAGCAAATCAACCCCCGTCCCGGCTGAAGCTCTGGTATGCATCGTAGAGCAGAGAAAGCCAAGTGGCTCAACAACTCTCCAGCAGCAATCTTGAACCAAGGACACTAAGTAGAACCCGAAAAGGCCCGAAACAGCTGAAGGTGTTGCAAAGTTGCTTGTTGGGTCGGAGCTGACCCAGCTTGACGACTTGATGGAGGCTGTTTACCTGGGCTCCTGAGACTTTTGGGGGAAGGGGTTGGCCATTTTTTCTTCGAGGCTCTTGGCGGACTTTTCGGCCCATGGTTTGAAGCCCGAACTGAGGTACAAAAGGCAAGGGGGGTGCCCGAGACGCCGGACAGACAGAAAATGCCGGACAGCATTGTCCCGTGAATGCTTCTGGCGTTTGGAGAATCAAGCTTCCCCGAAACCCTGAAGCTACTCTTGCAGGCACATCATTCTTGTGAATCTGAACAGGGATCGGATTTGGTAGTACTAGCATGCCTACACTTTTTTTCGAATGGACATCAAGAACCTATTGGCCTATTCTAGTTCTCTACGCCCGGATGACGCCACTTGGACCAGTAGCCCCAGCTGCGCGCGCATCCCTCCCGAGAGGCGCAGATCTCGACAAATCTTATGGGCAGCCTCAGATGCGTGCCGCGAAAGAGTTCAGTGGCTAAGTTTCCGGAGAGCCCAAGACCAGTAAATGCAGGTCCCTTCAAACATCCTGTTAAAAGCTTCAGCCCCCCTGAGTTCTTCGAAACGCAAGCTGCCAGAATACCGCGTGCATTGGCCGTCTTGTATTCTCAATTGTCCTTCGGAGGTGCTTTTTAATGATTTGCAGGAGTGGAGGGTTTGCAAAGGGGTTTAGGGAATCGAGTTTCGGGGAGTTACGTACAGTAGGGGTTTTCGGCGCCGCACAGGGTTCTTCAAGATCGTGAATGCTCAGGCCATTGCTGCGGGCCAAGTGATGGCCAGCGACGGCCAAGGCAATCCTGGAGAAGGATAGTACAAGTAGGCATCCTGGTTTCGTTGGGTAGGCAAGCCCTCTTCGAGTGGAGATGGCCTGAAGGTGGTTTGTGTCGTCCGGCCCGGAAACTCCCAAGTGGTTCTTACGGAGATGTTTGGCATCGCGTAATCTTCAATCTCGGTTTCTCCCTAAATTCTGGAGATGCAGGTTGAACCCACAGCCCTGAGCTCTGAGCCGGCTGCCGTTGAAGGTGGTCGAATTTGCATCGTGTCCTCGGCGGCTGGCTTGATCTCCTTGCCAGGTGGCCTTATCCGCAACTGCTTTAAAGATATTGATGGGGAGCCGATGTATCAGTCAGTCCGATCATCCTGCCAATGTTCATTTCTAAGTCGGATTCGCTTCTTGATGCATTATGGAGCCTGTCGCTGGCATGCCCCTGACGGGAATGATTCCCAATGATCGCCGGCTCGCACTTATGTAAGACCGCCTGTAGGGCCAGTGACTTCAGTCCCTCATTGAGGCTACTCCATCTACTCTGCCACCAAGTTTGGACACCGAGGTGGGGCCCTAGGCGGTAAGCCCAAAGCCTAAGACAACCTACAGTCTTCGCTGTAGCCTCTTACTACACAATCCAGCGCATAAATTTTAATTTTGTTCAACCAAAAAAGGTCTACAATGGAGACTTTAGAAGTAGATCCCCCAATTTGGGGCCCTATACTACTAAGGGTAGTTTATAGAACCCCCCATAATGGAGACTTTAGTTACATCCTACCTTTCAGCTCCCCTTCGTCGAAGACCGGCAGGTCCCTGGCCTCAAGTGTTCCAACAAAGAAGCCTACACAATCAGGCATTTCATTGCCCTATAGTCGTCATAGTCCGCAAGATAAACAAAACATGTATTCATATCTGTATATATATATACACATATATATATATATATAAAGATTATATAGTCAGGTGTATTCTAGTATAGTCGAGTATGCAGTAGTCTAATATAGTATAGTAGAGCAGAGAATAGTACAGTAAAGCAACACCCCCTTCCGAAAAACACTTATCGAACATGCTACAAGGCCCCTATATCGTGTCGCATGCCGTTGAAGACGAAGTAAGACTGCACCCGACGAGTGAACTTCGCAACTGGGCCAGCGCCAAGTCCGGAGGGGCATCGACGGATCCAGTTCGCTTCTGCTTCACTTGAGTGCTCCCCATGCCGAGCCACCACATGCTTCGGCGAGCCAAACCTTAAGAGAAGCCAGAGTGGCTTGGCAGAGCCCCACACGCGCGCAGCTTGCAGCAAGCTGCGTGCGCGTGGCAGCGATCCAGCATCGAAGTATAAGGAAGATCGCAGAAGTGGTTGCATTCATTGCCGGTGGTAAAGCTCTGGATCACAGGGTAACTAACTAATGAAGGGTGTCCATCCCAGTGTCACAACAGGGCGGAAGCTGAGTTCATCCAGCAAGCCCCCGTCTGCAGCCTGAAGCGGCCCGAAAGCCCGAAACATGCATTATAGTGATGTTATATAGAAGCTTGAGTATTTGCACACACATCGAACGCCTGAAGCATCTTGAGTAGTTGCAAATGCAATTCCTTGGGGCTCCCTGTCCCAATTATCACTATAACAAGCCCACGCAACATTATAGTAGAGTCGAGCTTTGGGGGCCATGCTCGGGCAACTGGAGTCAGTATGTGCAGGCTTCCTAGCGGGTGCCTACCACGAGCTGCGCCGACATGGTGTCCATCTCTCAGTCTACTATCCAGGTAGCCCCTTGTCCTCGAAATTCAGACAGCTGGGTTTGTCGCGGAGGTGTGCTGTGCTCTGGTGATTGTGTTGTTGGGAGGCTTTTGAAACCCCTGAACCCCAACCTAAACCCTAAGCCCCTTCAGAGTTCGGACTTTCGGACCTCCTGGTGCAGGGTCATCAACGCTCGGGGCCAGGCCCGTCTTTGCAAAGCCCTATGAACAGTTCTTCCAAAGTGGGTTTCTGTGCTGGGGGTTTCCGGCCTTGTGGCAGAACAGCGATAAACATTGCAGACGGAGCAAGACTTCCAGAGTAGATAGTTCTGTTGTTCAGAGTTTGGAATGGAAAGTTTGGACTGATCAATTTGCTTTCGCTGGTGTAGTGTTTTGCTGGGTGCCGTCCTCTCAACAGCACAGTCGTTGACAACGGTTAGCTGTACGGCTGTGCGGTCATTGTTCGAGGGCCTTCTCTAATTTCCACAATGGTGCAGCGATGTCTTTGGCAAATTATTCCTGCCAGGTATCAACACTCCGGGCTTTCAAGAAGAAAAACGACAGATGCCGCCGGTCACCTTGAGGACCGGGTTTTTCATACCTTACACTGCGCAAGCGGCACCTCCTGTCACCAAGCATATGCCAGAGCTTGTTACTTGGTAATGAGTTGGTAATGATGATGGCTTCATATGTCATAAAGTGCCTGTGGGTGCTGTTCTTAGAGCCCGGCATCACCAATCTCGACGAGTGTCCTTGATGGCTGTGCAGACCCAAGTTGCCCTTGCAATCAACCAGCTCAGACTTGGGCATTCACGGCGGCCTTGTATCAAGTACACTGCGCATGTGCAAAGCCCTCAGGCACTGAGCCCTCCATCACCATCATGTTCGCCATGACCGTCCTCGTCACCGTGATGGGCCTCCGCATCCTACTCGTCGTGGTATGTTTCGTATCTTCTTCTCCGCCATCACCAGCAGCACGGATATCATCTGCCTCATCAAGCCACCATGCGAGAAGATGATGGCATGCTGCAGCTCATGAACAAAGCGTCGACCGCCATGGCAATGCTAATGAACGTGACGCTGGCCAAGCACACTTCAAACATGTGCAATGCTGATAATAATGGCTGGACAGACAGCATAGACAATCATGGGAGTCAAACTGTTCCGAACGATCTGGGCAACAACCTGACAGGCAACAGTCATGACGATCACTTTGATGGTGACGATACTGAGTGACGGCCATGACTGAGGTAATTTTGATACTAGTGGTTTAGCAGTAGAAACAGTAGCCGCTAAGCTTTTGGGGTAGTATACTTGCTCCGTACATAATCCTTTAGTTCCTAAGATACTGAGTAAGCGGGCATCCTCAGAGAACGGAAGCTTTTGTCACTATTGCCTGTGAGGGGTACGACTCATGAAGACATCAACTAATGCTCGCATTGATGTTCCACTATCTTGGAACCACATAGGAAATTTGTTGTCTCAGGGGTATAGTCACGTCTCAGCCGGCCACTGGCATTTTCGTAATAACTCAGTGTGGGGTTTTGGATTTAAGTTAGAGTTTAGAGTTGAGGGTTAAGGTTAGAAGGACTGGATGTCTAAGAACCCACATCGCCCAACTCCTGCAGGATTGAGTCACAATGCTCCGATGTGCCTTGCCCGGAATACGCTTTAGTGTAAAGCAGCTCTTCCAATCGGTATGTGTCACAATGTGTCACATCAGGGTTGTTGCAAGGGTGCCTAGCGGTTTCATCTCTTTTGTTGGGTCTCAGGCTGCAGCTGACGATGTAGGTTGAGGCGGTGAGGGACACAAGCCTGAAGCTTTATGGCTCAGGGTTCGGTGTCGATCTTTAGGACATATGCTTTCATGTTATATTTCCCGAAGCTCTAAACCCTTAACCCTGAAACTCTAAAGCCTTCAATATCGGGATACCAGTCATCACGGGATGGGCATGATGCATCCACTCACAAAGAGCTCTAGTCTGGCAGCGTCATTCACACCCAAAGCCCTTGTTTAAGCATTCCGCGCGCAAGGACTGAGCCATTTATTTGCAAGCTACAGTAAACGAATCTACTAATATACTAAAGGTTGACGTTGACAAAGTACTATCGTGGGAGTCTTGCGACAGGCCTTTGAAGTAGCTTTGGTCAGGCAACTTGAGGACATGCAGACAGAATTCTCCGGGTGTGGAACCTCGTGCCTCAGGCTTTCCACCCGAGAAAGCAGAGCACCCTGTAGGCCCTGGGCCCTATAGGCTTCAAACCGCGAGGTAGCGAGTAGGGCTCAATCTGAGCTTGGCAAGCGGCAAGCGTCTGGTCAGTTAGAGGTCTCAAGCGCTGAGAGCGTGGCGGACATCCTGCTCAGAGGCATCGAGAATGGAACAAAGGAGCCTTGGGTACAAACCCTAAACCCGAGACCTCCAGGCCGAGTTTTTTGTTCTAGTTCCAAGGCATGCCATGATCCCACAAGAGCCGAAATGATGCCCCCCGACTCGAAGACCAGACAAGCATGACTCCCATAATCGTAACTGTATAAGTATACTATATAACCCCGTACAGTAAACTACGAAAAAGGCTCTGGTTTGCAAGCTAATGGGTTTTGGGGGTTTGGGCTGTTGGGTTTCGCGTATCTGTTAGTTGGCGAGAGTGTGGCCCAGTTTCTTGCAGTGGCTGCACGCGAATACTGGTTGCCAGTCTTCGTCTTCAGCACAAGCCGGGTTCGTGTGATAGGAAACGGACTGAGCCGTGCTTGTTGCGGTTAATGTAGTGGTGCAGCTGCTGTAGCAGCTACAGCAGTCCAGCCGATGCCGCTGCTCTTGTTGCTGTTGCTGTCTTCTCGTTGTTGATGGTTGCGGTTTCGCTGTTGCTGATCTGGCCGGCAGCGGGGTGCAGCAGCCAAGCAGGAGCACACCAGCAGCACCTTGCTATTACTATTGCTGTCGTCGTTGCACGGAGTGTGGAAGTGGCTGCAACCTGCTTGACAGCAGTTTCTTCACGCCTTTCAGAGAGGGAGCTGCGACCGAGAAACATGTGTCGTTGAACTTTGCTACCATACACCTTGCTGCATCTACCGTACTGACTGCAGACACAGGGATTGCATGCAGTGCTGGTTTCAGCGCAGCCTCACATAGACTACAAAGCTTCCACGTCTGAACCGCTAATCCTCTCCTGCGTTCCGATAGACTCCTTGGGCCGTGATCATGCCCGTGACGCAGGAGATCACCAACGAGCTTCTACCTTCTCTAGTTGTGGAGGCGCCCACTGGATGTGCGCCCTTGGATGCTGTCGTGGCAGCAGCGACGTGGATGCCATTAGCAGGCTGAAGTCCTCCTGCATCTTCCTGCATCCGTCAATTTGGGTGTCTCAAACAGAGGATGCGAATGTCAGTTATATCAAGAGATGAGCTGTGGCGATCGATTCCGGAATGCCGAGAACGTGCGATTCGAGATTTCAAGACGGGTATTCGTCTCCGTAGCAGAGGAACTCAAGCCCTGCACTGCAGATCTCGAGCCGACGCTTGCTTTCCGAGCCTAAGGTGACACAGCTCATCCGAGCTGGCTGGTCGCAGTACCTCCACCTGATGTCGAAGTGGCAACTTGCAAGCTTTGCATAAGCTTTATGTCGTGCTTTTGTTATTAGCCATCGCGAGTTTGAAGCCAACATGCCCGGACTGGTGCGATTTGCTAGGATGCCAAGAACAGCAGAGGTACGTGCCAAGCCTGGTTCGACATGGTGACTGACTAAAAAAGTTGCCACCAGCGTGCGCGATCATAGGATTGATGGTGACAGCAGGCAGGGTGGACCCACATCACATTGAGCATAGATTCGCGCTGCAGGGGCGTCTCCCACGTCGTGGTCGTTGTCGTTGTCCTGTGCCTCACATGGCACGACAAGCTTCAATACCCTTAAATCCTAAACCCGGAAGCCTGCCCCCTATTAGACCCTAAACCCTCCGAAGCCCAATTTGGCTCTCAGAGTTCATGCAAAGTCTCCCTCTGCCATCTCGCGCCTCGGCGCAGAGGCCCATGACGGAACCGTCGGAACAATTAGCAGGATTAGTGCTCAGTCTCCGTTTTGCGTTGGTTGCCTTATAGGATCCTTGGTTTAAATGCAAAACCGGCTAAACCAAAAAGGGAACTCCAGCGGATATTGCAGACAGGTGCAACAGGGGTCGCAATAATTACGAGCAGTAGTCCTCCAGGTTCTTGACTATACTGATACTATATATATATATATATACATATATATATATGCACATATAACTGTATATATATATATATATGTAATTATATATATATATACACACAGAGACAGACAGACAGACAGAGAGAGAGAGAGAGAGAGAGAGCGAGAGGGAGAGAGAGGTAGGAATAACTACAGCCTGTGGTCTGTATTATATTGCTATAGTGTGTATATGCCTTCACACATACACATACATACATACAGACATACATACATACAGGTGCATACCTGTATACATACATATACATATACATATACATATGCATATACATATACATATACATATACATATACATATATATATATATATATATATATGGCTCGGAATAAGTGCGAGCATTCTTCCTTAAGGTTCCTTATTATGCTTATAACATGTATAGTCGAGGTAGGAATCACTACGAATAGCAATCTCTGGGCTTACTTATCATGCTTATATGTGCTTCTACTTTACATAAAAGTCGGGATAACCTCAGCATTATGTCTTGGGGCTCCTTAGTTTGGTGTTGTATTACCACAAAAAGCTGAATATTTTCGACTCCCAACCTTCTGCCACACGGTTCCTATATACTGTTATGCTACGATATATCGATTCAGACCCTTATGGTACTCACACCGCTGCTTGTTTGGGCCTTGGGCTCCTTTGCAATGCCCTTGATCCTTGACAGGTACGGCGGCGGGGCATCTACCGATGCTGCCCATACATGGGCAAATTTGCTTCTTTACCGGACTATGTTGGCTGTACGGAAGTGACCCGGTTGCCTTCAGTCTGCTTGTAGGGGAGCTGAACAGCTGCAGATTCCTTTCGAGGTGCAGTCGACATTGACGACCACTGCGAGGACGTTTCAAGACCCGTTGGCACCGGCTTGCTCCAGGCCAAGTCGCACCTGGACCCCAGCATCTCAGCTCTACAGGCTGCATTGCACACGGCCGCATTCCCGACATTCATCCACTGAGGCCGGTTGCAAGAGCTGGAGTCGAACCTTGCGATCGCGGACGAAAGCTGGCAAGGTGGATTGCAACTTCAGGAGCTCCGCCCAGCAGACACGGAAGTCCTGTGATTCTTGTCATTCATCCTGGTTTTCAGGAGCTTGGAGCAAACAGCAGCCTTAACCGACTTGCCGCCCAATGCCGAAAACACAAGGCCAAAGCTCCCAGGGTGCCATTGGAGGTGGCCCAACAGCTTCGGGAAGTGGCAAGGGCGGACGTGATCCGAGATCGAGACACGGATCTCTGCCCGGGAGAGCTCACTCTCTGGCAGTTCTTCCACAATGAAACCACCACGAGCTGCTGCTTGCCTCGACTCTCTATGCTCGCAAGTCACGCTTGCTGCCCTGCATGGCATTCGCATGTAGGTATACTTTCAACTGAGGCTGCCCCAGCAACTCCACGGAATGTGCGGGTTGTGCCGTCTTCTCGGAGGGGAAGTGCCAGAAGTGCGAGGACGGCTACCTCCGTCACAACGGTGCATGCGTGGCCTGCCTCAGCACTATCGACTGGGTCAACGAGAAGGGAGAATCCTGCGACAGGATCGCAGAGGCGGACTGCAACGACAGGCCAGTAAAGGGCCAGAGCAGCAATCAGGCTTGCTGCAAGTGCAACGGAGGGCACAAGAGCCCCACGCCATTCAAGTATGCGGACAAGCGATTTGCTGTAGGTGTCCCCGTTCACTTGGAGCCTTTTCCTCGAACGGCCACCAGGTACTCCGTGAATGGCGACTGCAACCTGGCTGCCCGCAACCTGACCCTCGACGGCAGCACTGGCGTGATCTCCTACGAGGCCTCCATGGCCCGCCCGACGGAGGCTTTTTCTGTGCAGTGCGAAATCACCGCACACCAGGGAATCGGTCTTTCGGAGACGGTGAAGGTGTCGGTGGTTGTGGAGCACCTGACCTACTCGTCTTCTGTTCTAGTCTTCTCCCAGAAGATGCCAGCCTACCCTGTCGCTGCTTCGGGCACGCTGCAGGACTTCAGCATGGTGTGTGCACCCGAGCAGTCGTGGCTCTCTATCGATGCCTCTGGCACCGTCACCTCCCAGACCGGCGCCGAAGCCACCGGTGGCGTGACAGAGGCTGGGGACGATTACTCCGGGATGGATGGCGGGGTCTGCGTGGTGACAGCCACCGAGGGGAATAACACCAAGAGGACTGCCACCTTTGCGGCGATCCGGCCTCGACCTTGGCCAGAGCTGGTCTACGAGTCCTCCTATGCGGAGGTGGTCGTCGGCGAGCAGCTGCCACCATTGAAGCTCAAGACACCGAAAGGATACGAGGAAGGTGCAGGGGGACTCAAGCCGACCTCTTTCGTGATCTCCTGCAGCGTTGGAGTCCCGATCTGGTCCTACGACCGCAATTGGGGCGTAGGCCTCTTGCAGAATCATCAGATTCTCGAAGTTTCGCCGGATGGAAGCATCGCTCTTGCGCCCAGCGAGAGCATGGCCCTGATGTTCGATGAGATAACGGCAAATCAGGCCCATCGGAAAAACTTTCAAATGCACTGTGGAGTGTACGGTCTCTTCCCGGGGACAGACTTTCTACCGATTTTCACTCAGATGGTCTTCAAGGTTAAGGACAACAAATGCTGGGTGAAGGAGCGGATCGTCGGCGAAGTTGTCTGGGAGGAGCATACCACCGAGGAGACACACTGCCGGCAGGTCTGTCGTCAATCAAAGGTCTGCTCCCATTTCACCTATGCTGATGACACGTGCCGACACTATCGAATCAACACTGTGGAAGGGACGTCGGTGATGACCTATGCCAAGGTCACAGATTGCACTGACCTGTCAACCTGCATCCGTCTCAAGCATCCTGAATGGGTCGTTGCGGGCGATTACTGTCCTGTGGAGTACGACATCCGCCGTGGAGGCCCCGTCTATCGGAAGGACAGCCTGATTCCACAGGAGGTGATGTATCTTGCCAGCGTGCCGCGTGGTTCCAGATCTCAGTGCGCTGGCGGAAGCTGGCTGGTGCAAAGGGCAAGGCCCGAGGCGGATTACTTGGACCCGAAGCTGGGATACTTCGAACTGGCCGGTGAAGAGATGCTCTGCCTGGAGCAAGGAGTGCCCAGCACGAAGAACGCCACGAACACCACCGGCGCCGAAAGCTTCACCATCTCACTGGACTGGGCTACCCTACAGTGTCCACAGCCACTGACCCACGAAGTCGACGATGATGTTCTGCATCCTCTGGTCTTCGACGATCCGACGACACTCCAGCCGGACGACTACTGGCTGCACCCTTGCGACTGCGTTCCGCCTGGCTGGGGCCTGGGCTTTCCCGCAAATGCTCTCGTCGCAGAGGGCCTCCCTCCTGCCAGCGATGGTTCTTGTCTCAGCCGGCGTTCTGTAGCATTCGGTCATGTGTCCTATGGAGCGGCCATCACTGACACTGCAAGGTGCCTTCATTCCCCCGCCACTGCTCATTGTTCAAGGCCAGTTCGCCTGCCCCTCCAGGCTGGACAAGACAAGATCAAGCCTTTCAATCTAAAGTTGGGTCAGAGTTGCATATATCTGTCGTCTGTCGCACACCTGACATGTCAGCAGGCAGCTGCTTCCAGGAGCCAGGGGCATCTACTTCGAGACTGAGGCTGGTTTTCGGGGTTACTTGGGCCTTGGGGCTTACCCAAAGGCCCCAAAGTAGCCAAAAAGGAACTACCATGGGGCCTATGGGTATATAAGACTTAGGTTGCCAGCTTTGCCAGCTTTCTGTTTGTTTGCACGTGCGGGGTTGTGGAAGCCTGACTAATTACCAACACGATTGCTTACATAGGGTTCCTCTTTCTGATTATATTGCGTGCAAGAACCTGCTTCAGTTATTGAGAAACCACATTTTTGAGCAGGCCGAAGCCTTCGAGAAGGCGGACTGCCAGGAAAGGTGCAAAGACTTCGCCGCACGTCCTGAGTGTAGTAATATTGACTGGTTTAAGCAGAAAGTCATAGTAATCGCAATATGAATAGCAATGGTAATGGTAACGTTGTAGTGGGGTAATGGTAATCGTAATAGCAAAAGGCATAGAATAATGGTCGTAGTGTAATATAGACTTGCAATACTGCAAAGTATAGTATTGTCATGCTGCAGTAAAGTAGTACATTATCTGTGCATGCAGGTAGTCGGTGGGCTGTTGGCAGACCTGCAGCAAAGAAAGGAAATACAGCTGAGGTGGACTGCGCCTTCTACTGGACTGGCCTCTTGATTGCGGCAGTTTGCTTCATCAGCTTTTGCGGAAATGCTTCAAGCTGCTTCAAACTTCTGAGGCACTTCCCATGGAGCCCAGACGTGCCGTCTCTTTAATGGATGCGACAGCTTGGTACGCGAGTTCGGCATTGACGGGGATCTCTATGCCCTGTGGTGCCCTCGGACGGTACCCTTTGCATCTTTCAGTCTGGTCACGGAACCCCCGCTGAGGCCTTCGAACATGAGCTGCCTAGTTGCGAATCCGGAGCACTGCTGGAAGACGACGATGCGGAGGCAGAGCGCTCGGCAGTTTGTCGTCGACCCGACGTGACATAGCCTGGACTACAACCTCTGAAAGTCAGTCTGAAGTCGCGATTCGGATGGGTTAGACAGATTCTGGCGCTCTGGTGGCAGGGGAGGAAACAGGTAGTGGAGCATGAGACACCGGGAACGAGCCGGGTCACAGTCGGGTTTCGTGACTTTTGAGTCGGCTTTTGAGTGACCGTCCAGGCAGTTCCTGACCCAGACAGAGAGCGTGTCGCCATCCTTCACTCTCTCTTCCGCTCTCTTCAACCAAGGACAAGTGCACCGAACTAGGGAGCCCTATAAACACTTATGAACCCTAAGGAACTCTGTCCCGCAGGAGGCTTAGCCGACTTCCAGAACAACGCCTCCCGACTGTTGAGCCGCGAGGTCACCTATGAGGACTCGGGCATACTATGCATGCGGACCCATTGTGTGGGACATGGGCCTTGGGAGCGCGTAATCTTATATTTATACTTGTACTTGGACGTATATATATATATATATATATATATGTATGTATGTATGTATGTACATACATACATATATACATATATACACACAGAAAGCACACATGTCACATCACAATTGTCATTGTAGATAGTTAAATGTACTGTATTTACACTCTACATTATAAACTATAAAAATATTTCATATTGCATGTCCCTGAAGCTAGGAGAAACTGGGAGAGATATCCACTGTGAAGCTGCTCGGATGGACCGAGATCTTCAAGCCCTTCGGTTATGCCACTCTGCCGCTGCCACGGTTTGGGTTTGGGGTTGAGGGTATAGGGTTTAGATTTTATGCGGTGGAAAGTGATGTCGAAAGACTCTTACTCTGAAGCCAAAGCTTTGAGGTGAGAGCCATTGGAGGACTTGCGAGCGCAACAGTGCAGGGCCTGAATCCAAACCAGGAGCTTGCAACATGTTGCAGCCATGTTTTATCTTGTTGTATCATATGATTCTGGAGACAGAGATGTCAGCTCGCAGAGTGTGTGAGTGCTCCCCGAGGAGTACGAGTGGAGCCTTCTCACCCGCAGCAACCAGCGGCAGGTCAACCACAAAGTGGCGGCAACCCGGATCATAAGTTGAAGTCCTCTCACGTCGCCAATCTCCCACAAAATTGTGTAGACTTCTGCCCCCTGCTGCAAAGATGATCCTGAGGTGAACCATGGCCCACAGATGACCCTTTCACAGCCGGAGTCTTCTCAATCAACGGCGATGAAGCGACTTGCAGAAAAATATCTCTGTGGCGTGTTGAGGTGGTTTGTACAAGTCGACGCCATGTACGCCGTCCTTTGGCACAAGGCAAGGGAAATCAACATCAACTCCTCGAGGAGAGCTGGTCTTCGATTTCGAAGCCAGCGAGTATTCGCTGGCACCGCAGGCGGCTTGGCCTCAGGGCGAGCGAGGCTACGGCTACGGATTAGGAGTAGGAGGCCCCGGCTCCACCAAAGCCTTCCAGACACTGTAGGCCGAAGGCACTGATATAAATACTATTACTATTACTATCATTATTACTATTACTATTACGATTACTATTACTATTACTATTACTATTACTATTACTATTACTATTACTATTACTATTACTATTACTATTACTATTACTATTACTATTACTATTACTATTACTATTACTATTACTACGGGTTGTGCTGCACCATGCTGCGATGCACATCGGACAGCTAGGATCTTCGAAGTGGGACCTCATCCAGCATCGCTTCCAAGAGCTGCCCTTCGGGAACGATAGCTTCTGAGCAGCATTGGGGCCCTAGGGGGCTTAGGGGGTACTTTAGGCTTGTGGGGCTTCCACTTGATCAGTGCAGTTGGGAAGGATCCCAAACAACTCCGCGACGACTGTGCTTGCCCCCGTTTTTGTTGCACCTTCGCTGCAACCTCACCCTGCGCATAACTGCAAGCCAAGATGACTCATTGCTCGTGCTATGCAGCTTGGCAAGCATATCCACAGATCTCCCAGCTTCGGCTCTGAGTGCAACCGTGATGAGCGCTGTACGATCGCCAGGCAGATTCAGGCATCTGCGCCGGAGCAAAGATGGAGCCTGCATCCAACCCCAAAACATGCAAAGCCTACGGGATGCTTGGAAAGCGCTTCATGATTGTAGGCTTCCCAAGCATTCGTGCAAGCCTCGAGACTACTTTGATACCAAGGAGCCGGGAGGTCAGCGGATGGTCTTCCAAAGGCGTGACGGTGAGAGCACACGTGCGCTGCATGAAATTGGAGCGCCTCGAAGATGGTTTAGGGGTTTGGGGTTTAGGAGTGGGAGGGTCGGTTTTCGAGCGACGGCTGGGGCAGGTCTTTTTTTTGTTTCGCTTGTTCTCCAAGGTACATCCGCAATCTCCAAGTCGTCACGTCCAGCGGAGCGAGCTTTAGCGCCTCGTTCTCTCATAGAGTTAAGCGGTTTGCTTGGCCCCTCCTCGTGAAAGTCGTGAGAGCAGATGCGATCCCGGCCATGACGATCATGATCAGTATATAGAAGCTTGAATACTTAATTAGTATATAATTATGTATTTCCTTAAGGCTCCTAAGTCTCATTATGAAGGCCCTTTTATGCCACGGAGCAACGGCATGTCGGCAGCATGGTGTACGATCTCCTGCATGACGGAAAAGGCAACAAGGAAATAGAGTGCAATGATAATATAAGCATGTACTCGTCAACTAGAGTAGGTGAAAGTATATGTCGCGAAAGTTCGTGGAACTGTTCTCCGGCACAAGCAGCCGCAGCCGAACGAGGTCAGGATCATTCGTAGCTTGGGTCTACAGCCTGGAGGCTGAAGCCACAAGTCACACTGAGTCCGCCCTAAGACAGCGAAGGTTGCTCGCTGTCGTGTGTTATGCACCAATGATGATGAGAGGGAAGTAAATGCAGTTCGCATGCCCAGGCTTTCTGCAGAGCGGGGCGGCAGCTGGCGAGAACGTTTCCGAGGATACTCTGGAAGACGAGGGCGACGTAGACTTAGAGGTGAGTTCAGAGCTTAGTGACTCTGGGCCTTAGCCTCTGTCTCGTCACATGCTGATGGTCTGATTTCGGGTCTCTACAAGGTCTGGATGCTGGTGGGCATGCCCACGAGGAAGAGGAGGAAGACCCGGAGGCTGGGTGCTTTATATAGTATGATATCATGCTGATATAGTATATATGCTTCTGATCTTAAAAGCACTGATACATAAAGATATATAAAACCATGCTCTACCCATTTCTATGACTCTATCTCTATTGTGTTTTTAGATATTATCCTATGTTTCCTTCTGGATGCATCTTTGCGACATGCGTGTGCTGAAAAAGGCCCTGGAGCCCGGTGCATTGGATGGAGGCCCTGGCTTGGCTCAGAGGGTGGGTGTGAATCATCCAGCTTCCCGATAGTTCCGAAGGCGACGAGCATAGCGAGGAAGCCGAGGAAGTCGAGGAAGCCGAAGACGTTGAAGACGATCCCGACGCTGAAGCTGCTGGGACTGTGCAGCTCCAATCTGGACATCTGGAGTCCGAAACCGAACAAACGAAAAGATCCCAGGTTGACTCCGAAGATGAAGGTGACCTTTCCGAGGACCCGAATGCCGCTGCTCATGTCGTGCCTTTCGCTAAAGATTTTCGGTGTGAGGAGGACGAGGATGATGAGATGGTGCCATTCAAGTCGGAGCATGGTGTTGTGCTTGCCCAAGAGGGCATGGAGTCAGGCTGGGCCTTCCCTGCTGCCCTGAAAGCCTCAAACACTTTGCGACGACGTGTTTGCACAGTTTCCGGGGTGCAATCCTGGCGCCGGCGCCGGCGCCGCCACCACCTTGGCAAAGAGAAAATTGTTGTGCGCATGCACCGCTGGTGACGGCTGGGCCGTACTTGGACATGAGGTCGCCGCAGACGTGCGCGCAGAAGACGCGCCAGGCTTGGGGAGTCCTCTTCGGCAGAGGTTGTGAGTGGGGTCTCAGCTGCTTACGTTATGTGCTCTCCGGTCCGACAGGCGCAGACGCGCCCGCAGAAGACGCTCTCGGCGCAGACGCACACTGCCGGCACAGGCACGACCGGTCTTGTTCGGCCCACTGGGCCTCCAGATGCCACAGATCTCAGGTGTCTGCATCTTGTCCCAGTGGAAAGCGACTCTCGGCAGCAGTAGGCACAAGATGCTGAACCGTCTGGAGAGAGCGCGGGCCAAGGGCTCCTCTCATGCTCTTGCTATCCGGACGACTTCAGGGAGAAGCAGGGCCATTGGACTGACGTCCGGCATCACTGCAAGCGGGTCTGGAGGAGTGGCGAGAGTTGCAGTGCGAAAGGTGCCTGCGGTCAAGTCGGTGCTCATGCTTGTCATCGTACTGTAGCACCGCTGCGCGGTGCTGAAGCTTTATGATCGTTATGATCGGGTGCATTCAGGTGGATATGCCCAGGCTTTGTGCGGAAAGCTGGACGACCCGGCAGCTCGCGAACCCTTGGTGGCAAACCGCTGTGTGTGCTTGGCTGCTTGGGTTTCTCTGCTCGCCACAGACTCATGAGAGCACCCAGGACTGGGAAGACCGTTCGGCCGAGGGCTGGTACTGGTCCGACAAGGAGGATGAGAATGTACGGGAATGCCTTTGATTTGCAGGTTCTCGAGGTATTGTATGGTTCCCTCCTGCCATCTGCCATGTGACGCAGGAAGGTCCGGTGGCAAGCTGTCCTTCTCCGAAGGTCCTGGTTGGGTGCTGGTGCCAATCGCACAGCGGTTCCGAGAAGGAGTGCGCTCGGCTCTGGTCGGATGGCAACAGCTGCCGTGCCACCACGGGCCCGGGAAGAGTTGTCCGAGGCCCGCGACTGAGGGAAAACCGGCCTGATCGGCAGAAGAGGTGTCGCGATCCTGACTCACGCCTTTGCGTTGACTCAGTGTTCTGATCTTACTACGCTATCCGATACTGTACCTATCCACCTGCTGACCCTGTAATTAAATTTTTTATCCATATCAGGCACTCCGTCCGTCAATACCATTGTCTCTCTGTCTCATGAGCAGGGTGCGCGCGCAGTGAGACTAAGGAGACTTCTTAACCGTACCCTCGGAACAGGTGCCACCCATAGAGCAGCTTTCTAGTGCAGGCCTTTTTCTTTGCCATATGTTTGCCCTATAGGAGTGCTATAACATGTCCCCCCCACCCCCAAGGGCCCTGGAGGCCCGGCCCCATTCTACGAGTACCTGGCTCTTTTTGTCTTACCTTGAACTACCAAAACCTACTATTTTGTAGGGTCCCTATAAATTCCATATTAGGGCTTATAATAAGAGCCTACAATAAAGTAGGTTATGGTAGTTTAAGGTAGGCCTTATAGGTCATTTCTGTTGAGTCTACTGTCTATTAGCACCGTTTCAAACCGTGTTTTTTCATTCGCCCCCGATTATACGTAGCCAGCAGAAGCACATGCTCTACGAGCCCAAAGTAGTTTGACCCAAGCTCATCTGAATCTGACTCAATTCCAAGCCAGTCCAATCCAGTTCATTGCAATCCAACCCAATTCTCACCGAGTGCAGTATGATATACGGCAATCACACTTTCGAGAAGATGCTGAGAGCACATACTATAGACTCATAGCATCTGAACACGCATGATCGTCGATGCCCCTGTGCAGTGCAATCCTACATCAAGATCTTCGCCCGTTGCGCGGACGTCCGGTCATCGGCCCTCATTCTCACTGGCATCAACCTGACGCGGGTAGTGTCCACCAGCTTGCTCCAGGATGAGCCCGCGAAGAACGAAGCCACGATTATGTCAAAGTCGTTCCGGTATGTGCACTTGTTCCAGCAGTGCGATGCCCTGCTGCTCATGGGTGGGCTGGGGGTGGAGACCTGTGCTCGGCCGGCTTACCGAGAGCCGAGCTCCCATGTATGGCGCGGCAAGCGGCCCCTGCCCTCCAGCTTCCTGCATGGTACCGAACTGAATGTCGGGTGCTGGCAGGAGCGCTATCAGTCCTTCCGTGCAGGCCAACGCTATGCTCATGAGACCCTGAAATGTGTGAACGGAGACTGGTTCAACTCCCTCCAGCTTCCGGAACTCGCAGCCTTCTCTTGTGAGCCCTGCGTTCTCGTCGCTGGGAAGGGCCCCGTGGCAAGTTTGTGCAAGCGCGAGGTAGAAAAGCTTTTTGGTGAACGCCACGTATTGCCGAAGCGTTTTGGAGGGAAGGATTCAACCGAGGTTACACCAACTACGCGAAGAGGAACCAGCAAGAGCTCTACTACTTCAGCCGAATGGCAATGCGCGTGTACACGGAATTAGGTTCTTTGGCCGCCACCCATGGTGCCGCGCAGAAGTACTGCCTCATGAAGGGCATCGGCGGAAATTCCTCAGCCGCTCAGCGTTGTGAAGACAAACCACGGATCTGAGTTGCAGGTGCCGGCCCATGTGGCCATGCGTCGCATGCGGCCTTTCATACCAATCGTCTAAGGCTGGTGGCAAGATGGCACTCATGGCTGCATCCGCGTGTCCCGAAGTCCTGGCCATGGAAGTCGCTTGGTGCTGCTGGTACTGCTGCAGACGTCGGGTAGTCTGACAGCCCCACACCTTCGCCGCGCAGGTTGTGGGCTCGGCCGAAGTGGAGGATCGCATGATGGCTCTGCTTGACTTTGGCATCCCGGACAACGGCTTTTGCTGCTTGCTTGCATGTGCTTGTCGGCTTAACTGAGCGTGTGAAGCATCCTTGGAAATATTCCCACGGGTTAAGGTCTGGAAGCTGTTCCTGGCGGCGATGGTATAAGCCCCAGCCTGGCCTACAAGAGACTTGTCACTCCGGGATGGGCGGGTGCAGATAGAGACGCATGTGCCTGGTAATTACAGCAATGTCATTGTCATAATGTCGCACTATCATCACGTGAGTGGCCCTTAGGAAATGTGATATGGAGAGCCAGCAGCAGCTCATTTCGCCTATGGCTGTACCCGGTGTTCTCTGGGACATGCACAAGGAGATCCGCCCTTAGATGTCAGATGAGACTGAGAAAACCCGGCATTCTTCAGTCTGCAGGAAGCGGACCGCACTCTCGGCGAGGATTTCCACAAGGCCTATAGGGCCTAGTGCAGCCAGCACCTCAGCTTGGCATGTGGAGACTCCTGTTTCAGGCCTACGGGTCCTATTGTGGAGCCCACGGAGTCAGAGACTGAGCTGTTGGGGAGCGGCTTGCTGTGGCAGCAGTCCACAGAGCAGAAAACGAACTCAGGCTTTGGCCTCTCTCGCCTTCGGGCAGGTCTTCGGAGGCCGGAGCGCCTGAGTCCTGAGTAGGGCAGCACAGCGATAGCAAGCCGGGGGGCAAGCTCTCCAGGAGACACCTCAGGGCTCAAGTCGACGTGCCACTTCGCGCCAGTGATCAAGTTCGGAGCTTCGCATGCAGACGAGAGGGGCATTTGAATTGGCCATGTTCCCTTGTTTTTGACTTTCGCTGAGATTGGTAGACGAGCCTCCTTACAGACCCTGCGTCCGAGGAGAGTTCCTGGACACGACGATCACCTACGACAAGCGAAGCACAGACTGGCCCGAATGGAATACGCTCTTGGCCGATGCACCGGTTCTATGCCCAGATGGAGAGGCTCTCACGGGCTTCAAGCTGCTGCCTGCACGGAACGTCTTCCGGCAGCTTGTCCCAAGCAAGTGAAGCAAAATAACTAATCTTGGGCTTGCGTGGCGGTTTCGCTGAGGTACGAGTGCAGCCGTATCGGAGGCTTGGGCCAGACCTTCGAGTACTTCAGTGCTCAAGTGGAAGTGAAGAAGTTTGACCAGAAGAGGGCAAATTTCATTGGTGCACTGCAACTCGGAGTCTCATTATGGCCCCTGCCGCTCTCGGGTCAGACTTCTCTCGGAGCTGAGGCGGATGATCAAGGTGGACTGTGGCGCCGATGCCCTGCTCAGCGGCTTCCACTTCGAGTTCTCCGAAGGGGGACGCTGGGCTCGCTCCAAGCGCCTGGGACGGTCACAGACATGTCCTCCCAAACCCGGGCCGCCACCTGGCCTCGCACTGCCCTGCGCATCCCGCATGCTTGCAGGTACACTTGCGCGAAAGCCGGCGGTGCTCCCGTTGTTATGGAGCCCTCGACGACCATCGAAAGCATGACGCAAGCACCGGAAGGCCCCAACAGCCTCGTCATGGTCATTGTGTACAGCGACTGCAGTGTGCGTCTAGGATTATCCTCGCGATTCCTGTCTCTAGTTGTTGCAGCTCGCGCTCGCGATCTTGGGAGTAGACGCTGGACGATCCTTTGGTCTGTTTCTCTGGGTTCTGCGCTTCTGCATGTCTGTTGGGTTTTCTTTTGCCTTTCTGTGCTAAAACTTATTGTTTTAGCAGTCTGTCGTTCTCGAAGTTTTTGTTTGGCCTGATGGTTTCTCTCACTCTTGCATCTGTCCTCCCGTGTCAAAAGCTTGGCATCAGCCAAGCACACACCAGCAACGGATCCCGAGGTGTTTTCTGTCCCCTGGAGCCAGATGCCCACACCGGACGGTACAAGTCCCCTGTCTCAACGTTGATATGGGGTTCCTGTCTACTCCTGTGCTGACCCACTATCAGGTATGTAAATGCACTCACGGGCGACGCCTTGTCCTTCGAGCGGAACGGCGAGTGCTTTGGCCAAGTCGGCTCGATGACCCGCAAGTTATCCTAGGAGTAGAGTAGGGAACCTTTAGCCATTGGGAAACTTTTCGATACTTTTCTGAACCTGCATGTTCGGAGTATTATAAACCCTAGATTGAATTCCTGGACTTGACCACGCGATCGTGAATGAGGTGGTGCGTGGGTCCTGACTGCTCGGCCCCGGTGGGCGGAGCCACCCCTGTCGGTGTCTTGATGACCATGCTGGAGGCCTCCGCTGATGTGTGTCTACCGTTCATGGCCGTTCCATGAGTCATCCCGAGGTCCATAATGTCACCAACTTCGACGGGCACTTCGAGGGAAAGGGTGTCCCCTCCATGGAGGAAGGGGGATGCTCGGCAAGATTGCGGTTGCTGTGCAGATGCCGGAAAGTCGCAGCCAAGGAATGGACGACCTGGCCAAGATGCTCAAGGTGCCTTGGAACGCCGACAAATCATGGCAGGCATGAAATTGAGAACGGAGTCGTGCTCAGGCGATTAAACCGCCGAAGAGGCCAGCGCAGCCGCCCAAGCCCAAGCTACAGGCCCCTGCAGGGCTCACACGGTGCTACTCCGCTCTTTTGCAGTGCCTCACGTTAGAGTCATAGAACATGGTGCTGATATGCTGCTGCGACAGGGACAGTCTGAGATGCGAAGATGTGTCGACTTGATGAGGAATTCAAAGCAGAGATGCCCAAGTACGCAGACGAGTGCCTTGACTACGGCGAATTGTGGAACAAGCTCACCGAGACACACACCAACGCGGACAAGGCCAATCGGAGATGCAAAACGTATATCAAATCCGCTTGGAGGTATAATTTGAGTGTAACTATGATAAAGGAACCGAAATGCTTGCTCAGGAGGAGGTCGTGGAGGAGTCGAAGCTTGAGCCTGACGTCGGAACCGTCGATGCCGAGCTGCCAGACGTCCACCCCTGTCACTGGGTTCTGGAGAACCATGCTTTGTTAAGATCCTTGAAGGAACCACTATCAAATACAAGCCCAGGCCAGATAATGCAGGAGACCGGCTTTGGAATATTTGGCAGGCCACGGCCGGTGCTTGTAGATCTTTAGGCAGCAGTGAGCAGTCAAAGCCAGCGTTTGCCCGTCAGGCTAGGGAATGGTGATGGCAAGCAATCGCCTCCCAACCTTTTGTACAAGGTGCGGTGCCCGGCTTGAGGTGAGTCATGCTTGGATGCATAATGGAGTGACAGTGGCCTGTCATTCTGCAAGGATTGGATTCAGTGCATGCAGGGGGACATCAATCGAGCTATGCTCGGCGGCTACATGCAGTTCGGCAACAGCCTCTACCACAGCATCGCCAATCAGCTGCATGATCATGCGGTGTCAAAGCAGCTTTTCTTTGGGGTTCCTCACCATAGCTGTGCTATAGCATGCCCCAAACCCTATGAAATTAAGTATAAAGCCCTTCTGTGAAAGCAAATCCAGTGACCAGCGCTTGCAATCCATCACTTACAAACCGTGGCATTGACGACAGGCCAATGTCGTCCAGTCCGCAGTGAAGTGTCTTGGCATTAGGTTTTAATTGTTTATCGTAATTTTACAGGGGTTAAGGTTCAGCAATCGTTAAGCCTAAACATGTTGACAGGATTTGACAGGATTACGTAATGAAGGGCTGAGTGGTTAAGTTATATATCGCCAGATCATGACTGAATCATGACTAGCCTGCCTTGGTTAACGCACCAAAGGCTGGTCTGCGCCGCCATTCCCAGCGTTGTGACGGCCCCATTGGGCGTCGGTGTCGAGGCGCGCATGCTCCTTTTTGCCTTGCAGGCCTTGTCGATTGCCGCCATCCATCCCATCCGTCGAGCCTCAAATACACAAACGCTTATGGCTATGATTGCCTCATTTTCCCGCTCTCTCGCTCGCTCACTCTCTGCCTTCCGCTACCTTTTCCCATGTTTTCCCTCTTTGTGAGCTCGATAGCGCAAAGCTTGACATGTTGACCGGGTCCGTGTTTACCGCGGCGCCTGACACGCCAGCCCCAGCCGCAGAAGATCTGTGCCGAAGTTACAGACCTGGTACGATGCTCGGCGGCAGCGATGCATAGGAAATGCATTTACACAGCTCGATGCAGAAAGTTGTGGGGCGGGGGTGGTCAGCCTTCATGCAGAACTGCAGGAACAATCGTAGATCTTCCTTTTGACATCTCCAAGTCGGCAGTGGACTTCCAAATTGAGAGGGAAGGGTACCTGGCCTGCAATCCCTACGAGGTGGGCGGTCCAGACACCGTAGGAGTGCGCATTAAGAGGGCTATGCAAGACCGGCTCGATCTGGCCAGGCTGGCTTTGCACGGCTCTTCTGTGATATCCACTGCGTGCGTGACGCCGTCATCCGTGGTGACCGAACAATTCTACGGAACTTGGAACAGGTGCGGAGGGCCGGGAATAGTCTAATGGTGAATGGCGAGCACGCACCACAGCACGCCATGTCATCTCATCGTTGAGGCTACCAAGATCTCCAACGATAACATGAGGAAGATGGTGGAGTGGTCCACGGAAGCAACCAGGACGGAGACGGAATACCTGGACAAGAAGATCGACCACTCTCTCAAGATCAACACCATCTACTTGCACCACATTGCCAAGAACACACAGCCCAAAGAAGAGGAGCGGAAACCAAAGCTTCAAATCTGCACAACTGCGAGCCGCGCAGTATTTCTAAGGCCCTAAACCCTGCACCTATGGCATGAACCCTAAACCCTACACCCAAAGGAGCTCTTGCAGAATGCTGTGACTGCCACGGGATCCATGCTCGCCGAGCTCAAGGGCTTTGCCGAGATCTCCTCCTTGGGCGTCTCCCGCGTTGCTGCCGGGGATGCTCTGACAAGGCCTGTGAGTTCGCAGGGTGTCTCCCCTAATAATCGCAACACGAAGAAGTCGAATACTCATAATGGTTATCTTAAAAGAGATAGAACTTAGCAGAAAGAATTGATATTATATATATATATATATGTATATTATATGTATATACACACCCCTATATATGTATGCACATATATTCTAGATGTATAAAGATAATATGATACAACATGATATACGATAAAATGGTATAATATATAGCACACACAATACATAATATACAATACTTATAACATGTCATATCTAATTTATAACATGTAACCTGCAATAATTTACTAGACTACTGATAAGAACCATATATAGCAATATACCCCACTATGATACAACATATGTATGTATATGTATACCCTGCACGTCTGCAACCCCGTTAAATTAAACTGGTGGGTGGTGAACACACCCGTTTAACTGGTGGGTTGGACGGCGCCACACCAGGCGTCATCGATGCAGAAGCTCAAGACACCGAACAGCTGACCGTGAAACTAGCGTGAAAAAAGCGTGAAACAACACCAGAAAACCTTGAAACACACCCAAATAACTGTGAAGCCACCACCAATCCCTGTGAAACTTTTGCGCATAAGAAAGCATTGTTATCATCCACTGAATCAATGCTAAATTCAGTTTTTCGAGGTGTGTTCAGTGTTCTACGTGGTTTACTTCAACGCACCCGTTTAACTGGTGGGTTGAACTTGCAGGGTATATATGTATAAACACATATTCTATTCGATCGACATGCTCAGGTTCCTTTCTGCTACCGAGCCTCTGGTCGAGAGCAACGCCACGCGCATGGGCCAGGCAGTGGGCAGATGCCCCCTCGCAGCCGTCCCCGCATCCGATTAGCACACTGCTCTGTAACGGGGCCTTCGGTACAGGACAGAAGCCCTTTCTGCAGCCTATGCATCTTGGCTTTGCCTGCAAGGTGCAGAAATTCCAGAACTTGGTGTCTGACCTTCATCAGACGATGCGGGCATCCGCGGGTGGGCTCACGAAGGCAGAAGCGGTGGGTGGCTTGCATGCACAACGCCCAGCATTCCACTGCCGAAGCCGTCGGTCCGTAGGTCTGCAGCCGTTGGGGACTTCACTACATCAGTTTTCAGTTGTCACCGCAAGTCTTCAGCACGCGACGGAGCGATGAAGCAAGGACGGCAAGTTGCTAGCGAGGCTCGGCAGCTTCAGGCCAGGGCCCCAGGGCTCAAGCTTTGCTGGTCTTGCTTTTGCGCGGTTTTGCGTTCGAAGCGATTGTATGCCAAGCCGTCCTGCAGATAAGCGGTCTGGCAAGCCGCAGCTTATCACTACATCCACTTAGCTGTCAGATAAGGTAGGTATGCCGGTATGCCACTATAGTAGCCTGGTATGCTGTGCGGCCCAGTCTTCAAAACGGGTTCCCAGCCAGTCCTTGAAGGACCGAACGCGCCGGCAAGCACAGGCAGGGGGAGTGCAAGTTCGGGTATACGGGCCAGAGCTGTTCGCCCTGCTTTCCTGGCAGGTCTTGGGCATCTATCGGGTGCACAGCCGCGCCGCACACAAGGTTTAGGGGTTTAGGGTTTAATACACAGAACCCAGTCTTAAGCCGAAGTGGGAAAAAGCTTCAGATCGGCAGGCGGCCAAGTCCTGGGCCCGAGAGCAGACGCTGGTGACATTGGACAAGTTGTGGTGGCGTATCCGGGACCGGCTGGACCGCTATCTTGATGTCGCCGGGGATGAAACTTGGTTGCATTCAGCTTTGGGTGCCGAAGGCACGCAAGGTCGACAGAAGGTCGACAGGCAGATGCAGACACAAACAGAGGACAGGCGGAAGGCTAGACGAGCGAACGGACGAGACAGGGAGCAAGAGAGGGAGAGAGAGACCGAGAGAGAGAGGGCCCCCATGTACGACATTTACACAAACATGTACAATATATGTACGTATGTATGTATGTACGCACGTATGTATGTACACTATTGTAGAAACATGTGCATGTATATGTATGTATCTTTCGATATATATGGCTACGAGTGTAGGTGTGTATACATGTTTGTAATTGTGGTGTACATGTAGACATGTAGATGTATGTATCTATGTATGCATGCGTGTATATATGTATATATGCATGTATACCATAAATGCTCACCAGAATCTACAATGCCGACCTTACATGTATATCGGTAGATCGACCGTTGAACTCACAAAAAACCTATACGCGCACGCACAGATACATTCTGTAGGCATACATGCATACCTGCATACACACGGACACGCATACATAAACCCATGCATGTATAGGTTCACATGTATGCACATAGAAACAACACATGCACACAAACAACCCACAATGCTTACACGATGACACAAATACCTTCGAACATGCACACATACACATGCATAGAGTTGGTTCATTTCTAGCTCTTTCTTGCTCATGTCAAGGAGCACATACGCCCAGTCACATGCATGCATGTACACGCACACACTGTGTAAAATGTGTATATACACATATACACATTATGCATGTGCATGAAATATACACTTCTGGACATAAACACACACACATAATATATATATATATATATATATATATATGTATACGTAGATCGATATAGATATAGATTATGTGTGTATGTTCAGACCGAGCCCAATTCTTCGGGACAAACGGAGGCTCGAAGGTGTGCACAGGAGCTGCTTTGAGGCTCAGGGGATGTGAGCTCAGGAGATCACCCAGCTTGAACTTTCAGTCACGAAGTTGGCCGAGTACGAGAATTGCAAAGCAGGCGCAATGTCCGGCTTTCGTTTTGTCGTGCTGCCCTGTCGCACTTTGCACAGGCACCTTAGACCTGCTCCAGTCATATTCCTCCGGTATGAAGTCGATGCGCCGGAGTCGCGCACAACTTCGGGCTGTGTGGCGAGAGACGTCCAACCTGGTGGGCGAGCTTGCGGCCATCATCAGCCCGGCCCTTGAGATCTGTTGTAGTTGCCAATACTTGCCAGTGGGAAACAGGTTCATTGGCGCATGAAGCTTCCAAGAGTTGCCTTCGGCATCTTGAGCTGTGCAGCTCCGTGGGTGTGCGCTTGGATGTGCTGGATTTTGAGCTGTTCAGGTGACAGCGACGTTTTCGGGCGCCTCATGGCTGCTGAGGGCTGCAAGTCTGCCCTGGCGGCGCGACGCAGCTGAACAGACATGTCGTTCTGTTGATTGCAAGGGTGTTGCAGAGACGTGGCCTCCACAATGCTGTGCTAGGCAGACACTGGATCAAATCCGCATCTCGGCGTGCATGCATACCGGGTTGTCGAAGCGTCAAGCTTGTGGCGCGATGTCAGCATACCGCAAGTGCTGAAATCTTGGTATAAATAAACAGTCGCGAATATGAGGCTTCGTGCTGCAAGACTCGGGCTTCTTGATCCACCGTTTCGAGGCAAGGAGTCTGCAGAGCATGCAGGTGCTCACTTCTTGTCGCGACACTTCTTGGGTGCAGGCGGCCAACCTACCACAGCCAGATGTCTCCGCGTCTTGGCTGTAAGAACAGGTGACTTGTGTGACTCGTGAACTGCCAGCAGCAGTGTATGGTTGAGGTGTTGCAAGCGGCAGTGGATCAGATTCACTCCGCTTACGTTTCGGCATGGTCCTCTTGCCATGCAGAAGCTCATCACAATACATTGCACTGAGATGAGACATTGATGGGCTGGGACTTGTGCTCCAAGTTGGGACGGTGTGCTAATGCGCCCGGCGGACAAGTGCCCATGCAATACAAGTGCCCATGCATAAAGCCATAAACATGGCTGCGACTGCTCGCCTGTGTGAGCGAGCCCACACTGCCCAGAGCTTGGACAAATACATTCAAAAGGAGAGCTTGCATGCGTGTGCATCAGGATCATCACTCAATTGAGACACAAGCAATCGACACTACTGCCGACCATTTGCGGTCTCAGCTCATTAGTATAGAATTGCAGACGATAGTTTGTCCCAGCTCCAGTGTCACGCCAGGTCGATGATGGACATCGCACGTATTGGAAGCATATTTCGGGGCGGCTTATAATAATACTGATATGCATATAGATATGTAATACATGTATGCGTCTGACAGAAGAGAAATGTAATACCGGTAGTAGTAGTGATGGTAATGGTGACGGTCATAGCAATAGTAATGGTCATCGTAATCGCAATTTCAATAGCAGTAATGATAGTAACAGATAAACATAAAGTTCGTATTATGATTGATAGTGATAGCAACATAACCTTCATTACTATTCCGATGTTTGTTGTTATTCCGAGTATCCTTTCTCTTCTTCATTTTCACTCTGGTGTTGCCCCGGCCCAGTAACAGTTCAAAAACAGGGTTTAGACTAAACACACAGGCCAAAAAGAGCACAAGGAAACGTGACTCAGGTATGCTTCGCACAAGGTCCAGAGAAACACATATTCGGCACATCCTTCTGCAGCCTTAACCCCAGCCAAACACCCTCTGCCATCCCGGCCCCCAACCCTCAGTCCACAGCAACCAGGTTTACACTATTACTATTAGTGTCACGATTACTATTACTATTACCAACTTGCAACTCTGAGAAGAATAAATATATCACATCTCTTGTAGAATAATGCAGACTGTATAACTGCCTCACTATGCCACTCCGTGCCCATGAGTATATGATTATAAGACTAAGCGACTGAAATACTTTGTATTACTATCCATATTCTAGACCGTATCTGGGTTTCAAAAAAACACCATAAGACATAGGCGGTAATGACATCGCATTGTAAGCCACGCCAAGAAACCAGATAAGCTCAGATGAGTCACTATCTCAAGGGCGGACGAGGGTAGAGACAGCCTGCCGGCAGGCCTATGCTGGGTTGGACAGAGACAGAGCAAATCTGAGACTAAACTCGATCTTCCTAAGCGACTAGAAAACATGAAGGCACAAAAAAGAAGCAAACTAGCAAATACGCAAGCAAAAAAACACAAGGAAAAACACCAAAAAATGCACAAACTAGCAAACACACAAAACACAGCACAAACATCCAAACATGTTTTCTACCAAAAATAGTCAAAAAACATATGGGACAACACAAACAGGAGAGCACAAACATACCCACACAAAAAACACAAAACAAATAGAAAAAAAAACAACCAAAAAACAAGAACCACACTCAAAAAAAACAGCACCGCAAAAAGCACAAAGAAAAAACATAAACTCCCAAACACACGCACAAAACAACGCTAAGCTAGTTTTCCAGAACCGGCCTCCTGGCCGACCCCTGCCTGAGGCAAACTTTTCCAGCTCCACAGATCCCGCAGGCCACCTCACAGGTCCCCCCATCCTCATCTCTCTGGGGCAGCTGTGTTTGGCCTCTGACGGCCCCCCGGACATTTGCAATCTACTTTTTGCTAAGACAAGAAAGCACGCGCGCACACACAGGAGTGCACACCATCACGCGTGACTCCAAAAAGGCAGGCTTTTGACTTGGCTTCAGAAGTTAAAACTCCAGCCTCCACCCCGTCTGGGGCTTCACCTGGTTGCTGAAGGTTGGACTAGCATGGACCACATTGGGCTGCTGGTTGCAGGACGATGCGGGAGGGTGTTTGGCTCAAAGTGAGTGTCCGGCGCCCGGTATCTTGTCTACCGGAAAAGGAGAGAGTTGCAGAGGAAAGGAGACGCGTTTGAGTGGCATTAATACAAAAAGATAGGAAACAGGGATATGCTTGGATATGGCTATACGATCATATCATCTGATGCAGAGACTACATACATGCGTGCTGGATGATCACACTCCATGCGAAGATGATTGAGTTTTGCTTGTGCGTTTTTTTGTGGGTCTGTTTGTGGTCACTGTTACTGGGCCGGGGCAACACCAACAATATCACAGCTTGGGCTCACAGAAGCCTCCATGGTACTTTTCATTTTGGTTTTATAGAAAAGTGGTTTGAGCTAACAAATCTGATTTCAGAATTCAACTGTACCAATATATCCCCGTAGTCGTACGGTAAATTTTCCCGATCCAGCCGCAAGTGGCCCATGCGTTTCCAGTCGCTCGGTCGGCCGCTCTCAAGCCTCCTGTTGTCTGCAAAAAAGGGGACATCACCGGACCACCGGGTTACCGTACTAGGTTGGGTTTTCCGACTGGATCTTTAATTAAGCCCTGCGTCAGCTTCGGTACTACTGCTGTTCTAAAAACAGTGTCCGCAGCAGACGTCGTCGTAAGTGTAGTATGGTGTAGCAGTAGTAGGCCGGAGGTGAGGCCAACAGGAGCACCAGAAGTAGCAGTAGCTGCGGCGGCAGCGGCTACGGAGATTGTTTGGTTGTTTTGCCATGGCGCATTGGATATGGCTGCTGTTCCTACCTTTCCTCGAGGCTGCTTGACTTCCGAAAGTTTACCTGCACGGTCCAGGGTTTAGGGTTTCGGGGTTTTGGCGTCCAGGGTTCAGGATCTCCTGAGTGCACGGCTTGACAAATCAAACCTGTCACCTGCTGGCGTTGACATGAAGCTAGGTTACCCAGCAGTACCCTTTTGCACCCTCTTGCAAAACGGCACAGTTTCCAAGCTCAAAAACTTACAACAAAAACCTTTCAGACAGAACATACTGTCATATATACTATAATATATACCATGATCTCGTATGGTAGAACCCAAAGCACAATCCCCGCAGACTCCCGTGTCCAGCTGTCGGGATCCTGCACCTTTTACGACCACAACCCGAACCCCAAGTCACTGTAAAGACAACAGACATGATGCTAAGGTTGCTTCGTGGAGACATGCTGAGAGGTCTGCCGGTACCACATGTAAGAGAGATGTGTTGTTGGGTTGAAGTTGTTTGAGACTTTCAATGGGGATGCTCATCTTGCTGTGGATCCATAGCGAGACTTTTCTGGTTACTGCCCGATAACTCCAGACTCCGGACCGAAGCCGCAACCCGCCCCCCAAACTGTCGAGTAGTCGCCGGTCTTCTGTGCTCACACTCGGGCTTGAAGCGGCGTATGTGTGAGTGAGTGCGGTTGTGTGCTGGTGTTTGCGGGTGTGTGCCGGTGCGTGCGGGTGTGTGCGAGTGGGTGCGTGTGCGTGTGCGTGTGCGTGTGTGTGTGCGTGTGTGGGTGGGTGTGGGTGGGTCGCTGGGTGGCTGGCTGGGTGGGTGGGTGGCTGGGCTGGGTGGCTGGGTGGGTGGTTGGGTGGGTGGGTGGGTGGGTGGGTGCGTGTGGAGTGCTTTAGATATATTATATTATGTATAATGTGTGATTTATGGATATTCATGGTATATAATACGGTATTGTATGTATATATATATATATATATATATATATATACACATATATATATATATATATATATATATATATTTATATTCATATATACATACATACATATATATATATACATATATATATATATATATATATATATATATATGTATATATATGTATATATATATATGTATATGTATATATATATATATATATATATATATGTATATATATATATATGTATATACCTAGAAAGATAGATAGATATATCTGAGAGTGTGTGTGTGAGTGCGTGTGTTGATGCCTGCGTATGATAGGGCAAAGATATTTACACATTTTACTTATAGTTGCAATCATAGCAATAGCAACGATAGTAATTTTAACGCTACGCCGCCCGCCTCGGCTGTGTAGCGGCAGGGCGAGGGGGCAGTGGATGTTGCATACAGCATGCGAGGGGGCCTCTCAACCCCAACCTTTGCGTGTCCAGTGCGGGACCTCGCGAGGGGGGGAGGGGGGGAGGAGGGGAGGAGGGAGGGGGGTGGGGGAGAGGAGGGAGGGGAAGGCCGGGCAAGGGGGTGGCAAACGAACGCAAAAACAAGGTGTCTCGGACTGCAGGGAGGAGGATTAGGTGGAGGGTATATACATGTATATAATGTATATGACCAAATGAAACAAGCAACTAAGTAAGCACGTAAGTAAATAAGATATTGAATACATTCACATATAAATACCAATATAAATGTATGTGTATATAAAACAAAACTGGACTTCACGGTGTATCTCCAAGATGGGAGCAGTTTGCGGCTTGGCTTCGACTTCGAGACATGGCCTAGGCTGCTTAGACCAAGCCGGCAAGACTGCTATTGTTTCTGCTGGTACCTATTGTATTCTTAAGAATATTGTTATAACAGTTTTATTGCTATTGGTAGTATTCATACTATAGTGCTTATTGACAATGTTACCCGGATGACGGTTCTTACCATTTTTTGTGTTACTGTTGTTGCAGGGGCACGTCTGCCTTGCAGAGCTCGACAGGGCTGATCCAGGCAATGTTTGGAGGCTTGCCTCAGTTATGATGGGGACTTGAGAAATCAATACCACACTAGGCATTAGGGTTCCTAGGGTTCCTGGATATAGCTATACTACAACATGCGTCGAGACCCCATTGTAATTAGTGAGACTGCGATGACTGCGAGACCCCTACAGTTGAAAAGTCTTCAGGCCAAGCTGAGAATCTTCTCCCTTGGACACTTCGGGGTTGTCATAGGGTTCTTCATTGCTTGGTCGGTCGTGGTCCCGCAAGAGATTTTTGCACGAGGTTCCAGTCTGGAGCTTTGGGATTGCAGCGTCGACCGCAATTTGAAGTGGATGCGGGATTCAGCAGCAAAGCGGATGTTTTCAGTTGAGGGTGCATATGAGGGTTTCAACGGGTATAGGGTGTATGCCTTGGCGACTGCGCGGTGCACGCGTCCTCCAAGGCCAGTGCGTGAATTCATGACCTCAGTGCGCAAGTCCAAGGGCTATAATTACTCCTCAAGTCAGGTTGCGTTTATGAGTGTGTTTCATCGAAACCACCACAACTGGCAGAACTCGGTGCTTTGTCTGCTGTATACAGTTACTTGTGAGGGTCATTTGCAGCGATAGTGTTGCTGAAAGTTTGCTTATGCCAAGCATCTTTATCTGCTCAGGATGGAAAGCATCCATGTCATGGAGCAACCACAGATTTGCGTGTTCAGATATCGGATTGTTCATGTTGTCGCTGTTTTGCGGGGCCTTCAGAACTTGAAGAGTGCCGGGTAAAGATTGGGAATCAAACGGTGCTGACATGACAGAGCCGAAGACTGACAAAGCTTTTTGCCGAATCAACTTCCACCACCAAGGAACATCAGAGATGGAGGTCTTGTGCCTCCATTGCAGTAAGGGGGTGGCTTTTGGGCACAGTTGCTGACCGCCAGAAGAGGCATCTCTCATAGCTGCAGATGCTACTTCGAAAACTCTGCATGAGCATATCCGAGATCCAGCTCCTCCATGGAGAAGGTGCTCTGCACCCGACGACTGCCTTACTTTCGCAACCGCCTGTGTGCCTGGACTGCTGGCTTAGGGAGGAGTCGACATATACTACTCCATTAACGTCATTGCTGCTGCTATATCGGATGTCGGGAAACTTGAGGTGCTCGCGTTGGCAGTGGTAAGTTCGCTTCCCAAGACCCAACCCAAGACCCTCAGCTTCATCTTTGATTGGGGCCATGGTCACCTCAGTACTTCTGCTACTACTAACTACTACTACTACTACTACTACTCCTACTACTACTACCTACTACTACCTACTACCTACTACCTACTACTACTACTACTACTACTACTACTACTACTACTACTACTACTACTACTACTACTACTACTACTACTACTACTACTACTACTACTACTACTACTACTACTACTACTACTACTACTACTACTACTACTACTACTACTACTACTACTACTACTACTACTACTACTACTACTACTACTACTACTACTACTACTACTACTACTACTACTACTACTACTACCACCTACTACTACTACTACTACTACTACTACTACTACTACTACTACTACTACTACTACTACTACTACTACTACTACCTATTACTACTACTACTACTACTACTACTACTACTACTACTACTACTACTACTACTACTACTACTACTACTACTACTATTACTATTACTACTACTACTACTACTACTACTACTACTACTACTACTACTACTACTACTACTACTACTACTACTACTACTACTACCAGTACTACTAGTACTATTGAGACGAAGACACAGTAAACGGCGGACCGGGCAGGGGGCCTTGGATCAAGCTCCGACGTCACTTGGGGTTTTAAGTCTTTTCATTTAGGGATCGCAGCTTCCAGCTTTGGAGCCCGGACTTCCGAGTCTGCTGCTCAAGATCTCAAGTCAAAAGGCCGGGGAAGGCCTTTAGGCCATACTTAGAGAACCACGGGGCTTATGAAGTAAGGTTTTAAGAACCTTCGTTCGGGCCGTAATGACCCCTGTTACTGAGCACCATGATCCTTCAAAAGGAGGGTAAGGTTTAGTGTTTCAGCAGTCCACACACCCCGCGGCTCAGGGTTCAGGTACCTGCTCTGACTCCAGAAACTCCGATGCGACACGTAGGCAACTTGTAGAAGGAGCCGTCCTAGCAAACCTCGGCTTCAGCAATCCAATCCAGAAAAGCTGGGCTTAGAGGTGGAGTAACCAGTAGTTGATATCGAATATCCCAACTGTATTAGAATATTTCTCAAAACGAGTTTCTGATTTCTCAGAACAGCTGTGCTATACTTTACCGACTTTACCATACTATGCTGAATCATGCAATCCTATACCGTACTAAACTCTACTATCCTATGTTATACTATACCTGTCACCGAAAGGTTTAGGGTTCAGGAAAGGTAGGATTTCTAAGGCCTTCAGCTGAAGAGCCACGCCGCCGTTCTGGAGACCACCGCGGCGGCCCTACGAGGGCCGGGCTCCTCTTGGCCATCGGATTGTTTTTTTCTCCGGATTTTGGGGTTTTATTGTTCAGGGCCTGGGCTTAGGGTTTAGGGACGAGGGTTTTATCCAAGGTGGAGGGTTCAGGACTAGTACTATGATCACCGCATTAGTAACCGCGTCGCACCTGTGTCCTAGTCTCTTTTGCATTTGTTCATGGTTTGCAGTTTTAGGGTGCTGGGGGCTTAGATTCAAGGTATGAGCATCGAAGACAGTTTAATAGGGATTAAAGTTATGGTTATTATCGTGGCCCTGTAGTACTTTTCTATATCGTAACCCTATGGCAAATATCGTAGCTGGTTGAGGGTTTGGAATGTTAGGATGTTGGGGTCTAGGGCTTTAGGATTGAAGGGGTTCAACAGGGTGCAGGGCTTCGGGTTATGCTTATCATAGTAACCCTTTAGTCAGTCCCCTGCAGTCAGCCTATAACTATAACAGTTAGCTCAGGGTTTGGAGTTTGAGGTGGTGGGATTTGGGATTCGAGGTGCTATAAGGATTTTAGGATTGAAGGAAAGGGTACAGGGTTCGGATCATGATTATGATAGGAACCGCTTAGTACCCTCATAGTAACTCTATAGGCCCTACGGCACGTATACCCTCCAGTAACTCTATAGCCCCTACAGTACGTAATTAAGTATAAATCTTGGTTCGGAGTTTACGGTGCTGGGGCCCAGGAATCGAGGGTTTAGGGCCTTAGGCATTTAGGGTCTAGGTTAAGGTCAAGTTCTTAAGCTTGAATGTGTGTCATGTTCGATGAGGGGTGGAAGGGGTTAAAAAGTCAAGATGGTGCCGGCCCATTTCCGACTAGTGACTAGGGGACGAAGGTTGGGGGTTTGGGTTTAGGGTGAGGGTTAGGGTTTAGTATACTTTAGGGATTTTTGTTAGAGGGTGGGGTGGTTCCTCAAATTGGCATCAGCTGGCACTCCTTTGCTTGTGGGAGGTATGCCGACGTGCAGATACGTGACCAGACCCTTTGAGATCTTACCTAGTTTGTGTTTTTTTCAGGGTTTGGAGTTTAGAGCTTGTGTAGTGTTGTGCAAGATGTTTGCCACTGGGTTGTGTGAACTGTAAACCCTGTTGAGGCTGGCTGCGAGGCTTGCATCCCGGAATACTATTCCTTAAAGTGCCTTGTTATAGTTGTAGTATGATACAACCCTAAGAACCCCAGTCTAGTTGTTAAAGCCTTCGTATCAATTAACCATTTCGGATTTCTGGTCCGGGAAGCCCCAACTTGAACAGGTCGTCTTCGCTCAATAACGACAGCTCTGTCAGCCTTGACAAGGCAGGCAACTCTTTGAATCCGTGGACTTTGAAAGCAGTACTCCTATCATCGCCATCCTGAAGGAAGCCTTGCCCCAAAAACCCAAAACCCGACTGTGAAGCTTTTGGATCCTGGGACCGGCATCTGGAGACATTTAGCCATCCACCGAAAGCCTGCTGCCGAAGCATGCCCCAAAGTTGTTTTTGTTCCAACATGTGGTGTGACAAACTTAACCCATGCTATCCGAATGGCTCGGGAAGACCTCAGAAGGCTGAGAATGTCCCTGGTCATCGTCAGCTTCATCGTCATGATCATCTTTATCAGCATCATCGTCATCATCATCATCATCATTATCTCCATCATCACTTTCAACACCACAATCGCCATCAGCTGCACTAGTGCAACCATGATCGACACCGCACGAATCAACAGCCATTGCCATCATTGAGAGAGCCTGGACAGCATGCTCATTAGGATCAGCATCGCTACCATCAAAAACATCATCATCATCATGTTCTTTTCCTGGACCATCATCACCGTCATCATTACCATCACCACCACTACCGCCATCTTCATCATAACAAGCATCACCGTAATCGTCATCATCATTTTCATCGTCATCATCATAATCGTCAGTACAACCATCACCGTCACCATTATCTCGCCATCACAATCACCATCCCCATCAGCCACAGGATCAGCATCATGACCATCAAGTTGGTGTTCATCATGATTCTTTTCTGTGCCGTCGCCTTTATCGTCCTCATCCTCCGCATCAGTGTCATCTTCCTCCTCCTCCTCCTCCTCCTCCTCCTCCTCCTCCTCCTCCTCCTCCTCCTCCTCCTCCTCCTCCTCCTCCTCCTCATGAACATCATTCTCGTTATCAAAGACGTCATCGTCACCATACTAGCAGCTAGCATCAGCATCAACGACATCATTATGATGATCGTCATCGCGAACCAACACCGACAACATCATGACCATGTCCACAGCCAGTAAAACAACAACGGCGACACCAATGCCTGCAGGCACGGCAACTAGAGCAACATCACATTTGCACTGCTACCACCACCACTGCTACCTACACCATCCTACACCTGCACCTGCACCTACACCTACATCTACACCAACAACTACAACAACAATAACAATAACAACCACTACTGATAGCACTAGTACTACTACTACTACTACTACTACTACTACTACTACTACTACTACTACTACTACTACTACTACGACTACGACTACGACTACGACTACGACTACTACTACTACTACTACTACTACTACTAGTACTACTAGTAGTAGTAGTAGTACTACTACTACTACTACTACTACTACGACTACTACTACTACTACTACTACTACTACTACTACTACTACTACTACTACTACTACTACTACTACTACTACTACTACTACTACTACTACTACTACTACTACTACTACTACTACTACTACTACTACTACTACTACTACTACTACTACTACTACTACTACTACTACTACTACTACTACTCATACTATGACAAGTACTACTAGTACTACTACCACTACTACGACGACGACTACTACTACTACTACTACTACTACTACTACTACTACTACTACTACTACTACTACTACTACCTACGATCTACGACCTACCACCTACTACCTACTACCTGGTTTTACCTAAGACCTGACACTACCTACTACCTACAATCTGCTCCCCTGCTACTTACTACCTACAATCTCCTCCTCTTCCTCCTTCGAGAACAACGACGACGACTACTACTACTGCAAGCGACCCCGACGACCACCACTACCGCCGCTGCCCAAATTCACAGCACAGCCGCAACGTATCCAAGATAACAGAATCCTGGCGGCGACAGCCACAGCGTGGCGAAGCATGGCAGCATCCTGTAGGCGCCGCTGTTGCGGGCGCTGAAGAATCCGATCCTGGCCCTGCCGGACGTCACTGTCGACCTGGCGTGGCCTGAACTTGAGAATGGCGTGTGAGGTCACCGAGGATTTGAGAAGGCTTTGTAGGCTTTGGGAACAGGATTCTGGAGTCCGAGCTTCGAAGCTTCAGGGCCCCATGGTTAAGCTTCCGATGTCGAGGTTTTGTGTTTGGAGATTTCGGTCTTAAGTAACAGCTTTCCAAGCCCAGTGAATATGGGGAGCTGGGGACCCTGGGTTCAGAAACTTCGTCAGACTTCGGCATGTTGGGAAAACTTCCTCATGTCGGGCCAAATAGTGCTAGTCCACATTGCCAGTTGTGACAAGTTTTTCTCTTTGAATGATCAGCGCTTTAAGATTCGTTCGCGTGCAGCCGAGTGCTGGAATCTAAAGCTGTTGGAAGAGTTTGACGAGTATCGGAAGATGTCACGCAGGATTGTGCTGATGTTCTCATCTTGGCACCGAAACGCCTGTTGTAAGCATATTCTCCTGCAGCATCATTTCTCGTAGCTGCGTAGCTCTCCGGTGGCGCAAACGATGGCCAACGAGAACATCAAGTATTGTGCAGATTTTAGGCGTTTCTGACTTTGAAACCTCAACATCGCGGACATTTCAATTCAGTTTTCGCGGTTCGAGTGTGTAAAGACCGTGCAAAGACCTTCGGTGCTTGGCAGTTTGTCCTGCAGTGTCGGTTCGCTAGTTTTGGCGCCGAGAAAAGCAGTCCCCATGCCGGATTGAACAGCACTGTTTACGAGTAGCACGAAGAAGGACTCCTCCCACTCAGCGTGTTCAAGCTCAGCAGCAGAACCAGGCATACAATTACAAATACTCTTGGACTTCAGACTCATGCCTTGAATCCTAAGCAATCCATGAATTTCCAACGACACTAAACTCAAATTGCCTGGGAGACCTTTACGCTTGTAAGCCTTGCGGCCTTGTGTATTCGGTCTATCTTAGCAAGATTGAACTGTTTCGGGCCCGGTTATTGAAGAAGAGAGAATAAGACTCAGGTGGATGGGCTGCAGCACGTGCGTGCCAGAGATGCGGACTTGCTCAGCGGACCAAATTTGCCGATTCTTTGCTTGGACAATGAGTGCACAGGACAGACGGGTGGGCGGATTCTACTGGGTGGCATCTTGCATGTTGTGGTATGTTTCTTACCCTGCATTGATAGAAAGTTCGGCAGAGATCTTTCCTCGGGTGCCTGCAGTCGCAAAAGGTCTGCCATCTCTGCGCCAAGGCACTGATCCCAAAGACGATCTCAGCTATCCCTGGATTCGGATCTTCCCGCTCTCGCTCGGGTCGCTGGTGGCAGGCAAAGCAGCAAAATCGCACCTTCAACAGATTCCCATATGATTCTTTCCCTGAGTGCTCCTTGCTCTAATTCTTGTATGATGTACCCCGCTACATTCGAACGACTAAAGACCCCTATATATGGCCTGGCTGGCCCTGAAAGGATATCCTGCAAAGCCTTCAGAAACCTGGAGCAACGAAACTAGCTACTATCAAGTCCGAAAGCACAGACCGGCTCCGCGACGCGGTGTCGCTAGACAGGTTCGTTAGGTCTCGTCTCTACTCTTGATGGAGAAACGAGACAGACTCGATATTCTCAACGTTCAGAATCCGTAGAGCCCAGACCAAGGGGCAAATGTCTTGAAGAGAGAACCGCACCACGGAACGGAGCATCAGGAACCCCATCTTTTCTAGATACCGTGGCATGATGCATCAAAGATATACGAGAACTCCTTCATGCAGGCCCGTGCTATGGCATTGCTGATTTGCTTGTGTCTGCCCCAGCGGCAGCGGCATTCGCCCCGTCCCTTGGTGTGCAGACTTGTGCTCGAATGATCGTGCAGCTAAACGAACATGCCTTACCATCCTCCTTTTTTGGTATCCTCAAGGCCTCTGGCCCTCATATCGGCTGCAAGCAGAGGTTGCATGACTCAGGGCCTCATGCACAATACACCATGCGGGGATGAAGCAACGTGCGCCAATCTCCAAATCAAGCCCAAAGCCCTTGAATTGCAGAAGGCATGCTGAAATAACATAACCGTTTATGGTAGCAACAAGACTCAGAGAAGGCGAGTGCATCATGGTGCACGTGGGTGCACGAGGCAGCAAACTTCAGTGGTTTGGGTTTCGTCGTCGTCACGAATGCACCCGATCCGGCCAGGTCTCATTAGTGAGTCCATTCAGATCTGACTCAATGTGTAAGCGCAAGCTAGCGGCTCGGCTGGCGGTCATGGGCAGTAACTGGCACTGTGCATGCCAACAAATGTGAGAGTATGACATACGTTGTCATGAAAATACCAATATTCCAAAACGGCTGGGTATTGCAAAATCCGAAATCGCAAGCGACCCGGCAGCAAGATCAATTATTCAATGCCGTCCTGGCAGCACGATGAATTATGTTCTGCCCTTTGTCCGCTGTTATTGCTTTGGCGGATGACGGAAACAGTGACCAGTGCAAAGCAACAGACGTCCCAGCCTGTTATACCTGTAGACCCATCACCTCAGAAGCGAGATAAGGTTATTGGGGGCCCTTGCACCTTACCTTGCTGGGCATCTCGGCTGCATTCGGCTTGCTTTCTGTCGCGTGTGGGGTTGGGATATTTGCGAGACATCGGGCCGACAGTGCTGAGGACGCTGCGCTGCGGCGGTGGCTCTAAAGCTTCCAGGGTGCGGGTTGGGGGACAGGTTGTCGGATTTTAATTTTGCTAGGCTTTTGCCTGTCATGCCTAACAGCAGCAGCCGGAGGGCGGGGTGGGGGAGGGGTATTTCGTGTCATGACCCGGCTCAGGCTTTGGGAGAGTCCGTGTCTTGAAGCCTGTGAACCTTGCCGTAGTGCGACCCCTGAAGAGACAGTTCCAAACCCTTGAACAGAAGCATATTGGAGTACTGCAAGGTTGCTTGGGACTCTCACCGGTCGCATCTTCGCCCCTCTCCTCGGAAGATTATGGCTGCGCTGTGCGACTTCTCCATGGCTCTAGCATGTTGACGTGCGTGTGCTGCTAGTTCAGCGTTGAAGCCAGCCATTGCCAGGGTTGCTGTGCCTGCCTGTGCTGCTGCATCGGCGGCTGCTGCTGCGCATGCTGCTGCGCATGCTGCTGTTGTTGCTGCTACTAACTACTACTACTCCTCCTACTGCTACCGCTACTGCTACTTCTGCTGCTACTGCTACTGCTACTACTACTACTACTACCACCACTACTACTACTACCACCACTACTACTACTACTACTACTACTACTACTACTACTACTACTACTACTACTACTACTACTACTACCACGACTACTACTACTACTACTACTACTACCACCACCTACTACGGCTCCTCAAATATTGGCGACATCGACCCCGGGTTTCTGGTGATAGTAGCGTTGTTGATGCTGATCAGAGGTCCATCATCACTCAGGTGCAGGTGGTTTACGTTTTACAGGATGAAGCTGGCATCGTTTGCTAGAGCTGCTAGAGTCGAGCTTCTGAAATCTTCCATCATGGGTTTGTCTTCGTCGAAGTTCCAGAAGTAAGCGGTGGAAGTCACGCCAGAACAGCTTATTTTTGAGCCACTCCTAGCTAAGGATGAGCTGCTTCTGGGGCGCTACTGTATCTACCTGTCCACCCACTTGGAGAAAGAAGTGCTGGGCGGCCAGGTCCTTTCCCAGGAGTCCTGATTTTTTTTTACCGTTTCCAGCATTTACGGTTTTTTCGGGTCCGAGAAATTCAGTTTGCGGTGTGACGAAGGTTCTCCTCCAAGAAAGCTTTGCCGCATTTTGTGGGCAGTGTGACTGCCTGGGTTCGACACTTATAGAAAGAAATGGGGCAATCCTCAAAGCTGCGCAGAAACGGCTGCTGAAGTGAGCCCTGATGCCATCCTAGCGCTCTCACCCCGTTTTGCAACGGCTATAGTCTCCTTTGGAGTTAATTTTCATTTTTGTTCGTGTACCCCAAGAGACGTTTCAAACTGTTTTTATTATGGTTCTAACTTAGGGGGGTTGTAGATGGAGGACTCAGAGAATCTGAGAGTCTGAAAGTCTGAGCCTGCAGCAAAGCTCAGCAATGACGAAGACCTGCCAGAATACTGTTCTTCTTAGCAAGAGAAGCCACCAAAAACAGCCAGGACTCCACCTGCATCGACCACATGTACACCATTCACATTCCAGGCCGTTGCAGGGTTGTCTCGGTGTAATTATTCGAGTCGTGTGCAAATTCGGGGCAAACATCACAGTCAAACGTGACAGCCGCACGGCAGCGGTGGAAACGGTATCAACAACAACACGCATCGAACATAGGAATAGCCCCAAAACCCAAATCCTAAAGCGAACCCCAGCAACGTCACGCCTCCCTAGCTTCGTGAAGCCAGCCTTACATGTCTCCATGAAGAATGGGGTGTGCTGCGTCGTTCTCGCACTGCTAGCGTCGGCCAGAGCGAAGCTGCAGCTTATGTTTCATTATATGCTACTTTTCTGTACTACATTGTGTTGTTATAGTTTTATCTGTCATATCATGCTCTATTGCATTTTATTATGACATATTGTGATCACCTCCAGCTGCCATATCGGCAGCCTGGATGTCACCGGTCTTCATATCATTGCCTTTGGGGCCCGGCTGCAGCCCTCCATAGCCCAACTTGCAGGCATCTTCGGCATCGTGAAGGACGGCGGAGGGACGGTAATTTTTCACTTTCGGCTTGCTATGAGGATTGCTATAAGGGTTTAGGGTTTAGGGTTTAGGAAGTTCAGGAAGCAAAGTTGTTGTCAGTCTGCAGGCTTTTGTTCGGAGCTTTGGTTGGGCGGCTGGGTGCTCGCAAAGGCCGCATGGCAGTGAAGACAGATCAGTCTAACAAGGGGGGACGGCGAGGTCATGTCCATTTTTACATCTCCTGGGCCAGGCGATGTGACATCCTTGTGTCGTGCTTTTTCGATGTCGCAAGACGCCACAAATCGATCCTGTCTTGTGTCGTGCATTGAACTGTCCATAAACATCGCCGCGCCCCCAACGTCATAAACACCTCGACACGTTCGCGCCGGAGTGTTGAAAAGGCTTGTGCCGGCGTGCCTACATCTCGAGCTCTTCACTGCCGCCCGAAACCCAAGTCCCTACAGGCACGGAAGTTCTCCGACCCTGGAACTCCGCTTGTCTGCTGGCCGACAGCGAGCGAGCCAGGAGGCTGTGGAGCTTTGGGGTGTAGGGACTAGGGATGTAGGGATTCGGGGTTCAGGGGCTCGGGATTTAGGGTTTAGGGTCTCGGGCGTAGGGAGCAGAGCTTCGCGTTTCAGAAGTGGGTATGCAGTGCTTCGAGGCCTTCCATGTGTGGCATGGCAAAAATCCATGGAGGAATTTTCGAAGCACCTGGGGCCTCTCTGCTTTCGAGCTGGGGTGCTGTGGGTGGTAAGGGCCTGGAGCCCAATCCTAGTCAAACCTGTGATACTACTTAACTTAATTATTATTACTAGTGGGGGTTTGGGCGGACCGCCTCTACATAGCTCTTTGATGATGGCATTGTGATGACATGGAAGGTGAGCCACTTTTTACCGACGTTGCGGAGTCCGCCACAGCCACCACCCGCGTGGAGGTTCACGAGTTCACGTGGGTTTCGTAATGCCACTGAGTGGATGTGTCTGCAACCTGGGAAAGCAATAAAACTCAATACGAGTGATTTTCTGAGGACGGGGCTGGTAGATGGGTGACTGAGAAGGGCATTGCTGCAGAGCTCTGTGCGAACTTCCCCCAAGCCGTAAGCAGGATGCCATTGAGGCGGATGATCTGAAACCTCCGTCGCCGCCTGGCTTGTGAATGGAGCTTGGAGGCCTCTCTGTTATGACCAAGTGTCAGTGCTTCGATTATGATGATTGTGGCTGGCATGTTGAGTGTATTCATCATGATCATCATGAGGAAATCGAATAGGGCTAGGGCACTCAAGTTTTTGGTTCGGCGGTCTGCATTCTGCTACAGACCTGTTTTTGCCGTTGTCATGCGCAATAAATTCAGGCTTCTGAGGCTCTGCTAGGAGGGATTACATTTGCCATATTTTATTGCCAACTGTGGAGTGCACGATGCGTCTTAGCATCAGGATCGTAAAGCCGGCTGACGTTCTCAACCAGGACAAGGCTAGGACATCCCAAGCAGACAGATGAAGGGTTTAGGGTATGGGTAGGAGTTCTGATTGCCGTTTGGGCTGGAGCGAGCAAACAGATCTTTGCACCGGAACGGATCTGAAAGGAATTCTCAGTCTGCAACACTGGATTCGACAGACTTCGAGCACTTTTTTGTAGTTCTCGTCACTTGAGTCCATAATCCCCAAGCCAGTGCTTGAAACCTGCATACAGGAACCAGGTCGAAAAGCTTGAAGACTAGGGTTTCGGGGTCAGGGGAGCCTTTGTACTATGACATATGATGCGTGCTGCAGCCTACTGCCATAAAGCATACCTTAACCCCAGGCAACCTACTGATTCAAGGACATATACTTTCGCAGATCTACGGAAATCGGAAAAAGGAGCCGCAAAGGTGCTTGTTGGTTGGTTTTGTGGGGGGTCAAGATAAGGCTAACTTCCTTCCGGGCAGCTGATCGCCCGGGTCCGTAAACCTACAGCCTAGATCACACTCCGAGCCTTTACCCGACCTGGAGCAGCAGCGGACACTTAAAAGGTTGAACGTTACTTAATTGGTGTTCCAAGTTAGTATGGCTATAGCTACGCGGCCTCGAAGCCCAAACCATCCCAAACCCTGGCCGCCTAGCCCGCAAACCCTAGACCGTAAGTCTCCAAAAGCCATAAAGTAAAAGCCAGAAAGTTGGAATATGATTATCCTAAGCCCTTCATGGTAAATTCTAAGGTATCCTACCCTGAAACCATATTCCAACTTTCTGGCTTTTACTTTAAACCCTCAGCTCTGAGCCCGCCAATGCAGGTTTGCCGTGAAGGCGCCTCCGAAAACCTTTGCACTGCTTGCGAGGTGGCCATTCAGGTGCCCCGTGCCTCACAGTAGCGTGGGTTTAGGGTCGGGTTTGAGCTTCAGCACTTACATCATAGCTGGGGATCTAAGGGAGTGCACATCTCGGGTTCAGGTGCTCATGATTTAGGGTTTGGGGTGTAAGGCTTTCGGGTATTGGTATTGGAGTTTAGGAGCAATGAGAGAGCGTTTTGCAGGGCTAAGGGCAGGGTACCCGCCGGATCGATTTCGCCTAACGCCGAATTGTTGAGGACTCATGGCCACCGGCATTCAGAGCTTCTTTGTTCTGTCAATTTGTTGGTTCGGATCGAAGGGCCGAAGGAGCCTCAGCATCCCGGGGCTCAAGCTCACACCCACAAACCCTTAAATCTTCGGGCTCCATTTCCCCAAATAGGTTGCTGGGTTACAATAAATGGTCGTAAAAAAATTGCAAACACACACTCAGCTCCTGTGCGCAGAACCATGTGTTTGTGTAGCACACATACAGTTGTTCCAGGATTTTAGTCTCAGCCTGGCGCGCCCGCTTTGCGTTACCTATGCCCTTTGAGACTTCCCTGCAAGTTGCTGGCACGTGCATCCGCCGGGGTGCGGCCGCGGTATACCTGGCTCAAAAGATCTCAGAGCCCACGAAAAGCTACGATCCATTACAGGAAATTGGGGTTTAGGGTGCGATTCAGTGATACAGCCTTGGATCACAGCAAGCTATGGTCGTCCCTTTGGAAGCCCGAGTGGCCTGCCGATTCGTCCGGCAGCCAGAGGAAGGCTCTGAGCGCAAGCCGGGTTTTAGGTTTCAGGGGTTGGGGGTTCTGGGAACTGGATTGGGATTTTGCTGCAAGCAAGAAAGACTGTACTGCTAGTGACGACGATGAGTACGACAACCGCTCCTCCAATTGCGACGAGAACTCTGTCCACTCTCCCCTGCTACTGTATTGCGTGGAAAATTGTCTTCGTCTGGCAAAGAAGGTAGAATAGTATTACAAAAGCGGATGTTAGTATTGGCGAAATTGTGACCATGGATAGTCGTGTCTGCCCAGTAACTGTACACAGTAACTAGACAGATGCAGATGCATACAACTTGTCCAGCAGACACGAGAAGCTGAGCATGTCTTTGGTGGTAAGTTTCGGTGAATGGGTCACGGAGCGACAGGGAGTTTGGCTGCATGATTTAGTTGGCTTTCCTGTTATTGGCGTGTGCAGTCATGAGAGACGGACGTTCGACCGTCTCGGCACCCTAAAACCCTAAGCCCTACGGAAAGGCGTTACCCTAATCCCAAGTGCAGCCATGCAGCCCATCGCGCGAATGTCCGACATGTAGACTAAAGTACCTGGTGCCATGTGAATGAACCTGATACCCTCACTCCTACACACCGTAAACCTCTAACTTCGCAAAACGTCCCGCCATGAGGCGACCTGGTTGCAGGGGGTAAGATAAACCCCAAGCGCCCGCTGTTTCAGCGGAGCCGCTGCAAACAGGAAGGGGGGGATCTTGAGACCAAACATTCGTCGCACCACGCATAGGGTTTATGAGAATTAGGGCTTGGGTGGTTTAGGGTTACGGTTTAGGGTTCTGGCTCAGCTGAGAAGGGGTCCCCCGGGACAGGATCTAATCTGTACTGCTACGGATCAGAGCACGACAGTGCTAGCATTGTTCACCCGACAATGCATTCAGGGGCTCTGTTTGCGAAATTCGACTGCGCCTTTGGTTTCAAGTTGTTCGACACCTTTTTGTGCAGCTCTTCATGCAGCATGTTCCTTCTTATCTAGCATATATCTGATGCCGATGTAGTGTCTGGACTGGGTTGAGGGGCGCCGTATCCCTTTTCATCGAAACCCTTCATGAGGATGTCCCTTTGATGTCCTTCTATATTATAGGAGCCTGCATGTACTCGCAGGAGACCGTCAACGTCGGCCCTCAGGGTCTGGAGAGCTCCGTGAGCTTCGGCAACAGCGTTCGTTTCACGAAGGCTTCGAAGCTCATCACGTGCAACTTCCAAGCCTGACTTTCGTCCTAGGGCAGTGGCCGATTTGTGTCACTGGGGTCGATGGTACAAGTAGTAACTGAGCGAATGGGACACGAGGGGTCGGGTGGAGTTCACGCCTTGGGCTGTTCCTTCTTCCTAGTCGGAGCTTTTGACGCCTGCAAAGAAGCATTAACCTGGGAGCCGAAGTGCTGAATCCGAGCTTGCAAGCGAAGGCCGGGGGGCAACCAGAAGATGCAGGAGACCGAGCCATACTGGTGCAGACGAAAGGAAACTTGCAAGCCCTTCTGAATGCAGGCCTGAGTTGACTGTGGCTGTTTAATTCATGCTTCCTGCTTCTGCGAACCTGTGCATATGATGCGGAAGATGGACGTTCAACGGTTTCGATACTGTCAGATTGCGACACTACCGGTGGTCATAACGAACGAGATTCGGGCTTGGGCAACCCTTGTTGTGGTCTTGTTTTTGCGTTGTGTAAGCAACAAGCCTGTCTTGCTCCTTCGAGCAGAAACTTGAAGGGGCCGGAGCGGGCCGTTGGTGCGGCTTTTAATTCTCTTTTCGCGTCCTCATTTGGCTTGGGGGCTATCGAAGAACCGAACAAGCTTCTATGTCACCGCCACCAAGAGTCTGTCACAGAGCTGCCGCCGACGAGCCCTGCCGAGGCATCTGCCGTTCATCATCACTGTACAAGTTCGTAAAGCCCAGGTGCCACAACCACAGAGAAGTAGTGGCGCAAAAGGACCAAGACCACAGCAAGTCATAACATTCAGATATCTCCTCATCCTCCTCAGCCTGCCACTGCCGCTGCTCCTGCTTACCTCCCCCAACCAGGAATCCGGATACTGTACGGCAACGTATACTGCTACGGCTTCAGCTGCGGCTACTGCTACTGCCACTGCTGCTGGTGCTCCTTTTTCTCCTCCGTTTTCTCCAGGCCTCTCCCTTCGCGAAGCCCTCGACGAGGAGTCGCTGAAGCCAGGATGTTTCGGTGAGAACCTTTTCCTGGATACCCTGGACATGCAGGCAGAAACTGTATGCGTCGGCGACGTGCTCCCGGCTCTGCGAGATTCGTGAACTTTTCTCTTTGCTGTTTTGTCTCTAATTGAAGAACAGAACCTTGTTTTCACAGCTTTACCCCTGGCTTAGGGCTTCGTTCCTTGCGTGTGCGCAAGCTAGGTTCGGATGCTGGCGTGACGGAGTTCAGCAGCCTTTGGAGCTTCAGGCCTTCTGCTCTTCATACCTCAACCTTCACGTTTGGTTCTCAGACATGCGAGCTTAAAACTTAAATCCGAAAGACTCGAAAGCCAAAAGCACGAAACCCTCTAAACCCTGAACTCTAAAAGGAAGGAGCCTGGCTTGCGTCTTCTACTATAGAAGCATTGTAGTAGTTAGGAATTAGTATCATGCTGGAATTGCCGATCGCAGGTGTCCTGCCCTCGTTGCCCTTGTGGTAAAGTGGACCAGATGCTGGGGAAGACCTTCACTGCTGATGGCGTACGTGCACATTGTGCCCGCACAGGAAGGGCTGGATTCTTCGTCCGTACCGTGGGGAACTTGAGCAAAGAGTTGCTTTCAAGGGTCCTGTGTACGCACAAACAAAGGTCTTTGTTTTGCACATGGTGGGACGAAATCTCCTCCCTTGTGCCTTCAGTGCTCCTCCAACAAATAACAACAAGCATACATATATATATATATATATATATATATATATATGTATGTATACATACATATATCAGACGTGAACAAGCATTTTTTAACTACATACGAATTGTATATACACAATTATATGAGTATGAACTTTCTAAATACAGGGGTTCCTCGTCGAGGACTGTCTTCGGTGTTGAGGTGCAAAGTCTAAAGCCACTTCAATCCAGGCACACTGGTTCCTGGGAACCTCTGCGATGGCGACGTTTTGCGGCTCATAGTGCGGCCGTGTCCAGACTGGACTCTGGCTAGGGTCAGCTCGCTACTCTATGGCAATCGGAAGGCAGGGTTTAGGGTTTAGGGGTTTAGAGTTTAGGGTTTAGGGGTTTAGGGTTTAGGAGCTCCGGAAACTAGTGTTGGTAGTTATCCCCTCATGGTTTTTGGGGCTTCTGCTGTAGGGTTTGAGCCCGTCAGTTTTGGGTTTTTTGTTCTTCGTCTTTAGGGTTTAGCATGTACGGCGTTCCTCGGTGGACGAAACATTCGACTGTTCCAAGCACGTGTTTTCGCCTCGACCGCCGAAGCTACCGTTTAGCGAGGTTAGGGTTTGAAGGTTTAGAGTTTAGGGATTAAGGTTAGGCTTTGGGTGTTTATGATCTCCTGGCTGAGTCTCAGCCTCTCGTCCCTGAGCCGGCCCTGAACCCGATGCCTCTGATGTGATAAGCGCAGATTTGTCACGAAAGAAAGCCAGCAATGGTTAACATCAGTCTCTGCGATAGCGACAGCGTCAGGAATAGTAGTGGTGGTAGTAGTAGTCGTAGTAGGAGTAGGAGTAGGCGTAGGAGTAGGAGTAGGAGTAGGAGTAGGAGTAGGAGTAGGCGTAGGAGTAGGAGTAGGCGTAGGAGTAGGAGTAGGAGTAGGAGTAGGAGTAGGAGTAGGAGTAGGGGCAGGGGTAGGGGTAGGGGAAGGGGTAGGGGGGTAGGGGTAGGAACAGAGTAGGAGCAGAGTAGGAGCAGTAGGAGTAGGAGGAGTAGGAGTAGTAACTTGAGTAGTAGGAGTAGTAGGAGTAGTCGGAGTAGTAGGAGTAGTAGGAGTTGCAGGAGTAGTAGGACAGCAGGAGTAGTAGGAGTAGTAGGAGTAGCAGGAGTACAAGTAGCAGGAGCAGTGGTGGTGGTAGTGAGGTAGTCTTGTAGTGGTAGTGGTGGTGGTGGTGGTGGTGGTGGGAGATGCAATCCACATGTCCCGATGCAATGTGGCATTTTCCGGAATCACGGGTTGAGGAACCCTGCTCGGCAAGCTCCAGACATGCCCAAGCTTTCGGATTTTATCGCCTGCTCAGGGTTGACTTCGAGATTTTTAACCAGAGTTAATCCTCAACCCTTGAAGCATATACGGAAGCCGGAAGATGGGTACAAGACTCGTCTGACGAGTTGTGCCCAAAGTGTTGAGTCCTCCCACGAGTGATGTCTTCACATTTGCAGTGCTTCCGACGCTTTTGACTTGCAAACGCTCAGACATGCAGTTTTCCTGCAGAAGGCCAGGACTGAACATGTGACAATCAAACGTAGTAAACTGCAAAAATCAGTTGTCACGTGATGAGAGTATATGATGGTTCAGCCGGTAGGTCAAGATTCCGGCAGGTGGCAATGGAGTACCTCATGCGTGCCCGAGAAGCCGTAAAAGATGGGCACACACCCGTCGTCCGCAAGGAGGCATCAGCTGCCACTACTTTTCTATAGTCGTTACACATCTGCAGCTTGTCCTTTTGTTTATCGAGCAGCTTGTCGTGATGTATGTATGCACGCATGTATGAACGAGTTTTATGTGCAGGCATTCCTGTCCGCTCTAGCATGGTATGTCGTGCCGTGCTTTGTTGCAGCTACTACTGTGTGCGGTGTTGTGTCGTGTACTGATGTTAATGCACCGTTACATGTCACAAAATGCTATGTCATGCCATGACTTGGCCTACCATGCCATGTTATGTCGGGTTTTGTGTTCTGTCATGACATGATGTGCTGTGTTGTTTTTGCGTGTACAGGCATACACCATGCGTGCGTTCGTTTCATGTTCGCGACAACAGTCTTCATATGTACATCTGTATATGCTTCAGTATGTACATGTGTACGTGTGTGTATATGTCCGCATGGATGCATGCACGCATGCATGCATGGATTTATGTATCAATACATCGTGCATGTGTGTCTGTCGGCCTGTATGCATGTTTGTATGTATGTACGTACGTAGGTATGTATGTATGCATGTATGCATGTATGTATGTATGTATGCACTCTTGCATGGATATGTCTATGAATGTATGTCTTTATGTATACGTGGATGGATGGATGGACGGATGGATGCATGGACGCATGTAGTATGTATACGCCTTCGGAAGAGACTGCATGTGGTCATGTGCACCCCAGCACCCCGAACACTCACTTCAATAAGGCCAAACCCACATCATGATTTGCGTCAACCAGATGGGTACCGTGTTGTATCAGTGAAGGTCCCAGATTGCCCACGATCGGCACTTGCTGTCGGTTTTCCGTTGTCATCATCGGGACTGGTCATAGGTTTTCACCTGCTCTGGCAGCCAGATACCGGAACCCCCTAAAATGCAAACCTCAAAGCTCTGGCAAGGGTCTCGAAAATCAATTTCGGAGCCGCTTACAGCCAAATAACCCGATACAGCACCCTGATCCATTGCCTAGCCGGCGAGGAGTTCATGGGCACAGAGAAGGAGTTGAAAGAGCTTGCTGCACTGAAAGAGCTCAGCGTGTTCGAATGGAAGGCGTCCATGTCAGCACGATCAACATGTTAAGTTTCTCAGAACTCGGGATGCCTTTTCCGGATTCTAGGCAGTCCATTTGAGTATTTTGACCTGTCCTGAGTTCCGGGCGGTGTGTGATAATTTGAGGAAGGTGTTGGATACAGACTTGCAACCTACTTCTTGCCGGTGGCCTAAGTCCCAAACTCCGCACCCTGTATGTCGAAACGTGGCACAGACATCCGAAAGGCTCGTTCCGTCTCCCTCCTTCCAAACTGCTCAGGAGTATGCCGTGCGTGCACTGGACGGTCCTCCAGTAGGCCGCTACCGGCGGCAGAAGTCCAGTCGGCTGGGGGTTGCCCCTCGTTTCGGATTAAGTTTGGTGCTGGGTCCTTCAGCACACGGAGTAAGGAATTGTACGGATGTGGCGATTACCGTGAATCGAACACGGGACGAAACAGCGAAGGAATTCTGGGATTGACCGGGCTGAGTGCTCCTTGCCAAGAGTGCATGAGACTGATGGATTACTTCAAGGCTGGAGTATGTTAGACATTCCATATGAGTACATGGACCCTTATCCTTTTCAGCGCAAGCAGTTTCATGAGGCAGCGCAACAAAGAACGCTTTAGGGCCCGCGCCGACGTGCCGACGTGAGTCCGTCCCATGGGCTGTAGTGCTAAGCAAAACCTTTTCAAAGTTATAGTGGAACAAGCCCCCAAAATCCTATTCCAAATTTGAAGGCCCCTGTATTATGCTGCCATGGTCTCTTCCTGATCTTGAGCTCGCAAGACTCTGCAGTCTCAGAAGTCAGAAGTTCAAGCCCAGTATCACCATGTTAGTTGCCTGGTTCGGGCCCGCCGTGCCTCGTGCAGACATTCTTTATCTGATTCAGTTGTTGCTGCCCACTGGCATTTGCACAGTTCCCCAAGCCGCAAGCCCCAAGGAACCTGATCTCAATCCTGACCCAGCAAGTTTGAGTCAATTGAGGCTGTTGCCCTCGGCGTTGCCGCAACGGCGCTTGCCGTGGTCCTCGTTGCACGGCGTCGCAGGGACAAATGAAGAGCCTGCCGCACGATCCGCGGAGCTGAAGACTTCGCTGAGGATTTAGGGTTTTACTTTGTGGCTTCGTGTTTGAACCGGAGCTTAAAGAGCTTAGGGTTTTGGGTTTAGGGCTGCTTTGAGACAGAAGCTAGTACAGCGGTTGGCTGTACTGGCACACGCTTGCAGTCGACACCGATGAGGCATCTTGCTTAACGGGTCATGAGGTCCCGGCAGCTGGTATTGCCTCAAGAGTCTTTAAGAGTGCTGCAGCCTGCGTGGGGTCGCACTGTTCGGAACCTTCCTTCTCTTCACAGTCACAAGAATGACACGCCTTCGATTCGCATTATCCATGATGCGGAAGATCCAAAAGAGAGCCACCTCGGGCCTTCCAGAAAATGTGCAAATCAGGCCGAAGAGAGTCGGACACTAACTATAGTCTCCTTAGGAATTCTTTTTGTTATGGTTCCTTAAGCCCAAACCCTACACCCTAAACCCTAAACCCTAAACCCTACCCTACACTCTGAAGCCTAAACCCTAAGAGGGGCCATGTCCATACTGGCCGGGGGCTGTTGGTTTAGGGTTCTTAGGGTTCCTAATGGGTTTTGGGGTATGGTATACTATAACTATTACAATACAGACCCCCCAAAATAGTGTATGAGATTATCTAGCTGCAAGGGTTTAATTCGTTCAGGGTTTAAGCTACACCTCCTGCATTTTGCCGCGACCAGACAGCTGCAGCACTCACAAAATCAGGATTGATGCGTCCCAGAAAAGACTGCGCTCTCGTGAGACGCTGCTTTGACGGTACTTGTAGTCTTGGAGTGATAAGCCCGTGCCCAACAGAAAGGAATCCAAGCTAAGTTGCATTCTTTGGCAGTGCAACTCAGCGGATCGTCACGCATCAACCTGCAGGTTACCACTGCTCAACAGCCATCCAAGCTCTGAGAATTACTGAGCTGCTACTTAAGCCTTTAAGTTCTTCTTCGAGGAGATCTTTGGGTTTGTGGATTTTCGGGCTCTGTGAGATTACGGCTCAGGTTTGGACCTTTGGCAGTTTCCGGGAGTTAAGGATGCACTAGACAAGGTCGCCTCAGCGCCTGGATTCAGGGTTTGGGTCGCTTAGCTGTGCATATAAAATTTGATTGGGATTGGAGGTGTGCTTCTGAGGGTTGAAGCAGGTCATGGGACATGTATGCTACAGGCAGCTGTTCTAGAAGAAGTAATCACAGCTGTCCAGGCAGGCAGATCCTGATTGGGTCACTAGTCTTCTTATATGTTTAGGGCTCGATTTACCAACCTTGTTACCGTTTACTACAAGCTGTGTGTAGTTGGCCGCGCGCTCTGTTTGATTTTTGGGAAGACTTGGAGGTTTCAGACCTTACAGTGAGCCCCATAAAGTGCCATAAACTCGAAATGTGGGTTAGGGATAATGACTCGGGTTCCCTATACTTGATCTTAAAGGCCTCAGGACTATGAAGTTCCAACTTTCTGGTTTCTACTTTAGATCCCAAGCCCCAAACCCCAATGGGTTTAGGCCTTGGGCTTCAGGGTTCGAGTTTCGAAACTCTACCTCAGTCATTAACCTGAACCCTGATCAAGCCCTATAAACCCTAAACCTTAATCAAGCCCCTAAACCCTAAACCCTAACCCTTCAGGAAGCCTCTAAACCCTAACCCTTAATCAAGCCCCTGAACCCTAAACCCTAAACCTTAATCAAACCCATAAACCCCAAACCCTGAACCTTAATCAAGCCCCTAAACCCTAAACCTTAATCAAGCCCCTAAATCCTAAACCCCTAATCAAGCCCCTAAACCCTAAACCCCTAATCAAGCCCCTAAACCCTAAACCTTATTCAAGCCCTTAGCACGGATCGTAGGCAGCTACCTGGCGTCTGCTACGCTGGAGTGAAAAGGCGCCCCCCCCTTCCTGTGGGTTTCGGCTTTTGTGTCGCATCTTTCTGGGGGCCTGCGTTACCAGTGTTATTCCTTACGGCTCCTCGGTCTAAATCCAGCATTACTCTATTCGACTTGCATTTTCTTCTTATTATTGTTATTGTTATGAGCATAATTATTATCATGTGCATCCTTGTAGTAGAAAGATCTCATGTTGCAGGCCCAATTTGTCTTGACCTCGAAACGCGTTTCCTGAAGTTCCAGACAGAAGCTCCGACCCTAAACCCTAAAGGGTGTTGAGTTTAGGGGTATGCGGTTTAGGGTTTGTGGGTTCAGGATTAGGGTCTAGCCACTAAGCCTAACTAGCCCTAGAACCCAGTTTTATTGACACGAGAAAAGAGCCAGCTGACGAACCTAACCCTGGGGGCCAGTCCTCAGGGTTGCTGAGAATGCATTATCATTATATCAGCAAGGTCTCTACATTAGGGAGCCAACCATCAAAACCCAAAGCTCTACGCAAAAGAACCCTTTGCTTACACCAGAGCCCCGAAATGTTGCTCCCCGCACCCTCTGCCAGCTCCACTCCGCCCGCTCTCTCACGGACATGGTGTCCGAAACAGCGAAAGATGAGGCCTGCTTTTGTCTTAACTAAACTGCGGTTCATAGGTGCTGGGGATCAGGGAGAAAAGCGGTTTAGGTTTCAGTACTTCTGTCAGCGGCAGCTAAAAACCTTGGCTAGAACGTCGACATCCAACACTCAAACACTGTCACCCCAAATCACGAATCAGGCTTGAAGGCTGCCACTGCTGCTTCCGCCGCTAAGTTCTCTTCACGTAAGTTGCTAGCCTAGCGCAGCTAGTTACCACTATACTGGGTATCGATTTGGGGTGACTGTTAATTTCCCTTATTGTTCAATACAGAGCCCTCAATATGGATAGTTTTCGGAACTGGTGAAATCGTCGACACACAACTATAGTCTCAAAGTCGCGCGAAGAGTACCTGAGCTTCTGGAGTCGCAGCCCTCCTCGCGTCCCTGGTGCTTAGTAGGGGATGGGGGAATGGAGCCGAATAGTAGTCCCTATGTAATCCCCAATAGTAGGCCCTATAACCCATTCCTCCATTCCCTACTAAGGACCAGACAGTCTACTAAGAACTCTAAACCCCTATAGTATAACCCTTATAGTAACCTTGTAGGGCCGTCCATCAGGACTCAGCTCAGGGTCTCGAGCTCGCAGCACGGCAGCATGTGAACGCTGTGAGGGTTCAGGGTTAGGGTTTAGGGGTTTATTTAGGGTTTAGGGGTTTATTTGGGGTCTAGGGTTTAGGGGGTTAGGGCTTTCAGCAAGAACAGCTAGCATTCGGATTCGTGCAAGCCGATGAAGGAGCAAAGTGCAATTACAAAGCCCTAGAAAGATCTTGTATGATATAGTTCAGCATCGACGAAAGTTGATAACTTCATAAGTGTATTTAGCTGGCATCCCTGGTCGTCGTATTCTCGGAACAGTTGTCTGCGCTGCCGACCAGCCACGACGAACTTGATGATGAATAGCGTGCTGGCGACTACAAACATGAGCTGGTTCCTCGGATGGTTTTCGGATATGCTTAACATTAAACTCATTCAGCCCAAGTCATGTTCCTAGTTCCCAGCAAGTCTCCACATCATGCAAAGAGGGATATGATGTACACATGTTGGTGGGTGTTGTATCATTCCAGCTCTCGAAGTGGAATCTGTTAACCTCCTTTTGAGGGTGTGGGTGTGCGAGCTCTTTTAGTTGCTCCGTCCAGTCACAGACGAGGTGGAGAGCAAAATGCTCATACATGCAAACACGAAGAGACAGTGCGAAATGGATCATGACCAATCGTGCCTCAAAGACTACTCGCTTTGCCTCTTGAAAGCAGGCCGGGCGACGGGACATACTTCTGCTTTTGTTTGGGTTGTTCAGCTGCATCTTTGCAAGTTGATAAGCGGATTCACAATATGATACCGGTGGCTACTGGGGCTGCATCGGGCGCAGGGGTTGGGATTGCGTGCAGGACAGCATACATACCGTCGCACCCAGGTTCAGCTGGGCGGCGTGCATTGTGTGTGCGTGCCAGCGGGTCGTGTTCGTGTGCGTGTACGTACTTGTGCGGTTTGGTGTCCATCTTTGGAAAGTTGTGTTGATGTGCGTGCGTGTGTGTGTGTGTGCCTTTTCCCTGATGCTGCCTGCCTGTGACAAAAGATTGGTGTCCGCACATGTTTGTTGATTCTGTTCCCTCTGCCTGTGTGTCTGGCTGTCTGTTTGCTTCTGGGCGTGCGGTTTGGCTGAGGCTGATTGCCTGTACCTAGCTCGATCGTCTGTTGCTACGAGTGCTTTGTCGGCATGTCTGGGTGGTGGTAGTGGTGACCGGTGGTAATAGCAGTAGTACTAGTAGTAGTAGTAGTAGTAGTAGTAGTAGTAGTAGTAGTAGTAGTAGTAGTAGCAGTAGTAGTAGTAGTACTACTACTACTACTACTGCTACCACTGCTACTACTAATACTACTACTACCGCTGCAACTACGACGACGACTACTACTACTACTACTACTACTACTACTACTACTACTACTACTAGTACTACTACTACTACTACTACTACTACTACTACTACTACTACTACTACTACTACTACTACTGCTACTGCTACTACTACTACTACTACTACTACTACTACTAGTACTACTCCTACTTCTTCTTCTTCTACTACTACTACTACTACTACTACTACTACTACTACTCCTACTACTATTACTACTATTACTACTGCTACTACTACGACTACTACTACTACTACTACTACTGCTGCTACTACTACTACTACTACTACTACTACTACTACTACTACTACTACTACTACTACTACTACTACTACTACTACTACTACTACCACTACCACTACCACTACTACCACTACCACTACCACTACCACTACCACTACACTACTACTACTACTACTACTACTACTACTACTACTACTACTACTACTACTACTGCTACTGCTACTGCTACTACTACTACTACTACTAAAATTACTACTACTATTAGTACTACTACTACTACTACTGCTACTACTACTACTGCTACTACTACTACTACTACTACTACTACTACGACTACGACTACCACTACGACTACCACTAATACCACTACCACTACCACTACTACCACTATCACTACCACTACTACCACTACCACTGCTACTTCCACTACTACTACGACGACTACTACGACTACTACTGCTACTAGTAGTCGTTGTCGTTGTAGCAGCAGCAGTAGTAGTCGTCCCTGCTGTAGGAGGGGCAGGAGGAAGAGGATGACAACAACAGCGACGACAACGAGAGTCACCAACAACACTATCGCCACCATCGCCAGCACCAATACCAACAACAGCAGCAAGAGCAACAGCACCACCACCAGCAGCAACAACAACATCAACAACAGCAGCATCGACACCAAAAGCTGCATGACCAAAAGCTGTCACCAACCACTCAATGCACTGCTACTTATGGTCCAAGTAAGCAATGATGCTGCTAACAGTGCTAAGAACAACGACAACGGTTTCGGGGTGGCATCTGCGCGAGTCCATCAAATCTACGACCCAGGACTTGTCCTCGAAGAAAGACCCTTGAGAGAAAAAAAGTGAAGCCTTACCAATGCCATTCCTAAGAGTTCCTTGCTCTTCTACGACTGCCGTAACTATCGAAGAATATGTACCTTGCAACACCACATTGCACTGGAACCCCCCAGTTGTGGGATCCGGGCAGGCTTCGAGAACGCCGAGGAGTGTGAAGCGTCTCGGCTTTCGTTGGCCAGTGTCTGGGCTGCGGAGGTCGTTTGCAGGGGCCTTTACAAAGCGACCCTTTGGTTTCGTTTCTGTGGTATGGAGAAGTCTCGGTTCGTGGTGTGCGCCACGAACCGACAAGCGTCAGGACGATGATGTAAAAGAAACCCTAGGCCTATAACCCCTAAAATAGTACGTAGGACTCATATAAGGAATCCTAATAAAGGCCCAAGGTTTCTTATGCAAGGTTGACTTCCTGGAAAGGGTTGGATGTACTGTGTTTGACCAACTTTTCTTCACTATACTGGCTGCCTCTTCCTTTTTTCGGGCGTGTATGCTGTATTGCTGGTCCGAATTCCATGAATGGTTATCAGAGTTGCACCCGCTCAGCACGCACGTAAAGTATCAAACGAGAAGGCACAGTACCAAGATATTCTCAAGCGAATTGTGGGAGGGTCGGAGGGGAAAAAGGGAAGGCAGGGCAGGGAAAGGCGCAGACAGCTCCCCGAGCCCTCTAGCCAAGGTGAGCGTGGTGCACATGCAAGACAGGACTCCGTTCTGCTGGTGGCTTTGCATCTTGGCTGGAGACATCTGTGTCATTTGCACGTGCCGAACAGAAGCAGCGGTGCCGGATCACGAACGTTTGTATACCGTATACCTGAAAACCAAAGAGGACAGGAGTTGAGTCGTACTGTAGTCGCCCTGAGATGCTAGACTCCCTCGTGTGATATGGTAACACTCACGCCCCGTCAATCCCAAAAAAACATTCTAGTATAACATACGGCAATTATTATGAGGATTCTGGCTGGTTTATGAAGCACCAGCAACCCGCACGATGTAGTACTTGCAGGAACATCTACGGAGTTAGCAATTCCCCATCTTGTGGACGCCACTTACAACCCTGGCCATGCTGGCGTGGGCAGGACAGAGTGATTTGCTGTCGAGGGCTGATCTCAGCTTTGGTCTTGCTCCACGTTAGGTTACTTGTAAGTCACTCTGCTAGTCCAGGGGCTCCCGCTCCAATAGCCTGGTCTTTTTATCTTCGGTTCCTGACAGAGAATAAACCTCCTGAATATGCGAGCGGCTTCGAATTCGACCGAAGCCCACGAACCCTCGGCCTTGAAACCCCTCTGTCAACTTGGCAGAATTGTTCCTGAGGCGATGAGACTTCCATATGCCCCACGACGTGGTTCTCCGAGCCTACTTGCGCTGTGTCCAAAGTGGCTTTCCTCAACACAGGATTTGCGCTTGAGAAGGCTAGGAAGCATGCCTTTTCGGAACCATCTGAAGCTTCGAGCTTGGTTGTGTGGCGCCTATACTATACTATGCTAGTTTGATAGGCTTGAAGTTCGAAATGGCTTGCACGGCATGCAACGTGTCTGCAGCTTCGAGTTTAGGGTTCAGGGACTCAGCAAGAACAGCACAGTCCCGTAGTTCGAGCAGGCGTAGTTCGAGCAGGCGGAGGATCTCGTAGAGACATGGGGACGACCCATGTCCTTGAGGAAGCAGGCTTAACCCGGTGCGGTTTTGTTCTAAATTATAAGAGCCCAACAGCAGAGTGTCCAAGTACCAACACGATGTCTCGGCGCTTCCGATGCTGCCATGTGTATTTTTTTGCGTATCAGTTCAAACTCCATCCCGGCTGCTTGTGTGCTAGTGTTTTCAGAGCGAAGAAACACTTCGCGAAGGCAGGCTTTCTACTATAGTGTCATATAGCACTTGGCTAGATCAAACCTTACTTTACCATAGTGTGTGATATCATTCATGCATGAAACGGTACTACCATCTAACTATTTTATTATGCTATTTCATATTGTATGTTATATCCTATTAGATACATAATTACGTACACGTATCTCAAATTATGTTTACGTACAAGTATCTCAAATTATGTATTTCCTGGTATAATATATTTGTACAGTGTTGTTTCACATTAGACTGTTTCTATGACATTACAGCATATTATGGGCTATTATACTGTATTCTACTTACTGGATCGTATCATACCATCTTCTACATTTTTCACACTGATTGTATATTGTGTTGTGTTTGCTATCTTAAAGTGTATGTTGTATGGAAATATATTGTAACACATGGCTTTACTGTTTGTATGATGAAAATCTATTGAAGTCTGTTTGACTGTATTATCTCCTATTCTTTAACTTATAACATTATGCTAGACCACATAATTCCCCACTATCTCATATCATACTATGCTATTTTACACTACAGTGTGTTTGGGTTCATGGTATGCTACATTGTAGTGTTCCATCTAATACATTGCGAAAGGTTTTCCACACTATCAGATGGTAGTATACGGTGTGTGTGTATATATCTATATATATATATATAGTGTATGTATCAATCGTATATGTAAGTGTGCATGTATGGATGGATGGACGGATGGACGGATGGACGGATGGACGGATGGACGGATGGACGGATGGACGGATGGACGGATGGATGGATGGATGGATGCATGGATGGATGCATGCATGGATGGATGGATGGATCGATGGATGGATGGATGAATGGATGGATGGATGGATGGATGGATGCACGGATGCATGGATGCATGGATGTATTAGCTGGCATTTCACTTGTTGTTTCATATATTGTTTGGAATATCGTACATAATTTTGAGGCATATCATCCAGTCTGCAAATCCAACAGCGTTCGGTATTAGAGACGAACGGAAAACTCCCATTACCTGAGCTTCGTCTCTATGGCTTACCAGTGTTCAAAGATTTCAAAACCGAGAAGGTCTGGTACTGTGGGCAAATCGCCCATGATTCCAATCTTACCCCTTCTGTGTTTCTTTCGGTAAGATATCTACTCGACATCTCTTCACCCTGTATGCCAGCAGAGACAAGACATACTCAATGGTGTCTACTGGAGAAGCCTGAAGTCCTGTTCCCTTACATTTCCGCACATAATCTACTTACTATGGGTTTAGGGTTTAGGGGTTTAGGGATTATGAAGGCCCCTGTATTCTGCAAGTGTGTCTCGTTTCATTTCAGACTTCTGACCGGGGCCGTAGAGCACTAAATCCCAAAGCCTTAAAGGAAACTCCAGAAAGTTGGAATATGGTTTTAGGGTAGGATACCTTATAATTTACCTCAAAGGGGTTAGGATAATTATATTCCAACTTTCTGGCTTCTACTGTAAACCCCATACTCTGGAGCCGGCATAGTCAAGCACGGGAACAACGATCTCTGATCTCTCAGTCGCTCCCTCACGGCCCAAATATCCAACATTCCCGAGCAAGAACGATTCACATCGAAGAGCTGAGGAACATGAAAATGCCACCTGCCTCGTTGCACTTCACGGGACCGAGACAGCTGTCAGGAAGCATGTGCAGTCCTCCAGGCTCTGACAACCGTTTGGGTTTCTCGGGAGTTTATCGAATGTTGATGCAGCTTCAGGGCTTGCATTGCTGGGGCAGGGGTTGTCTAGGGTTATTTAAACTTCGCGCTTGTACATCTGCAGCAGGAGGATCTGCAGGAGGCAAGAGGGTGCTACCTGCACCCCGCTTACGGATGTAAAGTGCAGTGATACTTATTGCAAATTTACTTTTATCATTGTTATTATTGATGTTTATAAATATTTGTCAAAACAACGACTGAAGCCGGTCGGAAGGTTCTCCGACAGACACTGGGTTTGCGCCTCAGTCGTCTCAAGCCCCAAGCCCTGTACCATCTGCGGACAGGGTTGTGGGGCTTGATACAATTGCCACCAATATTTAAGGGGTTCCTGTTTATGATTGTAGTAGAATGGGCCCCGAAACCATATTCTAATTATTAAGGCTCCTACATCATTTAAGTAGTGGTTTGGGCTTGGGGTTTAGTCGCATAGCGGTTTTGGATACATAGATGGTGTGGGACCGGATCTGGTTTGGAGAGCATATATAAGCCATAGGCGTAGGAGCATCGAGTGTAGGGGTTTGGTGTTAGACGCTTGGGTAAAAAAAGGCGGTAATCACAATTACACTGAAATGCCGAAGAACTGTGGACACCAAGTCGTACACCTAAGCAGCTGGAAGAGGCGCGAAGAGGAATTCGAGGAATCCTTACAGCTTGCTTTGCATTGGGTGTTTTGTTTCCCCGGACTTGGTGTTGAGGTTGCAGCTCAAGCGATAAAGGGCTCCTTCTTGAGATGGATGTGCTGCGATCGAACACTTTGCAGAGCCTTCTAGCCTGGAGGACAAAGTGCTCTTGTTCATCAACGGTACGTAGTCGGACAGAGCCGTAGCATCTGCTCGGCACGACCCACAACCACGCAGTAAGCCACCAATCATGGCCACTGCAGCACATTCCCGAACCAGCTCGGGTCTGCCAGTGGACCGAAAGTTGACAGGCAGGACCTGTAGCCAAAACGTTGCTGTGTTCTCTGTGCTCACGTCGAATATTGTTAGCTACTTGTTTGGAGTTTCGACCACAAAGGAAACCTGCTGAGCTTCATAAGAACTGCACTTCTAAAGCATGGCTCTTATGATGAGGCAAAAGAAGCCCTGAAGCGCTTACCCTCAAGACTCTCGACCTGATGCTCTGCTCAGGTCCACTGCAACCCTGGGCACAAAACATTTTATCCTGCAAACTGGCGGAACCGGATGGTCAAACTCTACGCGGCCTACCGGCACATACCAGCTTCTTGGCATCGGTTTACACGGGTATTGTGGACTTTGGAGCCTCAATTTTGAAGCCCCCAGGAGCCCGCCACGGTCCCTGCTTCTTAGGGATACAGGGAGGTGTCGAAATAAAGTGCGGTCTCTTGTGCTCAGGCATCCGACCGCCCCTCCGGGAAAGATACCACCCTCAATACTGCTCCCCCCAACGAGGAAGCTTCAGTTCTGCTTAGTTCAGTCAATCCCTGTACCGTTCGAATTCGGCCGACATCTGGTTGTACCCGGATTGTACTGAAACCTGGTTCAATTTCAACGTCAACGTTTTCCCAGCGGGCCGAGCTGTGCGCTCCCTTTCGTGACGGGAAAATGCATGCAGACGTATGTGTAGAAGTAAACGTACATGTGAAAGATTGTAACAGTATGTGTATATGTACCATGTATATGTATGTACAAACATGTCAACATGCACGGACAGCAACACGTGTGTGACGTCTTGCTGCATGCTCTTGTGTTTAGACATTGAATTGAAACGTGCCTTCCAGAAGATTTTATGATGCATTATCAAAGCATGACAGCATGGTTCTCTCTCTCCCTTGTGATCCGTATGGGTTGATCTCCAAAGGTGCAGACTTTCGAACATCCCCGAGAGGCCCTGATACAAAGCAGCCTGTTCTTGAGGTTTTAGCTCGCCAATGGACCCCGAATTTCCGAACCGACAGGCTCCAGATCTGAACACAATCATGCTAAAGATTCAAGTTCACAAGCCATGAAGGATACGACGGAAGCGACGCGCGCGGCAGCATCACGCCAGGCCGGAGAGCGTGACGTACTAGTAGCAATACTAGTGCACTAGTGCTAATTGCGAACCTGCAGATTAACCTCAACACTACCACCACCACCACTAATGCTAGTTCCAGTATAATTCCAGCAATGCTAGAACTAACACTTGTCCCGATGCCTCTTTTCCGCCGGTGCTGCAACTTGCGTTTCCAGGTACGTAGTGCTGAGCATACTTAGGCTTCGGTCAGCGCCCAGGGTCCTAACCTCGTCTCAGCGAAGAAATTTACAAAAGAACCGCATCTGGGGCAGGTCTATCAAAGGCTGTCGGAGCCGCTTGGACGTCCAAGCTTCAGGATTGCCACTATAACACTGAAGACTACAAGCACCTTGTGCAAAGGTTCAGACTCTGATCGAAGAATGTGGCCTAGCCAGAAGTCTAACCAGCGACGTCAAGAGTTTTGTGATGCCGTCTCCCTTGGGAGTTGAACTTCGGTCAGGTTCCTTATCAGCACGTGAGTTGGTCCCATATCAAGACTGAGCAAAGGCTGCTCAAATGTGTGTGCACTGGGATACTAGCTGTAGTCCCTGTTCCCTGTAGTCCAAGCCAGGACCTTAATCCTCTTTTAACAGCAAGCGTGAGTGCCGCCCCGAAAACAGTCCCGGGATCCGAACTACTCGACAAACGAGGCGGAGAGGAGGAAAAGCGGGCAGGGCAGACACTCGCCGGGGGGGGGGGGGGCGGGACGCAGCCCGCGTAAAAATGAGTTACGTATAGTGCTGCAGTGGCCTTCCGTGGACATTTTGCAGCAAAGCACTTGCAATCGAAGCCCGTGAACAGCAGAGGCCGGCGCCATCCGCTCCGCATCTTTCGATGTTGGATGTGTCGCTGAGTCTCGGCTGTGTAGAGGGAAGCCCTTTGTCAATAGCTCACACCACGTCTGGCAGTAACGTTTGCAGGGTCGACCAAGCTTCGTGCCGCTGCTGAGTACAGAAGTCATGGTAGAGTGAGACTGGGGATAACAGCTGCAAATCGCCACGCCCAAAGGACGAGCAGAGCAAGCAATCAGGCCGACAAGCAAACAACAACACTTGCAGTCTTATTCGCCTGAGAACGGGTGGTGAAGGCAGTTCGTCGCACGCAGCATTGCCAAAAGTACTGGCGTCAGGGACCTTTGGTGTCCCTTTCACTACCAACATTGGATGCAGAGCAGCCTAAGAAGCAGAAGCGGCCAAGTTGTCATATGTATGGGACATCAGTTGTGAGTGGTTTTGTTTTATGAAGTGTCGCTCTGTTCTTCTTGGCTGCTTGTTGTGGCGACCCGCCATGGTTTGAGGTTCTGCACTTGGCTTTACCCCTACCGTACCACCCAACCCCAGTTACAGAATCGCCCTCCGTCAAGGCCAGGTTCTGAAGCACTGGCCCATAAAAACATGAAACTTGACAGTAAGGATGTGGCTTTGGGGTATACAGTAAAATGGTCCTTTCGTTGGGAAGACATGGCAACTCTCGCTCAGGCTCCGCATTGGACAGCTGGCGTCCAATCACAGCAAAGACAAGCTGCGCCACTTGCCACGAGAATTCTCACTCATGCAGGCTCTGGCTGTCGTCTCTCTCAATCTCCTTCTGAGGCTCGCCTTGTCTCCCTCTCAGCGCTCTCTGATCTAGAAAGGCCAGGTTCAAGCTGTTCTTACCACGAATGTGGAGTTGTGTCTGTGCTGTAATTTTGTCTACCTGTGGACCCGTCTCTGTCCCTTTTCTAACCCTTTTCTATCTCACTCCCTTTCGTCGCTGTCTGTCTCTCTCTCGATCTCGATCACTCTCTCTCTCTCTCTCTCTCTCTTACTGCGCCCATATAGATGACCAGATGCACCTACGAACTTGCTGCACGTGTACATGGACGCGTCTATGTGCCACCCAAACTGCATCGCCATGTTTCGGTAGCTGCTGGGGGCAGGAGTGTATGTGTTCTTGGGTCGTCCTTTCTGCATGTGCCTGCAAGGTGAAGTATTCAGTCTTTATACAGAATTCCATTGCTTTAGCTCAGTGTTACCGTGGTTGAACCGGAAAACTTCCCGCCCGCACTGCCTAAAGTCTCACCGTTGGATAGTAGGGAATGGAGGAATGGGGTACAATTATAACTACTATTACTACCATTCTTCCATTCCCTACTAACCAGCGGTAAGAAGTGGGATCTCCGAGCACAAGTCCCCAGCATGCCCAACGCCGAAGCCTGAACTCTCCTCGGCCGCCTCCCCAGTACCTTGCGGGTTGGACAATCGGAGGCCTCAAAAGGTGGGATGAAGGTAGGTGGGATATTCCCAAATAAGAGTCCTTATATAAGGGATCCTTAATCCTACCTACCTTCATCCCACCTTTTGAGGCCTCCGAGACAAGAGGTGGCGCATCTTCAAAGTGCTAGCTTCAAGCCAAGCATTAAAGTACCTGTCAGACGGCAAGGCACACTGCTCTGCAAAGAAGTGGCCTGCTGTTCCGCTGAGCACCGAGGCATCGGCTAGCAAAGGCTGTCGCCGGATTTACGCCGGATTTCTATGTGGGTTTAGAGCGTGGTTAACATGCAGAAGTGGCATGTATAGTAGAGTGTTTTTACGACGGAGCCGGCTACAGCCTTAGAGTTTCGCAGTGTAGAGCTCATGGAGCGGCAAGCCCGACTGATGAAGCCTCCAAGACCCAACCCACAACAGGCAATAAACATGACTGGACAGATAACTTCGAGCACCCTGCATAACATTCTCATTTTACGGAGTACCGTGAGCAATGATTTCGCCGTGAGACCGAGAACCCTACTCTAAACCCTACACCTTAAACACTATGCTCCCTAAACCGTATAAATCCTTAACCCTGAACCCGGCTTTCGTCTTGAGCTCCGGAGCCTCTGAGAGAAGACAGCTTGCGAGAGCGAAAAAGCCACCAGGAGATTAGAAGACCTTGCTTGTGCGTATACATACATCTTCATGGTTCATGTATGTTCATGTATATGTGTTTGTATAAAGATAAGGATGCGTATACGTATGTGTATATTGCATACAGAGAGGTATAAGTGTAACATTATTGGCATGGCAATGTTCGTGGTTGCCTGCACCTGTGCATAAGTGAATCCGGTCTTTAAGCTCTTAATCCCACAAGGCGGTTGGCATAGCGGCTTTCGAAGCTCTAGCTCCAAACTCGGAAGGAGCCTTAACCCCGAGCCATTCAGACCAATCACCACTAAGAGTTCTCCACCCTATCCCCTCCCAGGTGCAACCACTACCATCCCCCGGAAAAAGGAAGTAGTGGAAGTCGCATTGGCGGTCGTAGCAGTCGCATCAGTCGTCGTTGGGGCAGTCGTGCCAGCAGAAGCACTAGTCATTAGTCCTCGTCGTCGTGGTCGTCGTCGTGGTGTCTTAGTAGCAGCAGTAGCAGTATATCAGTAGTACTAGCTGCAGTAGCACTTGTAGTAATCGTCATCCTCGTCGTAGCAAATGTCGGAGTTTTAGCAGGCGTAGGGATGGGAGTAAACGCACGGTGAAGAGCATTGCTACGAGTGGGAGTAGTTGTTGTCGTAGGGTCGTGTTTGTTGCTCTCGTGCGGGACCCAGGGCTCTTTTATCTTGCAAAGTGAATCCATTGTATAGACTGGAGCATGGGACACCAATTCCTTGTCAGTGGGATCTCGCCCATTCCGCCACTCTAATCTATAGGCCAACACTGTCCGGTAATGTCCTACAGACCTAAGTGGGGTTTGCAGCTTCTAAGGTGTAGAGGATGCGACATTCTGGGAGAACGCTGCTCGCTCAGCACATGCTGCGCATGTTTGTGGCGCTCAAGATTTTTAGCGGTTCACGAGTCCTGGGCATGAAAGAGCCAGGGTGTAATGTAGTTAGACGGCGATTGTCGTGCAATGTCATGTTCATTGTCATCGTCATCATAGTAGCAGCCGCCGCCACACTCACAATGCTCTTCTGTGTTTGGGCAGGCTACCACAACGACACTGTCAATCAACATCATCAACAAAGGAGTAACAGCAGCTAACCAGCATCAACAACTTCAAGTTCGACATTTTCGATGACAGCAACAAAACTGCAACAGCGACAGCGGCTGCAACCCAAGAGGAACAGCAGCTGCAGCAGCAACGACAACAACAACGGTAACAACAACAGCAGCACCACCCGAGCTTTCTTGCAGGTTGTACCAGCAGGCTCGCTGAAAGCACCGACATCTACTATCACTGTATCTGAGGCACATGCAGCACAGGTTTCGTGGCAATTGAAGTCCTGGGTTCAGGAGTGCGGAACTCCCAAAGATGAAAACATCAGGTCAGCCCCATGGACTTCGGCAACATGCCCTCTCTCCAGGCGGAGACCTGCGGGGCTCAAAGGTTGAGCGTTTGGGAGTCCCGGAGGTTTAGTGAGGAGCTATCAGCTGAACAGTGCAAGTCGAGAGCCAAGGCCCGTGGTAGAGTCGAACGCAGGCAATGTAGGCAATGTGATATATATATATATATATATATACATATATATATATACATATATATATATATATACATATACATATATATATATATATATATATATATATATATATATACATATATACATATATATATATATATATATATATACAAGTGCCTGCCAGGCATGAACTGTGGAAAGCTGTCTTACTTTGGTGTCTTGGAGCTTGGGGCTCTCAAGGCTTCTCAATTGGGCTTGGCCTGTACGCATGAGCAGCAGGGGTTTGTGCTGGCGGTGCAAGGTCGAGGTTTGAGTGCGACGGCTGCAGCTCGTAGGTGGGTAATCATCGAGCTTCAGCGAGTAGCAAGAACGTTCCACAATCATCCAGCCATGTTCCTTGCAACAACAAAGGGGAGCCAGTAGTGACCAGTGCTCCACAAACCCGGAAAAGGCCCACTTACCATGATCCACAAAATCGTGCCGGCCTTCATCTGCAGACACTCAAGAGAACGTCGTTCGGAAGCCAGTCGTCTAGAAAGGTAGAGCCCGAAGGTCATGAGAAACTGCTGAAGCATCTGACTGCTTCTCCCTCTTCTCCGGTACCCAGGATGAGGTGGCAGTTCTCGGCTTTCCAGAGGGCGGCGAAGGCGACCTGGTACCCAGCTTAAGCCGTCATCGTCATCATAATCATTATATCAGCAACAAGAAATCGACATGATCACCGGCACACACATCAGCATCATAATTGGCAGCAGCATTTCTTGCGTGGTCATCATGACTGCCATGGTCAGTCTACAACGACGAGTACGACGACGACGACGACTGCTGCCACTGCAACTGCTACTAGCTACAGCAGGACGACGACAGCAACTCCAACAGTTGCTACTACTACTGCCACTACTACTCCTAGCAGTACCAGTACCAGTACCGGTACCGGTACCGGTACCAGTACCAGTACCAGTACCAGGTACTGGTACTGGTACTGGTACTGGTACTGGTACTAGTACTAGTACTGGTACTAGTACTAGTACTAGTACTAGTACTAGTACTACTACTACTACTACTACTACTACTACTACTACTACTACTACTACTACTACTACTATCACTGCTACTACTATTACTACTACTACTCCTACTACTACTACTACTACTACTACTACTCCTACTCCTACTACTACTACTGCTACTACTACTACTACTAGTACTAGTACTAGTACTACTGCTACTACTACTACTACTATCACTGCTACTACTACTACTACTACGACTACTACTACTACTAGTACTACTATTACCACTGCTGATGCTACTGCTACTGCTGCAGCTACTGCTGGAGCTACAGCTAGTGCTGCAGCCACTGCTACTGCTACTACTCCTGCTACTACTCCCACTTCTACTACTGCTACTACTACCACCACGACGACGACGACCACTACTACTGCTACTGCTACTCCTACTACTACTACTACTACTACTACTACTACTACGACTACGACATCGTGCCGGGAAACGAGGGCTGCTGTGTGTGTGACCAAAATTTTGCTGATCTTGCTAATCTTGGGGACCAAGATGGTTCAAGTAGCGCAAGTGGTTTAAGTGGCAAAAGTGGTGCAAGTGCTGCAAGGTAAGATGGGCAAGATGTCCAAGATTGCCCTCACCCCCCCCCCCCCCAAGTGGTGCAAGTGGTCAAGTGGTGCAGTGGTTCAAGTGGTTTTTGGCAAGCTTGCACGCCAATCTTGCACAACCAGGATTGCGAAATTTGCGTGCGAACTTAGTCAAAAATCGGCCCTCGTTCGCCAGGACTACTACTACTACTACTACTACTACTACTACTACTACTACCACTACGACGACTACGACTACGACTACGACTACTAGTACTACTACTACTACTACTACTACTACCACTACGACTACTACTACTACTACTACTACTACTACTACTACTACTGCTGCCACTACCACCCCTACTGCTATCAAAACTGTAAACTAACTACTACGACTACTACGTTCACGATACTACTACTTCTACTGGCTTTGTCCCAAATAAACATGGATCGGCTACTGCTGTTGCGACGACCACTGTTATTGTCATGTTTGTTTGTGCTACTGTTGTTGCTGCTGCTGCTACTACTACTACTACCACCACTACTGCTACTACTACTACTACTACTACTGCTCCTGGTTTTGGTTCTGCTCCTTTCCTGGTCCTGATCCTGCTGCTGCTCCTGCTAGTGCTTTTCGTACCACCACTTCCAGTACCACTACCAATACCACCGCCTCCCAACCGGCTTAACAGTCAAGCGTCATGAGGCATTTCAGTGACCTCCGGGGTTGTGCCCGGCGCTCGTATTTTCGTGCGAAGGATGTTGTATATCTTCAAGCTTTCTGGCGAGCCCAGGCTGCGTGCCTCTTGTTCGAGTTGAGGTTACGCCGTGAGTGGAAACACACAGTCTATTCGCATCAGCATATCGTATGAGGCTGAAAGGTGCGACGAAGAGTTTGAGCGCAAGTTGCACGACCAACATAGACTCGTGTCGTTGTGTTACAATCCGGTTTGGCCAGGTGTGCCACGATTGACACGTGCTAGAGATTTGAAGAAGCATACATTGGATTCGGCTTCGTTGAAGGCCCGCCATGATGTGTCTCTAAATTGCACTTGCTCTGGAGACGTAGGAGGTAGGCTTGAAAGTGACAGGCTCGAGAAGTCGTTGTGCGAAGATGCTCTGCATCTGTGCTGGCCATGAGACAAGCAAATTAGTGTGTGTTTCCAATCTCTGGCCTTGCATACATGCACTTCCGGCATCGAGCCTGATCCAGAGCGGTATACAGAGGCTACAATCGTACTGACAAAAATTGAAACACTTAGGCCGCAACGCGCACTATTCACCCTGAAGCCTTATGGCGTATTACGCTGCTGCCATACAATACAGCACAAGACAGAACAGAGAGCTTAATTAAAGCACAACAGTATTTGTATACTATACTACAGCGCAATATAGTAGAATGCGGTGCAAAACAAGGCAATGAAAGATGGTTTCGTCAGAATCACAGAGAAGTATCTGAATGCTTTGTTGGAGCCAGCAGTCCATGCCCAGGTCGCGAATAGAGATCCAGACCTACGAGCACAGCGGGGTTGGGGACCTTAGCAAGGCTGTCCAGGTCATACAGGGCCTTAGTGACCTCAGTCCTCAGAATAGGGTTTTGACATGGGGGGTATTTGGGAGTACAAGCAAACTACTCGTAATGGACTGCGAGGCCTCGTAAGTAGGTGCTTTTCTTCCTGAGTACATGGAGGTGAGGTCAGACTCATACTTCTTGCGCTCTGGAGCTCGTGTTTTTCAATGTCCGTACATCGCAAAACACAGAAAACTGCCGGGAGAATCACGGTCAGCGTGTTCTTTGGTGTGGCTTTTGCTCGTTGCTTGAGCAAGTAACATGTCCTTAGGCATAACCTGGGAACTGATGATGTCGCACTGAATGTCTTATCTTTGGCCTTCTCCGTGGGCTGTGCTCTGAGTTCCCCGACTTCGGCAGTCCTGAGTCCTGAGTTTCCATAATACAGTTATGATATTGAAACGCCCAGCCGTCCACTCGACGTGTGGCACACGAGCCCTCAGACCAGCAGCGGTCTTACCGGCTGTTCAGTTTAGGGTTTGTGGTACTCCCCGCGGAAAACTTTCAGTCTCATCTTCCAGTCTCATTATTGTTGTTGCCCCTGTCTTGATATGAATAGCACAAGATAGCAAGTTCTCCCTGTTGATGCCCAGCACTCGCTGCTGGCGGTCCAGATAGACGTCCGGCCCCAAGAGGGCTGGCCTGGTTCACGGATGCAAGCAAACATAGACAATCAGATACAAGCACACGTTTGCCACCACAACTGCAGACACATATGTTATAGGTGTCAATTGTTGGCAACTACATGGTATAATGTGCTGATCGCTTGAACCTGCAGTGTCAGCGGCTGGCTGTCACTAGAAATTCTCGGGGCCAGTAAAAACCTGAACGTAAGCCAATGGGCCTCTGCAACCTTTCTAGCTTGTGTGAGTAAGTGTCAGTGGTAATTCCTCCTCCTCCTCCTCCTGCCGCTCCTGCTGCTGATACTCCTCCTGTAGCTCCGCCTCCTCGTCCTCAGACTACTACTACTACTACTACTACTACTACTACTACTACTACTACTACTACTACTACCACCACTGCGAAGGCTGCCATCAATCCTGGAAACTCGGGCGGCCCCGTCCTTAGCGAGGCGCGTGTGGCACATTCGGAGCAGAAGCACTAGCTTCTTATGAAAGCTGCCTCATCTTTCCGTAGTTAGTTGTTGCATCCACCGTAGATGTCGAGACAGTATGCTTTCGGACAGCATGGACACAGGCTTGGTAAAGCTGCACAGCATGACATCTCAGAGGCCGCATCTAGGGCGGGATGGCATGGTACTCTGAAACATTCCAACTCCATCTGTACTGTGTATGTAGGTTACTTTGATGACGAACAAGATTGCAGCATCAAAGGTTGCAGTCAGTTTAAGCTACTACGAAGCTGTCGGAATCGAATCGGTAAGAGGGTTCAGTTGCCGCAGGGGCTAATCCCAGACCCCGCACCGGATCACCAGGAATCATGACGAGTCTATGTGATGATGTGGTTCTGCTATGCAGTGACAGTGATATGAAGTGAGTTGCTACATAGCGACAGTAGGAACAACAAGGTCAACCGAAGCAGAGATCCTTCTTGTTGCTGTCGTTGTTGTTATCTGTGTGCTCACCATCACCAAGGCCAGACAAGGGTCCGATAGGGTTGGGAGTTTCTTTCGGAACTTGGTAGGAAAGCTTGCTCATCGGCATCGCTTTCCAAAACCATCTCAAGCGGGGGCCTCAGCTGCCTGGGTCCGTGCCAAAGGGCCTTAAAACCTTGAGCCTTGAATGCCGCAGTGTTGTGTGTTTACTTGATGCGCAGCCCGACAACTGCACACCCCAACTTTCGCAACTCTGAAGCCTTTTCTGCGTCTCTGAGCTCCCAAAACATCGGCTATGTCATCCCCGTGCCCATCATCAAGCACTTCCTGGCGGACACGGACCCTCAGGACGGTCCAAACACTGCGAGAACTGCTCGTACCTACTTACGGTGTCACACTGCTGGCACATGATGTTGATTATGATGATCATGAAGATGATCTTCCCCTGCAACGTTCCCCGGATCCCAAGGCAGAACATAGGCTTTCCTCATGCTCAGCCCTTACTGTTATGCATCGCGAGGTTAGGAGCAAGAGCTTGCGTGTGCACCACGTGGAGCCGAACAACTTCGTGTCCTCTAGACTTACTGACGTTTGCTTCCCTTATTTGGGCTTTGACGGCCTCTTACTTTGCAGTCTACAGGCGTTTTGATCCTTCATAACAATACGCAGACGAGGAAATACCTGCTGCCTTTTCCGTTGCTTTGTAAAGGGCCTTCGAACTTTCAATAGGCGGGCTTCCCAGTTGAAGGTGTCATGCTTAATTGCAGCTCGGGCTCGTATTGACCTGCACAAGCACCATCTTTCCAAACGAGGCAGTAATAAGAATACTATCTCAAACCACAGCCCTCTGTGCTAAATCTGCACAGGACAGAACCCGGTGCCGGGGCTGGTGCGGGCTGGGCATTCTCTGGCAGGCCTGCTGTCAACTCTCACGGTTTGAGCACTTGCTTCAGCGAATGTCAGCGATGTGAGTTGTAGCTGCTTTAAGAGCTTTTAATCAGACTATGCGCAGTACGCCGGATAGCTCACACTAGCACTGGCACGTCCTCCGGACAACTGGTCAAACTGGCTCGCGCGATCGAAGACATTCAGATCCAAGAACGAGACCACATTCATCTACGTCTTCTTTGGTTTTGGAATACGATTCTGGAAACTAGAGCTGTTTAGTCTTAACCGTCTGCCGTGTCGACGGGTTTGTCAGTTGACCGTTCAGATTTGTCCAGGGTCTCTTTCTGTTGACATGTAAAGGTCAAGCGGTCAGTCTGGTCTCGGCTTCAAGCTTCATTCTTCCCGCAGGTGGAACCCTTCCTCATACAGATACTCTGTGCTTTTGCTTCGGTTTGGGAAACCATTTATGGGAGCACACGTGCTGCAAGAACGGTGATTGCTTCTTTTCAACAGATGCGGGAAGATTGTCGCAGCCAATGCCTGCACCGAGATCAGATACGGATGGCTGATGGGTGACATCGCACCGACTCCTGCTGCAGACTTGTGGATTAATGCTAGGCTGTATGACTTCTGTCGCTGGACTCCAATCCTACTATAGGGACCTTACTACTAGTTGCCTATATACCATTTCGGGGGTTCCTTACTATAGTTATAATATACAATATACCCGAACACCCTATTCTAATTATTAGGTCCCCCTATATTGGGCCCTTAGTTTCGGGGCTCCAGGTTCCCTGAACCAAACCGTCCTAGATATGCTTTAGAATGATGTGTTTTGACCAAAAAGGTGCGGAATTCCGCAGGAGCACCCATATCTATAGAAGACATCATCCCGTCCCTGCAAAAGCCCATTGAGTCAGAATAGTCCAGAAGCTAAAAGATTATTGAGATAATACCCGTGACTCAAAACCCAGAACCTCCTCGGCGAGATGGGCGTGTAAGAACGCTAACTTAGGAACCGGACGTTATCGCGGTTCGGGCGTGGATGCTCTGTGGCAACGCATCGGGTCTGGGGAGTGATGAGCTCTTGTAAAGCCCGCAACTTGCCGCAACCCTCGTCGCCGCAGCCGTCGTTTCAGGCTTCTGCAGGAAAGTCGATGTGTAAAAAACCCACACGAAAGGCAAATTACTGGGACTTACGAGGTATGTGCGAACGAATCGGGGACACCCGCCGTGTCTATTTTTACCCGAACACGACTGCTTTATGCACAAGCACAAGACACCGTAAATAGTAAATACTGTTGCTGTCTGTTTTTCGGACAACATCGCCAAACGCAAATTGCCTTAAGTACCAGCGTTCGAAGGGGCCGCCCATCTCCACGACAAGCATATAACGCAATCGAACACGCGAAAGGACCGTACATACTGTTGATTTTTTGGCTCCCTCCCGGGCGCTCCCGACATAAGGGACATTACTTTATGGTTTAGTATAGGCTTGGGCCAAGAAGCTTCAGCTGACATGGACCACTCTGGAAGGTCGGCAACAGCCCTCCGTCTCCTCCTCCCTATTTGGGGTTCAAGGCTGCAGGGCTTTAGGGTTAGGGTTTAGGCTTCAGACGCTTCGACCCTCAATTTCCTGAACCGGGCCGGGGCCTACAGGATCTCGAGAACCAGCAGCTGTCTGGGCCTTAGTCTGACAAAGGCCGCGCATTTTGCGCGTAGATTCAGCATTTGCTCAGCGCTGATCGGGGGGGGTGATACACTTCTCACGACTAAACAACCGTAGCACAAGGAGGGCATGCAACTCTTGTCTTTTCCTCGCAGTTCTCGCACCGATTGCTGGGTGGTTGGGAACTGGTTGTCGGATCTTGGCCTACACTTCAGAGGCCTGCTTTGCATTCGTGGAATCGGCATTCTGACTCGTGACAGGCACTCGGAAGTTCCAAAGTCTAGTTGTAACTTCATGGCTGGCTGGCCAGCTGGGGTTGAAACCCCATGTGACTCCTCATGGCGACATCAGAAACGCCTGACCACAGAGAGAACTCCCAGTGAAGCCTGAATTAACCCTTCTCTAAATTGTTGAGGCCATCAAAGGGGGCCTCGACATTGTGACATTGCCCCGCCCAAGTCCCATCAACCCACAGACGAGGCGCACATTTCTGGGGTTGGAGGCGAAGCAATCAGGAGCCGCTCGGTGAGCCAGAGTTCGGGTGCAGCTCTACTGTGTGACAGCAAAGCCGACTTTCCGGACCAGGTGTTTCGGTGGTGCCAGAAGCTTCACCCCTGAATCCAAAAGCAATTCCGAGGTCTACGTTCGAGGCTTGATGCCACTGGCGCCCGCCGAAGGCGTTTCGGAAGGGTGGGCCTGTGGAGAAGCCTCGGGCTGCCATGGTAAAGACTGCCCAAATGCCCAATCGGAACTTCGCGACCCTAAGCCCCTAATCCCCAAAGCCCTAAAAATCCCGGTGAACCCTAAAGAGTCATTCCTTGCATGAGTGACTGTAGTGTGAATGGTGCCGTGCTCAAAAGGTTCATAGCCCGCAGAGCGGATTCCTCGATGTTCTCTTCTTGGGCTCGTTCAAGTTGGCGAGGGACTGGATCTGGGAAGGAATAGACGGCAAGCTCTCAAACTTCATGTCTGCATCAGTGGCATGCATCTGCAGCTCAGAGTTCCCTATAGTCTTCATTGCAGTTCCTTTGCTTGGTGTAGCCAATTGGTATTCTGGATCCTGTAAGGTAACCTTGAAAGAGGTTTTACAACGGAGACTGTCGGGGAAGCCACAGAGCATCCCTGCGTTCGGCGAGGTTTCCTCAGATCGGCAGCCGGGAACTCAGCTCCTTGTGGGGGAAGTTCTGTTGGTGGAGTGTTTCAGGCGAAGGGTTTAGTTGCATGCTTAGGCGTTGCGGCTATACTCTAAATTTGATGATGTTTGTCGGCAGAATGGGCGTCTGTTTTGCGAGTTTGGTCCTCTGAGACGCCATCACCACCACCACGGACTCACTGATCATCATCCTGATAGTTTGCCTAAGTTGCATGAGCACTCCGTACTTTGGACTACTTGGGTTTCCGGAGAGGCTTCGCGATTCAAAGCACGCCGAAGCAGTCGGAACTCGCATGGACTTCTCGGCAAACTTTCCCCAAAGCTTTCAGGATAAGTGAACCCCTAAACCCGAAGCCTCCAACTGAGGACCCGAACCCCTAAACCCGAATCCCTGAAGCTCACCTAGAGAGAGGCCCTCCTGGAAGCCCGAAGCTAGGATGTGATCCTCGAGATGGATGGGCAGAAGATTTCCAACAACGGTTCGTTTCAGGTCGGCTCCCAGGACGCGCAGAGGGGCTTAGGATGTTTTCGGGGTACCTAGAGTCTTCGTTGTAGTTCCTTTGACAGTTTTTTGTTACAAATTTTGTATTAGGATCCTGCAGGGCTACAAACAGAGTAGTCATAGCCAACAGGAGGATGAGCAGTATTCATTCAAACGCTTCGCGGCTTCGCGTCGTCCGCCTCCGGCTGTGCTTGAAGCAGGTGCATTGTTTCGGAAAAACAGCAACCCGAAAGCCTACCAAGCCCCACAGGCCATAACAGCCCGAAAGGAAGAAGGGAGGAATCGGGGGGGGGGGAGGCGGAAGCAGGGGAAAAAGGTACGTGAGTGAAACTGCTCGGCGCGAGCCCAGATCCATTGGAGGAAACGAAATTTCACCGTGGGACCTTGGGGCTCATCCTGAGGTTCACACAGAGGAGATGCGGGGGAAGGGGTCAGGCAGCCACACAGAGAGCCTGTGAACGAACAAATCACGAAATCGACAGCCTGTACAAATTACAAATCCTAAACCCTAAACTCTAAATCCCTAAACCCTGTAACCCATCTTAGGACCTTTTTTGGTCAGGAGCGCCTTTCTTTCCAGCACCTCGTGAACTTGAAGTTTCCTGGCGACAAGGCCGGTAATATTCACTCACTTGTTTCCATGCTAATAGCGTAGGGAATCATGAATTTAAAGGGTTAGGGTTTGGTATTTGTGAACTCCTTTTGTTGTGAGGATGCTTGTTCTTTTGATGGCTTCGTTTCTAACAATGACAGTTCGTCTCCCGTCTTGAATTTTTTGCCGCTGGACTCCGCGTCAGCAGCATCACTGCACGTCGCTGTGCATGGCTTGCAATTCTGCGGGCCCTGTCGGGCTTGCGCGTGGGGACCATCATACAATAATGCGCCGTAGAAAGATCTATATATATATATATATATATATATATATATATATATATAGATATATATATATATATATATACACTCGCAAGAGATGTATTTCTTGTGGTCTGAGCGTGTCAGCTTGCCGGCTGAGGTTGAAATGCGGGTGGTTCGTGAAGGGCGTGAGATCTGCGGGGCACCCGGCAAGCCAAACCTGCCAAACTACTATTTATGGGTACAAAGAGGGCTGGTCTCTTCGGGACAGACGCCTGTAACATGCACGGTAACAACCTATGGTCCATTGTAGTTCCTTTTCTTTTTCACTTATTGGATCCTAAAAATGCGAGCGAGTGCTTCAGCCGCAACAGGAACTACTGTACAGCTAACACACAAAATTCAAAAGTAGTTCCTGGCAGAGTTCCCAATGACAGCTTTTGCTACTGCTTGCCCATCAGCGGCCGATGCCTGAAGCTCGAAGCCCTGAGAGCATTACGTCATCGGAAAGCCACTGCGGCTAAACACCTTAATGCCAAATGTTGATTTAGATTCGGAGCTTAAGGGGATTTTGGCATTAGGCTAGGGTTGACAGCTTTCGGGTTCTATTGCATAACTTCTCACCCTCGAGTCAAGGTTTGGCCGTGCCTGCCTACCCGATTCCATGCCTCGTGCCTCGGGAGGCGCACCTGGTCTGGGGTGTCGGCTGTCGGGGGTAGGGCTCATGATGAGGCCCTTCTGTTGCTCTTTCTCTATCCCTCTGTTTCTCTCTCTTGCTCTCTGTCTCTTCCTACCTTTCTTTTTTCTGTCTGTCGATCTGTCTGTCGGTCGGGCTGTCTGTGCGAGTGTGTCGTTGTCTACTGTATTGTTTTTATATTCATCTCTTTCGTCCCCTGTTCTTGCCCTCTCTCTTTGTTTCTCTATCGGAGTCTCACGATGTAGTCATGTCATAATTGCTCGAGCAGTGCCGAGTGATGGGAACATGGGCATGTAGTTTGCTGGGGATTGGTGAAAGCTCTGCCAAGCCTTAACCATATCCCAAACAGATCCCTGCCTGTCTTCAGCGCCAGCACATGAGATTTTCGGGACATGTCCATGGCCTTAAGATAGACAGGCAGACATGGATTGCACAAATCCCACCTACGTGTCATGCTTTCAGATAAAGATCAACAGGTTCATGACCGGCTGCAGTCTTGGTTTCTTTACGGTGGCATGCTCTTCTTGCCCTTGACCTCGTGACTTGGCAAGACTTGAAACGTCCATTCAGTTGGTTCGCATCTGCGGTTCAGGGTCCCGAAGCGCTTGACCCAAACCAGAGAGCTAGCCCTGCAAGCAGAAAACCAAGTTTGCATGAGCGTGTTTTCAAGTCCGAACCTCGCACCTGTGCCCGGAGCACCCGCAGTTCGCCCCAACAACACGTGTCGGAGACTTCGGCCAGTTGCATGATGTTGCATGTACTTTGAGCTACCCTGCAGTGCAAGCTTTGGAGCGAGCCTTCCTCTATCCGTCTGTCCATGCATGCAACATTCCGAGGTAGAACATCTATAGATGGATAAATCATGATAAATCATAAATCGGTTCATAGAACATGGACTGGATGAAACAAGTCGTATGTGCATAGTCGGTGAAATAGGACATTGTCGGGTCTGTTCGTTTCGAGTACTCCCGTGTGCAGGATGCAAAGCCTGCTGTAGTGGGCTGTAGTCTGCAAGTAACTTGGATCCAAACTGAAATGTTATGCTTTGGCATGTGGGGCTTCGAGCTTTGGACTACTGCCCGGTCAGAACGTCACATGAGGCCATATTTGCAGGAGTGGGGCCAGTGCCTCAGTGACTTGTGCGAGGTTCCGGGCTGCGGAGCTGAAAAAAACCGTATCGGGCCCATGGCCCATAGAAAGATGCCGTCGCCGATCAAAGGATCCAAGCCCGACGGAGGACTTGCCTCATAAGTGCTTTCAAGGATTTAAAGGGTCCCGTTGATTTGAGAAGACAATGCGAAGGACTCTGAAGGCGGGAACTCGCACAAATACAAACCGGCGCACAAGCACACACGCACATGCACCTGGAGCCTGAACCTAGAAATCAGAGGACTTCCGACGAGTCATGCGTGTTTGTCTGCTTATTCCATGTTTGGGGATCGAACTGTCTCTTGCGGTCAGAAACCATAAGCACCAGACCCCAGGGTTTAGGGCTCGTAAGGTTTAGGGATTCCCTTGCTGTTTTCGGCCTATGACTATGATGTTCAGGTGTTTGAGGTATTTCCGGGCCTGCTGAAGGGTTTGCAAAGCCCTAAAGCTTGAAAACCCTGTGTCCCAAAGGCCTGGAACCCAAGCTAAATCCACGCGCCAAACCCTATAAGCCCTGAACCTTAAGGCCAAGGCCCTCAACTCCTTAGTGCAGCGCAGATGAGGGCCGATATAAAACACGCAAGCTCCTTAAGCCCAAGACCCTAAAGCGGAGGCGAGCATTGGCGGGAGGATGCCCCAGTCGAGCTCGCGAATCTCGTCTCGGAGGGCTTCCGCTCCGTCCCCGAAGTACCCCGGCTTAGGGCTTAGGGTTTAGAGTTATGGGGTTCAGGTCGGGGTGATAGGGTTCAGGGTTATGGGGGTCAGGATTCAGCGTTGAAGGTTGTAGTACTGAGGGTTCAAGCTGAAGCCTTGGAGGCCTAGGCCTTGGTTGTTGCAGTTTCGGATCGGATGTGGGCCTGTTGTTTGGGTCAGGTTGGCGCTAGAGCTGAGTGAATTACGAGCGGCACAGAAGTCAGGAAAGAAGACGGGCTCACAGCCCTTCGGACATCAAAACTCGCAAGTGGCTAGGGCAGCAGATAACCTGAACCACGCCGGTGAAGAGTCCCGCATTCGTTTTGTGCTTCCCAAGCGCATTCCTTGAGACCAACCCTTCTCAGCTAGCCAAGGGTTGGGTGCAAAGGCCAATCGAAGGGAACACCCATCGTTTAACAGGATCTACGACTCCTAAATACTAAAAATTTAGAAGAATCTTCATTTGAAAGATGTCTAGCTGATCAGACCGCCCCCACCAACTGAGTAACTCCGAAGTGGCCTTTCGGCAACAGGAAGAGGTTGTCGTCCTCAGCAAGTGCTTCCCATCCAAGCCACTGCCCCGGCACCGATGTGTCCAGTTTCATCTGAGTGCATGATGAACTAAGTACCGATCCGGGATGATTTTTGAATAAATGTAGAGCCCTAGTTATAAATATGCTCTTGATTCTTGGTGTTGAGGTCTTACGGCTACGTTCGGTCCGGACAATGATCTTAGTGGATACAGTCTCCTTTGCCACTTTTTGGTTTAATTTCCAGAAATAGTTGGTTAAACCAAAAAAGGAACTACAGCCGAGCCCATAGGTAAGCCAGAGTTTTGTTCGGATGTTTGGCGTTTACAGTAGTGAAGCATTTGTTTAGGGCAAAATGCTGTTTAAAAGAGAATTAACATATCATTCGCAAAGTTTTGTACTTCTCATTCGGCCATGCCAGTTGAAGGTGTCTGTTGCTGTGGTTACAATTATAAACCACTGTTGTTACTAAGTTATACTATACGTAGTGGCCTTGAACATGCAGTGAGTGGGGATGTCTCGTGACCAGATATGACAAGTGACAGTTGTACACTTCGGCGATTCGCTTCCCAGGCGTACGGCAGGCTATGGGTACCTCAATGACCGGAGGGTGCTCAAGGTGTGCGGCCAGCCCGTCGTAAACCTCCAGCAAATGCAGCCTGGCTTCGTTGGGACGGACAGCAGAGCGTGGTGCCAATAATGTATCTGTAGTCCCATCTAAGTATGACACAACTGCAAAACCCACTTCTTACCATGTACGCCCCCTACATCTCCGGAACTCCTAGCTATAGCTTCCAGGAATCTGGGACCAAGGCTCCCAGACCCTCCATCGACGGAGTCCAGACTTTGGGGGCAGCTTTGGGGTGCAGGGTAGGGTTTCAGGTATTTTAGGGTTCGTGAGTGAGGAACTATTTTGTATTTTTGTTCATATAAAACCCAAGAGAATAGTATGTTTATTATGATTCTAAGGGTGGAGGGGGGGGAGAGGGGGCGGGGCCGGGTGACAGGCTGTTCCGAACACTGCAAAAGACTGTTTCAAGAGCTGCAGCCCAAGGTATTCGCTCATCCAGCCGTGGCCCCATCAGTGCCGATGTCTGTCCTCTAGAGTCGTGTACACTAACGGGTTTGGGGTTCAGGGTTTACACTGAAGTTGTGTGTATTTGGCTACGGTTTCAGGCTTGGGCTCGGAGTAGAGGGATGCTTGGGAGCACCTGGCCCTGCTGCTGTTTGTGACTCGGGTGGAATCGCAGCAGTCACAGGAATTCCGCTACTCTCGACAACAGAGCCTGAAATAGAAGCTGCAAACCTCCTAAGCTGAGAAGACCTGCAGAAGCCCCACGAGTCCTCAAGCAGTTGAAATAATCTTTTCCTTCTGCACCCCCTTCTCAAAACACCTTCAGGTAGGCTTGGGGACGAATCTGAGCACAAAGCTTGGAAGGAACATCTGGGTGACTCCTTAAAACCATGCCACGGCGGTTGAGGCCCAAACAGGCCACGCCCGAAGCGCAGAGAACCAGAATCACCGCCGGCACTGGAAACCATGTGCACCCTTATGGGTAGACGCAACCCAACCATGCCCTGCCATAATGAAACGGTTCACCGTTTTTTGGCCTGGGCTACTGAGTTACTCAGCCCCTATAGGCTTTAGGTATTTAGATAACTACAGCGCGAGACTTTCACCCAAGGGAGTTGCATCCGCAGCGCAAGTTTCTGGAGTTTTCTCTGTTCGGCCCCCAGGCGCAGCTTCAAGTTCTACGGCATTTCTACGGTTCCGTAACTAGATAGACAAGAAGTGCGTATAAGAAGTCTATCTATCTATCTATCTATATATATATATATATATATGGGTGGTCAGGCGTCAGGCATTCCAAGCCACCCCCCAATGGTATGGTCTGGTACGGGGTGGGGGGGGGGGGGGGGGGGGGGGGGGGGGGGGGGGGGGGGGGGGGGGGGGGGGGCGTTGGAGCTGCAGCTGGAGGGACGGCGAGGCGGCACGGACAAGGCCAGCATCGTACGTATGACGTAGCGCAGTTGCGCCTGCTCCTGCTTTTAATGACTGTACACCAACCCTAAACCCCGCCTATATGCAGGCTCTATAAGCCTAAACCGTGAACCCTAGCAAACCTACACCCCAAGCCCTCCCTAAGCCCTTGTCGACTCGAAGCCTTATACCTTTAACCCAAGAAACCCTAAACTCAAAAGCTTAAGCTTGACCCAAAACCCCAAAACCCCTACAACCACCCCACAGGGGGAGCACTCCATCCCACAGGAGGGGGGACATCCTGGACCATAGACCATGGAGGGGGGGGGAGGGGGGTTCCGCGGAGCGCGTGACCATCCATATATATATATATATATATATATATATATACATGCATACATACATACATACATATAGAAGGCTGAATGATAGCCGACATGGTTCCTTAGGGCTCCTCCTCATGGTAATCCCGCCATAATACACGTCAAAACCTGATCAAAACTATCAAGGCCCTTATTTCACAGACCCCTGCTCGAGCAAGCCTTAAGCAACGGAGCCCTAGTCTGAGCATGAATGGCCCCGCCCGACATTCAGTTCTACTGTTTCATGGTGGAGGCTGTAGGTTCAGATCCTGGGCCCAGCTGAGGTTAGGAGTTTGGGTGTAACGTAAAAGCCAGAAAGTTGGAATATGATTATCCTAAACCCTTTATGGAAGATTATGGGGTATCCTGCCTTGAAACCATATTCCAACTTTCTGGACTTCCCTTTAGGGGATAGGGTTCAGGGGTTCAGGGTTCAGGGCGAGAGGCCACGGGGATTGGGCAACTAGGACTAGGCCAAAGAAGTGAGGATGTGGGTTACGGCTGCAACATATTTGGTTTCGGGGGTTGACGTGTTTTGTGTTTAGTTCCAGGTAATAAGCGTGCAGGCATGTGAATTTCAAGGCTGCTGGGTTGCAGTATTGCGGGGTTGACGGTGCTCAGCTTGTACAGATCAACAGTTTGTGTAGGGTGTTGTGGTCGAGTTTAGGGTTTAGGCATTCGGGTGCTCAAAGGTTTCTGGTAAGGACGATCATGGAGGACAGGTCCGTGGTGCTACTTTGGGGCTCGGAAGAAGCGATGGTGAGGCCCAGCATGCCGTAGCATAGCGAGCGCAAATTCAGTAGCGTGACTCACAAAGTTCCCGGCAGCGGAGATGTCGGCTAGTGCAACATTGACATCACGCCGGATGCCTGCAAACTCACCACTCCGGATTCCGTAATACTCAATCGCAGACCCGCAAGCCTAAACTTAACCTCTCAAACCTGCAGAGACCAAGGCAAGCGTTGGGAGCCGATGCATACTGCGCCGTAGACACCGATACAGCAGAGTCGATCACCGAGGCGCGGCATGAAGCCTGAAAGTAAAAGCCAGAAAGTTGGAATATGATTATCCTAAGCCCTTTATGGTAAATTATAAGGTATCCTATCCTGAAACCATATTCCAACTTTCTGGAGTTCCCTTTAGCATGTTAGCGTTCTCGGCCGTACCTGACATTGGCTGTAGCTGTTTGCAAGTATTCGGACTCGCTCCCTACGTATCCGTCTATCTATCCATCTGCATACCTATCTACCTATCTGCCTACTCACATAACTTCCTAGCTACCCCTGCCTGCCCAGCTATCTATCTGTCCGCTCGCCTATTGCAGGGACACCGATGTACTAGTTCTGGCTCTAGTTGGCTGCAGCCCGTGGGCCCGGGTCGGGAGGAAGCGAGGAGAGAGAATGGCTTTTGACGCGGAAGTACGAGCACCCGGGTCTTTTTCCGTGGGCTTCTCATGGCCACCCGTTCCGGGTTGCCGTGAACTCTGAGACCCAGCAGAAGCAGAAATCACTGCCGGAATTGCCACTGAAGCGCGAGACGGCACTGCGCGATTCTCTGGATGGGTCGCAGCTACATGCAAACGCGTCGCCCGCCTGCACATGTGTGCGCTTCGCCTTTCAAACATCTTCATCGTCAGGTGCCTTCAGCGACATCCTACAGAGCCTTCTACAATGCAATGATTTTTTTGTCCATCCTCGGCGTCTGGCCGCTCAACTGGCTCGCACGATCGCACTATGCTATGGATCCTGCATCCCCTAAGTTGTTCATTCCGCCTGTGGCTGTGCAGCAAGGGATAAAGAGCAACTGAAAAACTCTGGTTCCTCGTCGTATCGGGCGGAGTTGATGACTATTGGTACGAACTTTAATAGCAAAAATATCGGTACTATTAGCAGTAACGGTAGTATCAGCAGAAAGGTTTGATGCATATTTTCACACTAACCTCAATGGCCAAAGTATTCTTGACTGTTGGTATAGATTCATTGCAAATATACGATCTAATATTGCTTGAACTTCCATTCCTCCCCGATAGAACACACCACTATGGGCTATTAGACCCTAAAGATCCCTATTAGGACCCTATTAAGGGTAGATTAAGGTACCCATAAGGTCTAATAGCCCATAGTGGCATGGGCCAGTTGCAGTGGCTCTCCCGAACCTCTGGTCTCGGTGGCCGGGCTGGGAGTTTGTTCGGGGGTTTGGGGGTTTGGGGGTTTTAGGGTTTAAAGTAAAAGCCAGAAAGTTGGAATATCATTATCCTAAGCCCTTTAAGGTAAATTATAGGGGATCCTACCATTAATCCATATTCCAACTTTCTGGAGTTCCCTTTAGGGGTTTTGGGGTTTACGGGTTTGGGACTTTAGGGGCTCAGGGTGCAGGGTTTAGGGGTTTGGGGTGTAGGGTTCCGGATTCCTGAAGCAAGGCAGTACATGCCCTTTCAACAACTGTCGCCTTGTCATTTTGGGAGCGTGTGCTCATCTGTGTAAGTGTACACACATTCATATCTATATATATATATATATATACATATGTTCACAAACACATACGTATACGCTTTACTAATATGTCTTTTGATGAACTCAGAAAACCTGAACGCCCTGAAACCGGAGGATGTGATGCGAGTCTACCGGATTCCCAGCATGGCTTCCGCAGACCTGCCGGCTTCCCAGGACCACTTCCTCTAAGCGGTGCTCCCGAAGCAGTAGCAAAGTACGAGAGAGAGAGAGAGAGAGAGAGAGAGAGAGAGAGAGAGATTGTTTAAGAGCTCAGGCATAGAGGCTCAGGGCTGTCTGCTAGAGGGGTCGGAATAACCAAGGGTGATATCGTTATATAGTCCTTTTATGGCCTTATGTGCTTGCACGATAGCGTTTAATATAGTAACTTAGAACATACTATGCAGTCTCTTCCAAGCTCGACAGCCCGATAACGTGGGTCCCCAAGACCCCGAAAACATGGGAGCGTCGAAGGGAGACGTTTCGTGATCGTAGTGCCGCGTATCCTGAAGCTGCTTCGTGAATATACAGCTTTACATAGATTGATCGATACATCCAACAATCATGTGCATATATACATATATGCACATACAGGCATATGTACCTGTACGTAATGACATGTCTGTAAAACTAGATATTTATGTGTGCATACTGCGTTGCAACTGTATGTCAGCATTGCATATCTGTGCATGTAGTCGCGAGCCAACACTAGAAAGACATAGCTCCGACATACGCTTCCAAACTGCAAGCACCCAATGAGTTGCATGGTGTATGAGTCAACGTATATTGATGAGATATGCCATCCGAATGAACCTATCGGATTCTGCCTTGTGCCGGCTTATCTTGTGCTGTCTCGGTTCTGCTATTCACCCTTGCAATCTCAAGCTGACGCCTGACAGAACTGCTGGGCCATGTGCGAGCATGTGCATTCCTAGATGCTGTTCAGAACAGTGCAGATGGTGATGAGGACGAATTTAATTATGATTCTGCTGTAAGCACGATGCTGACCATGATGACGCGGAGGGGGAACACGAGGTAGACAGTTACAATGACGATGCCGTTGATGAACCAGGTGAGGACGATGATGACATGCTGATGGCAATGACGATGATGATGACGATCGTTTTGTTTATGGTTGTGGTTATGCTTAGACTTGTTTCTGGTTAAAGCTATGCTTATGGTGATGATGGCGATGATGATGCAGATGATCAGGAAGCTGGTTATCACGGTGGTCACGGTAATGACGATGAGGAAGAGGAGGAACATTGTAAAACTTTAGGTCTCCGGGTGCAGTGGGCCCAGAAGCGACTCGAGCTGGCTGAAGCCAGGCTGGAACTGCGAAGCGCTACTGGTAGCACTTCCAACGGACGTGCAGGCCCTGGCATACTGTGTTGCACCTTGCATGTAAGCAGGTGTGCTTGTGACGGTACTGGGAATTTGCCATGTGAAGATTGACGGTTGACAAGTCAAAGTCGAATGGGCGTGAAGGCGTTAAGGATCATCCAACCCTTCTCAGGCCAAGGGTCTCGATGCCTGTGAAGTTTGAGACAAGTCGTTCCTTGTTCCTGGGCTGAAGAGACAGCAAACCCAACCGCTACACTACAAACTCATTGAGTTTAGCCTCAAAAGTGCCCTGCCTCCCGGTCCCCAAACAAATTATTGGTGCGTCTCGGTCCGTTCCTCACGCTTTCGCTTTTCCTGCTCATGCCTGGGTCATCGCATGCCTCTATAGATTCGAGGTGGCACGGTGATAGCAGTGTCGTTCCAAGTCATGAGCTCTTCTCCTGCACCAGCACTGAGTTTGTGTGGAGTTGAGGCTCCCATAGAAAAGTTAGGCCGGTTTTCGAGCATCACCTCGGTACAACGAACGCATCCGAAAAGCAGATTGACACTCACACTGGTTCCGAGCTGGTCATGGATGACAGTCCGCCTTTGATCCAGCTAGTACCATTTCAGACATAGCGGTCTCTGATTATGTCCACGATGCTTGGGACCCCCAAAAAGCCCGAAACCAAGCCCGCAGGATCCGAGGAGCTGGTACATTGACGGAGTCTAGGTGCTCCAGCCCTGGGGTCAGGGTTTAGGCCCAGGCGGTTGAGGGTAGAGGGTCCGGGTCTGGGGTCCTGTCCAAGACGCAATACGCTGGGTTCTGGGCCGTGTGTGTAATTTTGACGGCCGGCAGGAGAGACCACACTGTGATGTATAGTGGTATCTAGCCAAGAATGTGCTCCACTAGCATGCGTAGCAGCGGCAGTGGTAGTTCAGTCTTATCGTAGTATGTTGGCAAACCAACTTCGCAGATTTAACTGTCGTCAATGAGGCTGAATGTGGTCACTCGCGACTAAACATTTCGTCGCTTGAGCTCCATGCTACCGCCAACCCGGCTCACGAAGCGACCGCGTACATGAGCAGCCCCGTCCCCTTCTGGCCATGGTTTTAAACAGTTACACATCGCCGAATGACTGGAATCGTTCGCTCGCCAACCACTCTCACGGCCTGAACTCGTCTCTTTCGAATGACGGCCCGGGCAGCACGGCGGTTGCTCATGCACTCCGCGGTTGTGTGAGGGAATATCCCTAGACCCTATCGAACCTTCAAGTTCCCTCGGCCTCCATTGCGCCTTTGCCACGCTTAGCCCTTCAACCACCAGTTGCCAGGTGATGAGTCAAGGCAGAGAACTTGCGCTTCAGGCCGGATGTATCGACTTGAACAGTTTCTGAAGCGTCTCCACTCAATAGCTCGAACAAGGATCCGCTTGGCGACGTTGTTATTTTGAGGCTAGTTCGGATGTGTGCGCCCTCCACTGGTTCACATTCTGCAGTTCCAGGCATGTTAGTCCGGCAGTGCGTCCGGCAGGTGTTCACCTTTGCCTTCCCGTGCCAGCAGAGGCTCGAGAAGGCTCTTCGGCCTCGAGGCACAGACGAGCCGAAACCGGATCTCAAAAGTCGGGATACAATTTTTGGGTGGTCGGTCTCGGGTAGCAACTCCCATCCTCTTGGGTCTTGAGCTTGTCCCGTCCGCAACTCCGGCTCCCCCGGTACCCCACCGCATGACTGCAGGGGTTAACAATGTTTGCGGCTTGAATACCAGATCTGGGACTCATGAACTGACAATGCACTGTTGCTCTAGTGACTCTAGTGTGTGGGAGTCAAGTCAACTAGCAAGAACCACGGATTAGTATTGTGACATGTGATGCCGGCAAGAACGCGCTGGAAGGTTGTAGGAGGCGGGGACAAGGGCGGAATTCTTGTTCGTGAGAAGAAGGAGACCAGCTCGGAGCAGCTTGACGCCAGACTTGCCACCCATGCAGTTGTGGAGGAGCTGCAGCTTTCGGGCGAGCGTCTCAACTTCCGAAAAATTGAGGGGGAGGGCCCTGAGACTGGCTGGGTAAGCATCAGGCTAAAGGGCAAAGAGCTCCTGGTTCCCCTGGATGCAGAGAATGTGGTGGCCAGGAAGCCTGCAGCCACCTCAACGGGTTCGAAGCGGCCATATGCCATCGCTGTGGTGGGTGCCACGGGCTTTACAGGACGTCTGATGGTCGAACATCTGGATGCTCTCTTTACCGGCGGACATGCCAAAGACAGCTCGAAATCCTGGGCAATCGCCGGTCGGAACCTGAAAAGGTTGCAGGCTTTGGCTTCTTCTTGCTCAATTGTACCAGAGGTGCTCGTGGCTGACAGTGAAGCTTCTCTGGAAGAGGTTGCCCGCCAATGCATTGTCCTTGTCGCGGCCGCAGGCCCGTACTCCCAATGTGGGGAAATGGTGCTTCGAGCCTGCGTGAAGAACCAGACGCACTACGTCGACATTACTGGTGAGACGGTCTGGATGCACGACATGCTCGAACGTTATCACAAGCAGGCGAAGGAGAAAGGCATCCTTCTCGTTCAGGCGGCAGCACAGGTCTGTGCGATTGACGACATCAACTGTTACCTTTTGGCACAGAAGCTTGGGCCGTTGAAGCAGTTTCGTGAATACTTCTTCAGTTACGGTGGGATCACAGGAGGGACCTTTGCCAGCAACACTGCTTTCATGGAGGGGATGACAGAGGAGAAGCTGAAGGTCCACAATGATCCCTTCAACCTCGGAGGCCAGCGATCCCGGGGTGTGCAGCCCGGGGATCATGATTGCTCCGAGACTGCGCAGGATCCCATCTACTCCTCCCTGTGGTTGCAGCCTGCATACAACGGACACACTGGGGGCCGTGTTATTCGGCGCAGCTGCCAGCTCTTTGAAGAGTTTGCAGGCGATTCCGCTCCACGTTATGGAGAAGATCTGCGTGTCATGATCCGCGATGCGGCCACTAGCAAGCGTGCGGGCGAGAAGGCCACCGAGGCAATGGCGCCAATCCGCAGCGTAGAGGCTGCGAAGTTTGCCGCGGGCCTCATGAAGATGCAAGTGGCTCAAGGTCAGATGCCAAAGCCTGGAGAGGGGCCCCCACCCGAAACACGCGCCCAATTTTATTCCGAGGTTTTTGCCCTCGGGGAGGCCGAGGATGGGAGGTGGGCCCATGTTCACTACACGGGCGGGGAAGCCTATGAGGTGACAGCCATGGCTGCTGTCACTGCTGCTCTGGTGATCGTGGAGGAAGAGGAAGCCATAGAACCCTTGAGGCGTGGAGGCATTGTGACTCCAGCTTTCGCTTTTCACGGCACGAGCTATGTACGTCGCTTGGCGGCTTGTGCTTTTGCTGTGAAGAATGGCAGACGGATGACCTTCAAGCTCTCAGATGGCAAGCCTGCCGAGGATGTCTTGAAGGACGCGACCATGCGCAAAACCAAGAGTTCCTGGCAGGGCCAGGCTGAGATGAGCGCAGGGAAGCTGCGAGCATGGGCGTAACATTGTCTGCGGATGACATCATTTTCCGGATATTCCCAAGAATCACGGCAATGTGGTGATGGACCCGAGTAGCAGCACGATATGCACCAAGGAAACGTTGCGACATTCCGATCCTGCGTATCGAGGTATTGCTTGGAACTTGCCATTGCGAATTGGCACGTCGAGGCTGAGGCAGGATTTCCAGCCGCGAGTTCACACCTGCATCGAAACAGCATTGACTGGGTTCCCCGTCATCTTTTGTTTCATTGCCTCGCAGTCGAAAGGACGAGAGCCCTGTCGGACCAGTGCCATAGATGCTTCCTCGGATTCAGTCACTTTTGGTCGCCTCCAGCCTAAGCTGGACAAAGCTAACACCATCCCCGAAGCAGCCCCAAGCCAAAGAATCCACCCTGGAAAGTCGGGTTTCGATGCAGCCTCCATGCTATCTCCCAGGCGCCCGTCAACCTGTAGCAGCAATCCTGAGTTTCTCAACCCTTGACAGATTTCCTGCCAGAGGCTTTCGAGGATAACCTGCTGAGCAGACCAGATCATGCGACCCTGGCTACAGGCCTTGCCTTGGAAATATTCAGAGGGTCCGTCAACCATCCCGACGGCCGTATGTTAATTCCGACAACATCGCTGGCAATGCCCTTCATTGTTATGATGTCTGAAAAGTGATTACAGTAGCTGCAGCAGCAGCCGCAGCGGCAATGATGGCAACAACGACAACAGCAATGCAACCACAAAACCGGCAGTTGCAGTAACAGTGACTACAGTGGGCATCGGGTTTATGGCCAGACTGGTAACGACAAGAGCAACACCAAGAGCAGCAACACAGCGAACGAAAGCATCGGCAACGACGATGACGACAGCACTGACGGCAACAACAGCAACAATAACGTCGACGAGCAAGAAGACAGGCAGCAGCCAACAGCTGACAGACACCTTCAACTTCTAACATCACACTCCCCAGAGCAACAAGAGCACGGTGCCCAGCGCAAGACAGTGACACTGAGGGCAGCGAGAGCAATAAGAGCAACGACAGCGGGCAACAGTGCCAATTCCAAGAAACGGCATCATCCACAACAGCTGCAGCAGCAGTTCCAGAAGCGAACAGCAGCACCAACACCAACACACCACCAGCATCGGCAAAAACACCAACACCAACAGCAGCAACCACACCGGCACCACCACCACCACCACCACCACCATCAACAACGACCTCCACAACAACAGCACCAGCATCAGCACCAGCATCAGCACTAGCAGCGGCAGCAGCACTACCACCACCGACAACAACAACAACAGCAGCAGTAGCAAGAATAGCAGCATTGGTGACCGCAACGACAACGGTGCTCAAAGTCACAGCATGACCGATCAATAGCTGCTGCAGCAGCAGCAGCCGCGGCGGCAGCAACAGCTTCAGCATCAATGACGATAGTAACCTTGGCGAAGGCAACCGCACCAACACCACCAACAACCCACGAACGGCAGCATCGAGACAGATGTCGAACACCATCAATAACAACCACGCCAAGGTAGCCTTCGTCACGAGCAGCAGCAGCAACACCCATAGCATCATCCTATCTTCACCGACCCTTTTGAACGACACGAGTTGACAACCAGAACGAGAGGAACTTCGCTCATAGTAGCGGGAAGAAGGAGAAAAAGCACGAAGGGTGACAACACTGACAACAACAGCGGCATTAGCGACAAACCAACACAACCTGACTTACTTCCTTCGGGATTTTAGATCTGGGGTCGAGTGTGCATTCTTCGATCTTGCGCCTCGAGCCGATGTTGCTACCCTTTCCTGGCGGATGTCTCTCTCCCTACGTTTCCGCTGCTGTTCTTAATTGTCCTGTTGTTGTTTTTGCTATTGGCGGTGGTGGCGGTGGCGGTGGCAGTGCTACTGCTGGCAACTGCAGTGGTATGGTTCGTACGTATTCATGTCAATATTACCGGTAGTGGGTGGTTGCGGTTGCTGCGAAGTGCCTATTTTCCACGCCCCGGCTGCCGCCGTGGTTCTCGGTGTTGATGTCGGTGGTCTGCTGGTGCTGCTGCTGGTCTTTGTAAAGGCATCGTTGTTGATGTTGGTACTAACATGTACTAACTGTGGCTATTGTGGCCGTGCCATTTGTTGGCAACAGCGCTTTCTCTGTGCAGGCTGGCAGTGGACCTGTCGCGAGAGCCGGATGAGAATGGCCGCAGTTCTCGGGGTTGGGAGCACCGCTATCGGAGCTTGCCGCGCGGGTTCAGGACCAACGCTGCCGAGTCCTTCTTCGGTCACTGGGTCGGAAAGATCTCACTGCTAGTTACGCTAGTTGGTCTAGAGCACAGAGCACCTAAAGACTTCTGTGGGGTCGCCTTCACCTGCTTGTGCAATTGATTTGCTGCAAATGTTTGACTCTGGGGACTCGGGCCGGCATGAATGACAGTTGAAATGCTCCGTGCATGTCCTCACTTTTCTTGCATCAGTTCCTGAGCTGCTGCTGCACATGCTGAAGTTGTCGGATGCTTTCAACTGTCAGCCATTCATATGTCTGACGCTAATGCACCCTGCAAAAAGTGTTCAGGGTTCACTGGGCTGAACGGCTTTCTGTTCACGCTCCCAGAAGAAGTGCATGCGGATTTGACTATTGATAGCTCGCGCGGTTGCAGGTCATGCAGCACACTGCCTTAGAACTGTGTGTGCGTAGGTAGGTGTGTGTGTGTGTGTGTGTGTGTATGTGTGTGTGTGTGTGTGTGTTGTTGTGTGTGTGTGTGTGTGTGTGTGTGTGTGTGTTGTGTGTGTGTGTGTTGTGTGTGTGTGTGTTGTTGTTGTGTGTTGTTGTGTGTGTGTGTGTGTGTGTGTGTGTGTGTGTGTGTGTGTGTGTGTGTGTGTGTGTGTGTGTGTGTGTGTGTGTGTGTGTGTGTGTTGTTGTGTGTGTGTGTGTGTGTGTGTGTGTGTGTGTGTGTGTGTGTGTGTGTGTGTGTGTGTGTGTGTGTGTGTGTGTGTGTGTGTGTGTGTGTGTGTGTGTGTGTGTGTGTGTGTGTGTGTGTGTGTGTGTGTGTGTGTGTTGTTGTGTGTGTGTGTGTGTTTTTGTGTGTGTGTGTGTGTGTGTGTGCGTGCGTCTTTGTCGTTTGTGCGAACCACAGAAGCCCCGTGAATGTCGATCGGCATGAATGCCATGTTGCGCGCGAGTGTTCGGTTATCAATTCCAGCAGGCGCTAATGCATGCCATGCACGTTCGTTGCTTAGGGGCGATGGAATTTAAAGTTCCAGCCAAAACCATTTTATACAGTAACTACTAGAATATAGTATTAGATACTATATTATTTAGAGAATTATGAAGAAGCTTGGCTCTCAGCATGTCCCAATACTTACAAGTAGTACTCCAGTGCTGCAAGAATTGGAGTTAAGCTGTACCTGGGATCAACATGTCCCCGTGAGTCAATCAGATAGCCGTCAGCATACATGTCGCCACTGTTGTTGTTATTGTTGCCAAACTCTCAATATGTCTTTCCCGGCCTTCCAGGTGCGAGCAGACAGAGAGGTCGTGTTGGCCGCTGTGCGTCAGGACCTGTAGCTCTGAGCATATGAGGCAAGCGGCTCCAGCTTTAGGGCTCCTAACCGAAGAGAAGTAGAAGATGGCAAGCGGTATATCATGATCTATTATGTATCCCACAGCATAGCCTAGCAGCCGATAGTTCAGTAAAGTCGACTAGAACATAATACGTCTCAGCCAGAAGGGTGAGGGTATCTAAGATGCCGAAACCTTTGCGACGGCCTTTCCTGGTGTTTCAATGCCGGCAGGTACCCTAAAATCCATGCCCTGAAACAGCCTCCCCATCTTCATGTGAAGCCATGAAGCTCCCGAGACCCTTCACCATCAAGATGCCTTGATCTGTGGGGTGTAGACTCTAGGGGTCGGGACGAGGCTGATGATTCTGTGGTACCGGCACATGTTTAGTCACATTGGACATTGGAAGCGCTTGACCAAGACTCCCATCGCCAGACTTTGGGGTATGCGGCCTTGCGTCCCGGACCGGGGTTCAGCTGTCTGCGAATGTGGCCGACGCCCAACCACCATTGTACATACTCTTTGTGCGATTTAGGGACTCGGGTTGGCTGGCATTCGGACGACACCTTGTCAGCACATGTTGATCAGTGTTGTTGCAGCCTGATTTTACATGATCCAGGCTGAACTATCTTCGATCATGCTGGAATGACACTATCGTTTTTGTGCAAAGGAGGAACAGTCAACATGTCGAAGTTGCGACAGCTTCATTAGCACTGCCGTCATTCGGCACACTACAGGTGAGCTCCTGCCTGTGATTTATAGTTTGTACTCGAAAGTCCTTACTTAGTTCGCGCAGCTCTGAAGCCATGGCTTTGGATGATGAGCATCTGGGGCTGTAATAATTAGAGTGGGGTTTTGGGGCTCGATTATACCACAACATAGGGGGAGCCTGAATAAGTAGAAAGGAACAGGCTGATGGAGTCCATTTTTCAAGGTTTTTATTAAGCTATACTGTATACAGTCACTAAGTTTGGGCTGTTGGTCAGCAGGGATCGAAAGCTCGCGACTTGGGCCCTAAAGCCTGAACCCAAGGCCCTATAACCGTGGAGAGAAATGGATTTCGACTACCGCAGTTTTTGAAGCCGTGGAACTTCGCTCTGGCTCCATCAGGGAGCTTCAGACTTGGTTAGGCTAAGCCCAGATTTAAGTGCGTCGTGTCTCTTCTGGTCGCTTTCGACAGTGCGAACCTCGCCGCCCAGTAATGGACTCCGCCATCTTCGAAGCACCACCCGGCACCAGCCCAGGAAATTCGATATGTCTGCTGCAACGCTGGCTCCCGATGAAGGCCGCAGAAGTGTGCGATTTCTATGTGTGGTTCTGTTTTCCGGTGGCAATGCGGCACCTCCTTCAATAGGCCCGCCCCTCGTTCCCAAACAAACATAGACGCCCACTCAACCATGTGCCCCATTTGATCCGCCGCCAGTTTTTGAGCAGGGAAGGACGGGGGTTGGGGGGGGTACGAAGATAGTATTCGGACACACAGGACTAGTCTTGAAACTTGTCGTAGTATTCTGTAACAATACGACCAATTAATGAAGCAAGCAGATAGTCAGCCTTGGTTACTATTCGTGTTGTCAGGCTTAGATTACTACTTCGTATTAGTCCGAGTGATTTTTACTCACCAGGTTTGATGCTTGACCTCCTGCAAGTACACAACATGTTGAGGACAGCCGCCCAAAGCATTGAAAATATTGGCGGTGGCGCCTTCCGTCTTGCCTCTGGCTTCATGGTCCCGTTTCGTTGTAGTCGTATAGTATTGGTCGTCGTGCTGGTCCTGGTGGTCGTCCTGGTTGTCGCACTGTTTGGAGGTCTGCGCTCGCATAATTTTGTTCTACAGGCCTCATCACTTGATACAGAGTTGGACGAATGACTGATGCGGTGATGGGGGCCCACTCAATCGGGTGAAGTATTCTGTGGTTTATGGGCACAGGCTGATGTGGTCGGATAAGAGACACTTGTGCCGGTTCCGTTTGCGTAGTTCTAACAGATAGAGGGAGTCACGAGAGTTTGCAGCGCTGTTTGTTTATGCCGCAGCTTCCTTTGGCGAAGATGTTTGTAGCCTGCCCGGGCCCCAGCTGGCCCGCCGCGCCGCCATGTGGCCTGACTGCGAGAGGCCAAGCGGGTCGATCGCAAGTAACAATGCAAGCAGAGCCACGGGGGAGGTGGGGGATTTCGGACACCATCGTGAAGCTGGTGACTTCGGGCATCGGCCTACTAGGGCTTCGTGAGTTTGTTCTGAGAAGAATACCAGCCAATCTTTTTCCACTTAGGACGCTCACGCAGGCAGTAGAAGATGCCGCGCAAGGCATGACCGACGAAGTGTCGGGCATGCGTATTCCCGTCCGGCCCCAGCAGCAAGACGTTAGGGCCTTCCTTGACATGCCTGGCCCCCGTGCTATGCAAGTCCCTGCGTTCATAGTGATCAGCGGGCCGCAGGGCATCGGAAAGTCTGCGATGCTGAAAGGCTTGCTTGCACACCGGCGCCAACAGGGGAAATGGGTGCTGCCCATACTTCGGACTTTGCAGCCGGGCGACAAGCTTGAGCTTGCGGCTATCGTTGAAGAGGTGCTGCTGGCCGACAGGGTTCCGGAGATCTTCCCTCAGCTGCGCTTACCATTTGTGCAGTTGATGAAACAGCTGAACAGCAGGTGCCTGAAGAAGACTGGGCACCCACTGACAATCTATATGCAATTGTCAACGCAGAACCGTGCCGACGACTTCGACCAGAACCAGTGCGATGCGATCGCCGCTGCCGTCGGCAGCTTCGCGCGGACGCTCACCTACGAGTATGCTTTGTGCAAGTTCGTGCTGGAAGTGTCCGTGTCCCTCATTGCCGACAAGATCCAGGAGCGGCTGGGTCAAAATCGGGCGTGCAGGGTGTTGCCTAGGTGCTGTAGCAGCGGCTAGATGGGAGTCGGGAGCGCCACGTAGTAGAGACCCTAGAGGAGAAATTCAACATGTCCCGGCTGGTGGTGGTGGACCCGCTGCCTTTGAAGAGCACCCTGGCTTTGTTGTGTGCTTTTTGTTTTTCTCTGTCGCTTGGAGTTGCCGTGCGGGCGAATGCAGGACCTCGCTGCCAAGTCGTGCAATAAGCCCGTGCCGAGGCTTCGTGGAGCTGGAGATTCCGGAGATTGCCGGATATCTCAAGATGGACGAGCGCAGCCGGGAGGAGATCCTCAAGTACTTCTACCTTCGCGCTGGCGGCAGCTTCCGCGAGCTTTCGTTGCTCCTTGAGGACGCGGCCAAGGCCGACGCCTCGGATGCGCAGGGCATCAAGGCCCGGATCGACAAGTGGTACGAGAAGAAGATCCAGCCCATCAAGGACGTTCTGGCAGAGACGGAGGAGGAGGAAGAGGAAGAGGAGGGATGGCTGGAGAAGCTCTTCCGAGAACTCCGGGGCGAGAAGAAGCCCAAGAAGGAGCCGAAGTCCAAGTACCTGGACTACCTGACGAAGGTGGCCGAGGCGGGCCCAAAAGGCTACCTCAGCGGGGGCGATGCCCTGAAGAAGGAGACGAAGCTGGAGATGGAGCTCCGGCGCTTGCAGCCGAAGCAGGCAGTCCTCCGGAGCACCACGAGTATCCAGGTGGCTCTGCGTCATTGGTACTTCGTCTTCTACGTCCTGGGCGAGACCGAGGAGGGCCTGCAAGATGCAGGCTACATGTAGTCTTATAGTGCGGACGTTTTTGCAGGCGCAGAGACCGCTTTGAAAGAACGGCGAGCGCCTGAGCAAAAAAGTAGGCAAGTGCGAATCTCTGCGGGCCGCAGTAGAGTCTTGCAACTGTTCAAGTCTCTGTTGTCTTTCTCCCGACCCGACGCCGAAAGCGTGGATCACTGAGGGGGGAAGCACTGTTCATACATGCATGAATGCATGCAAGCTTACATACCCTTCATCTCTGACGGACAGAGGTTCTTGAAGCCAAGACAGGCATGTGCTTAGGCAGAACATGCTTTGAAGTCTGAGTTCCTTTACATTGTACTACTTGATATTACTTGTCCCCTCACGAGCATCCAAATAATTATTATCGTCTGATGTTCCCCAGCTGCATCCTGCAGCTCGAACCCATGAGTAAAGGATGCCCGCCCAGACCATCCCCTGTGAACCCTCTATGGCCAGCCATCTGCAGGGGAGCCGGTTGACATCGAAATTTCCGTGTCACTGGTCTCAGGCGCGGTGAGTTGAGGGATTCAAGGGTTCCGTATAGCCCTTCCCGGGAATGAAACGTGCATTAAATAAGGAGTTCGCAAGAGCACCTGGTGGCCAAAGAGGAATGCAACAGGGTATAACAACACAATCTCAATCAAGATGAAAGCCGAAGCTGGACTTAAATAGGTGTTCATCGCATGCATCTTTTATGACGAAAAGCAATCGTTTCGTGACCCCGTGCATCAAAGGGACTCGTTCAGGCATGAGTAACGACATTAGGCTTATAGGAGGGATTATTATCGGTTTCAATGTTTGGGGTTGGATAGGTGCAGTAAGCAGCTTGTGGGGCTGGTGTTTACAGGGTAGGCTTGTTCTTGAGGGCTCTATAGCCCTGACAAGGTCTGTGGAGCCCCTGAGAGTGCTTAGGCTTCTTCCCCCTCATCGGGGGGCCAGGTCATGTGCACCTTTGTTTTCTCTTCGGATACCGATGACGAGCGCCACGAAGAATAGTCCTTCCTGCTCTAAGCAGTTACGACTACGATTTGGCGTGGTGGCTGCTGGTTGTACTTCAAGCCGCTCCAATCGATGCGACATCACTTGTTACACACTGATAGCGGCGACGTCCATCCTTGAGGGTCATAGCCTAGTGTAGGATCCTAGTCTATACTTGAGCGCTTTGGCTTTAAGCTGCGCAATGTTTCCAGCTTTGAGTGAGAAAGCAGCCGGCTGCCAGGCAAGTCGCTCGTCTTGTCTCGGCCCAGCACAGAGCAGGTGCCTGCTCTGCGCAAAGGAAGATTAGCTCACATGCTTCCAATGTTACAAGCAGCATGAGTGTCTCTGACTCAAGCAGTTGAATGCTCGGTCTTGCATGTCGCAACTGAACTGTTCTGTGCCCACAATTCCACCTAGAGGCCATCCGCCATCCCTGAAGCAAATCAACTAGCAGCACATATAGTCCCTATATGACACTCTAGCTAGATACCCCCGAAGCCCTATTCTAATTCTTGATGTCGACCAGTCCCCAGCCTAAAGCCTTGGACGCAGAGTGGGTGCGCACGACCTGTAGGTCGGCCAGCTGAAACAGGTGGCGGCTGAACGACTTGGTTGCTTGGATTACTTTCTTGGGGGGGGGGGGGACGGGGAGGGGGTTTAGGGTTTTCTGTTGTCGGTCTTTGTCGGCTTCTGTCTGCATGTTGATATCGCACAGCAGTTTTGACCAGAAGGGCACGTGCGGGAAAACTGGGTTTCCCAGGAAGCTTTTACTATTCAACCATTATTCACCGGCAGCTCGGTGTTGCCTTCTTCTCTTTAAGTCTGCCCTAAGTCGGCCAGGAGTAATCAAATTGTGAGTTTTGCGCCAAACTAATCAGTGTCAGCCCTCGGGAGGATGTCTTCACGAGCACAGGCGATCAATAAGCCCAAAAATCCTGAACGGCTGAACCACCAAAAAGTAGTCACAAAAAGACTGGAACCAAGCATTGTTGTCGTTGCTGCTTCTACTACTACTACTACGACGACGACTACTACTACTACTACTACTACTACTACTACGACTCCTAAGGCTACTACTACGACGACTTCTACGACTACTACGACGACGACTACTACTACTACTACTAATACTACTACCACTGCCACTACTACTACTACTACTACTACTACTACTACTACTACTACTACTACTACTACTATTACTACTACTACTACTACTACTATTATTACTACTACTACAACTACTACTACTACTACTACTACTGCTACTACTACTGCTACTACTACTACTACTACTACTACTACTACTACTACTACTAGTACTAGTACTAGTACTAGTACTAGTACTGCTGCTACCACCACTACTACTACTACCTCCACTACTACTACTACTACTACGACTACTACGACGACGACGACGACTACTACTACTACTACCACTACTACTCCTACCAGTACTAGTACTGCTACTACCACCACTACTACTACTAATACTACCTCCACTACTACTACTACTACTACTACTACTACTACTACTACTACTACTACTACTACTACTACTACTACTACTACTACTACTACTACTACTACTACTACTAGTACTGCTGCGGTTACTTCTTCTACCCCCACCACGACGACTACGATTACTATACATTTTGTTGTCATTGTATTGTAAGTGCTTCTGTATTCCTGTTATCACCATTGCGTTAATTGCTACTGTTTCTGCGATTATTGTTATTACTATTGCTTTTGCTGATGCTATTGCCAGAGCTGAAGAAACCGTTCTCTATCTTGCAGCTTTCGGGGTTCTTGAAATCTACAATGACAACTACAAACGCCTCTTCAACTTTTGGGTTCATGGGCAAATGCTAATGAAGTGGGTACATGCAGGCCTTATGGGGCGCAGAGGACAGTCCTGCTCGAGGTGTAGGATGTTTCTGATCTCTCCGAAGTTCCGTGCAAAGCGCTTGTGAGTCTACCTATAGGCTCCATTGTTGCAACTAAATATATAATTAGGATCCTGTAAGGTAACCCCAAAAGGAATTAGAATGGAGACTATAGGTAGAGAGCTTTTGAAGCAAGACGGGTGAAGGAGGCACATCTTCTCCTGTCTTTGCGACCGAACCCATCCCTCTCCCACGACTTCAACCATGCAGTCATGTTGCACTGAGGCTTGTCCGGGGAAGAGGTCGTGTTCATCCAAGATGCCTGCCGACTTGATTTGACTTCCAGTGTCAGGGTTCGATTTGTTTACAAACTTAATACCGATATACTGACGGCTACGGTGGTTTCGAAGTTGTCCATGACTTTTAAACGGTGCAGATTTCCTCGCGAGTTCTGGGCTATCCACCCACAGATCTTCCTGACCCCTGAACCCCGACATCCTCAGCCGTTTCCACTTCCAGGGCGACACCATCCCTGACAGTGCCACAGTTGCCAGTCTCCATGGCTCATCGCTGGACTGCCGGCGCGCTCACGGTCTCAGGGTGGTCTTAATTATGCACCAAGGGTTTTGGTTTCGGGCTGTATCTTAATTTCCTAGACTTTGTGACGGAAAGGGTCCCGGATGACTCCGACAAGGAACTGCGCTTCGCGCAATTCCTGGAAGCAGCTTTGTGGTTTCAGCATAGTTCGCTTATGCTTCAGAGAAGCATGATCAACCCCAAATCCCTAACCCCTGAGGCCTAAAGCCTCGAAGGGTATGCCAGAAACTGAGAGGATCTGGTGGCCTTATCGCCCGGATCTATTGCTGCAGTGGTGGACAACCGTTCCCTGGCCTTTGCATATAGTCTCCATTGTTGTTCCTTTCTTTCGCTATAGCTAAGTATACAATATGATGCTATAAGGTCATTAACGTACTTTGGCTTTAGGGATTCCGGTGTTCTTCGGAAGCTTCACCGTTTCAACTCGCAGGAGTCTTGGTGATTTTGTACTGCTTAGGGCTAAGGGCTTCGGGTTTCGGGTTTAGAGCATTATGGATGACAGGCTTACATACCTTCGTTTGCATGCCACTGTTTGCCACGGTCGCAGCTGGCTTCAAACTTGAGGTGTTCAGGGATGTGGTCGGTTTCTGACCCACAAAGTAGGCGGTAGTTGTCCGAGGTCCTCTCGGAATCCCTTAATAAACAACAATCAAAAATCGAGAGTAGGAACAATAATCCCTTCCCCCTAATATTAAAGGGCCCCTCCCCCCCTCCCTACTATTAAAACTGGATTTCGGAGGTTTAGTTTTTATATTAGGGGGGTTTCGGTTCGGTGCATCCACGTATGAGTGGGGTTGACAGGAATTAGTTCGTGAGCACAAGACTCACAAGACTTAAAACCCTAAGCCTTAAACCTCGAGCCCAAAACCCTAAAGCCCTAAGCCCTAAACTTTAAGCCCAAAAGCCCCAAGCCCTAAAGCTTTAGCCCTGAGCCCTAAACCCCGAAGCCCTGGTCCTGCTGGTGTGGTTCTACTGTAATCTTCCTTGAATTAAAACACATACAGATCTAGGCCCCCCCTAATGTTGTCCCTTTTAATTTAATGTGGGGCCCGAAACCGCGAAATTCCGGGGGCCGGTAGTTTTTATATTAGGCGGGGGGGGGGGGGTTAATGTTAAGGGGAAGCGATTAATAAGGAGAATAACACATAATAACAATGATAGCAATCATAATACTAATAATGATAACACTAGTAGATAGCCCCTTGCATCCGAACCCTCGACCTGTCTACTCTTCTCTCCTAAGAGCTTGGGCTCTTCCAGCCTCGATTCCCAGAAACCCAACTAAACACGTGAGAACATGCCCTGAGCCTAGCAGGTTGTGGCAGGCCGAGAGTCCTGCCTCAAAGCCCAAGCCCGCAACCCACCACAAACCCTAACCCTGTAAGCCCCAAACCCGAAACCCTGTAGACCCTACCAACCCGAAACTTTAGGGTTGGTAGGGTCTACATTGAACCCCAATCATTCGCAGCGAGGAATCGTGGTAGCCAGCGGTAGTACGCTGAAAATCCAGACTGAGTTGGACTACTCCAAGTCGACCCGCAGGAGTACAGAGAGTTTAGGGCTTTAATTTTAGTGCACTGGGTCTAACTTTTAGGGTTTAGGGTTTTGGGTATAGGGTTTACGGCTTTAGGGTTTAAGCTTGAGGGCTGCCCAATCCCTATGACAAAGCAAAGGCTAAGTTTCCAAAACCTCAGTTTACCAAAGTCATGTCATGACAGTCTGCCGGAAACCCTAAACCCCTAGACCCTAAACCGTTAAACCAAAATCATTGCAACTCTGTCTGACGAAGCTTCACCATTTTGGACGGAGGAGTGGAGTTGGCCGACGTGTCGATGTCTAAGCTGGTCAAGATTACGATCTATAATCCGATACTGTAGTATAAGTTACTATAGTATACTATAAGATCTACCTTACGGGGCGCAAACGGAGCTACACCCAAGCTAAGAACTTTGTATAGCGCGCAGATTGCACATGCGCAGCCTTGTGTCCCATGTAAATCGGGGATTCAGCTTAGTCCCACGTAGTCATCGGTGGTCCTTCTTATTGGTCTTTGATTCCCATTGGGACTCGCCCTTTATCCTTTTCGTTGGATTTGTTCCGATGCTATTTGATAGTTTTGCTGACGACATGTCCTGTTAGCATCTTGTTCGCCAGGGGCGCAGATGAGACTTGTGCTGGTGACGATTCTTGCATTTTGCTTTACAGCTCTGCTTCTGAAAGGAAGAGACATGGACCCAACGATCAGACGTTTGCTGATCTCAACACTGTGTACGTACTTTGGGTAGTGGTGGCATCCCTAAAGCTTGACCCTTACGCCGCAGCCGGATGCCAGGAGCCCCTATCATCTCCAGTGGAGCCCGACGGATGCAGCACACCTGGCACTGCGAAGTCAGAACATGGCATGGATCCACGACTTCTCAATGGGATCCTTAGCCGCAGGCCGCACGCTTTCCGGATGTGAACGGTCTGTCACAGTATCCGATCTCAACATATACTGTGGTGCTTAGAGGCACAGCTCATGCGGCGTGGGATAATTTCTTTGCAAGCCGTCCAACTACGTGAGAGGTCGATGCAATCTTGTTGACTCTGCAACATAAGTAATCACCTGATAGTATTGGACAGCCCGGGATCCGATTCATCGATCAGTTTCTTGTGTTCCGATACATGCATCGTCAACAACCCACAGCGGCGAGCAACTGTTGCTGAGGCAAGGCCACAGCCAAAACGAAAGCCGAAGCAAGGTGGCCTCCCCGCCCAACCTACACTGAAGGTTCTCAAGTCAGTAGCATTCGTTTATGTGCGTACATTCGCCGCAGCCAAAGAGCATGCACAAGCGCAGCTGCTGCCGCCATAACTGAGGGCAGAGTTTTGTGGTTTCCCCTACTCGTCGTTTGTTCTACTTTCCAGTTTTGCGGAAGGCAATTTGATGCGCAGATCATGCTGCGGCCGTATTCGTTTCCGATATAGTATCGCACTTTGATTACAGATGGCACTAATGTTTGAACTGCTGTATTGGCACTAGACTCACTGGACTCTTCCATCTCGGGGCAGCATCATCACTATGCTTGATTTCGTGTTGCGGTTCAAGTTTAAACTTAGTTCATTCTCCTGCGATGTGGCATCCCTAGTTGGTACCTGCTGTGACAGCAGCGGCGATGATGGCTGCAGTTAGCCCGACATTGTTTAGTTGCCGATTGCCTTAATCCACCATGCATCAGTCTATGTTGGCGCGTCCCTTCGCTCATTCCTTTTGCAACCTGTTCTCATCACTGGAATGCCTGCTACCATGTTTTGGTTTTTGCCTTATGACCAACACATGAATCACATGAGTACACAGATGAAAAATCTGTAGGCAGGTGTACTCGTGCGCATGATTATAAGTCCCTGTTACGACCCTCAACCTGTTGTTGTGCCACCATACCGCTAAAGCACTGCCCACTCTTGGAGATAGACCACTGTTTCTGTTTTGCATCCTCGCATCTGGACAATATATGTACTTCTTCAGCAAAAGCAGCAGTTTGCCTCAAATCTGAAGCTCACGACGTCTGTCGCAAGGAAAAGAAGTCTTCGCGCGGCCTTGCAGGGGTGGGAAAAATTCCATCAAGTGGTGCCCGGATGGGAGCAAAGTCGCTCTTGTGTCTGGGGTGATGCACGTGGATGTTTGTGTCCCTTGGATGCAGCAGAGAGTGTCCCTAAGGCTGGGACTCGACGGCTTACATTTCGGACCGAAGGAGGAACAGGGGCCACCAGGTGTTATCCTGTTACCAGTATCAGTGTTTGCCTTACGCGTTCCTGTGGTACCAGCGGGTAGCAGTGCAGAAAGGAGAACTGAGCTTAGACCAACACACGCAGGCACTCTCTCTCTCTCTCTCTTTCTCTCTTTCTCTGTCTCTCTCTCTCTCTCTCTCTCTCTCTCTCTCTCTCTGCCTCTAAAACTCTATCTCCCGATGCAGACCGGCAGAGACACAGGAACGAACACACGGACCAAGGGATGCATGCAGAACAGAATAGGTTTAGGGTGCCTGAAGGCGGGGATTGTCGTTCACTGATGCTGATGCATTGGAATTCAGCAGTTTAAAGGAGACAGCTTGGATGCTGGCATCGTCAGGTCTTGGAAGAAGGTTCTAGGAAGGTACGTGCAAGGAGGATGGTGTCCGAAAAAAGAGGACCCATTTCGAGGCTTGGCATCCAAGACCCAGCATGCCGGGTCCACATTCCCGGTATACCTATATCTTTATCTATCTATCTTCATACATATGCATATATATATACACACACAGAGAGGGAGAGAGAGAGTTGTCTTTATGCATGCTAAATATGCGTCCGTTTCTGCGGATGTTATGTGTGTGTATATATATATATATATATATATATATATATATTGTAAATGCGTATATCTAATAGGTGTATGTTTACGCGAATACTGTACATAGGTATGTACACATACAAGCAGTTAACAAACAATCATACATACATATCAGGTTTTGAACCCGGCCAGCGACTTCCGATTGGTGCAGCGCTCGGTGGTGAACCCAGTGAGCAATTGCTTTGCACGGGCAGGGGTGGGGGGGGGGGGGGGCGCTGGCTTTCAACGGCAGGTAGAAACCTTTTTTTCAGTTGTAGCAGCATGTTTGGACATCATACAAGACACTGCGCTGTAGGAGTACGAGCCTTCTTGCAAACAGGCACGATGGTCATCCACACTTGCAGGCCCATCGCAGATAACGAGCCCGAACCCACAGCCTCGAAGTGCTGCAGACTCGGTTTACATTTGGCACAGCATCAATGATTTGCTTTTCTGTTTCTGTTACGTACATACAAACAGTATCATCCCATGCAACAAATGCAGATGTAAAGAGTTTGGTCAACTCGCGGAGCCCACACAAGAGACCTCAAGGCCTAACCAAGATGGAGGACTCAGGTATGAAGGCATCTAGTCCAGGTTGGCACTGTGATGTTTTCAGCCCAAGAGCCATGCCGGACGCGATGAGAAGAATTTGCCATCGCATCGTATTAGGGAAGACCCTGACCATTATACCAGCAGCATCACCGTCATCACCCGCGCGCTGGTCTCCTTCATCGTCATCATGCGATGATACCGTTATCATCATTGACATGCATGTACTTCTTGTGTGCGATTATGCGTTGTTCCACCTACATGTACGTGTGCTGCTGTGTTTGTATGTACATCATGCACGACGGCATGCAACCACACAAGCACTGGGAGGAGTAGGGAAGAAGACTCGAGGAGACATATAGCCTCGCTTGGCATCCAAGTGGATCTCAAATTGCAGTCGGCCAGGATGCGTCTTGTCTTGGCGGATTCGGTTTTGCCGGTTTGGACTTGGGGTTTGGTTTTCCCTTGGAGGGTTTAGTGTTTAGTAGTTGGGGCTTCGGTATCAAGAAGTTCCACGGGGTTTGAGGTTGCAGTGCTCAAGATCAACATCTCACTGCTTCATGTGCCAGCGTTTTTCGTCAGCTTTTTGTTGTGTGTTTTTTGGGTCGAAGAGCTTGTTGAAAAGGATCGAACAAGTGGTTCCTCTAGGCAGCACCAGTACCACCTGCCATGCTCCGTTTGCTGCCTGTCTCTCCGTGTTGGAAGATGTTGTTGTCTGATTCCAAGAATGAGGAGCGAGAAGTGTAACAAAAGACGAAGATTTAAAAGCATTGGTAACCTCATAGGGCTCGGAAACGCCTGCGGGCCTGCAGCGGAACTACAGCAGGCTATCTGTTCAGTGACAGGCGCATAGAAGCAGCATTCGTCTTGATTCTGGGGCTTCGGGATGCGATTGTAAAATTTGTAATTCGTTTCTTTCGGCGGTTTTCGATTATGCTCGGGATCAAGCTCTGAGTTATGGAGAGATCCGGCGACTTTGTCGTCGTTACTTGTTCTTCGTGCCTACCTCTTCTTGCCTGGTGGTAAATCAAGGGCAACACAAACCAAAGAAGCAGAAGGCAGTGTTTGGAGCTTTCGATAGGCCATACTTTCCTGAGCAAGAAGAAGAGGGGCATTGGCTCTGCAACAGCACCGGACAACTAACTTTCGCGGGTGGTTACTAGAAGCGAGCATTCAACTAGGTTCCTTTTTGTACTTGTTTTTGCAATGATACGAGCCCTTTTCCAATATTAAGGCACCCACAGTGTTAGGGAGGGCAGAGATCGTCGCACTGCACCGGTGCGCTTCATTTGCCAGGATCGCGCATGGAAAATCCAAAGGTGTCATCAGAGTCTTTCAGATTTTGGGGTTAGGGACTCTCCAACGCTCCCAGCACGTTCTGTGCCGAGGATGGTATCGCGATCTTTGGTGTTGCAGCTGGGAGAGCATTTTTGCACGGTCTGTCCTTGCACACCGATGCCTTAATCCTCCGATGTCCGACTCCGTGAGGTTCGCTCCACCCGCAAATGCGAGCACCTTCAACTAGTAACCACAACCGCCCCAAAAAACTAAGATAACTGGAAGATGACCTTGTGCATCTGACAGAAAGGTTAAGCTTGTGGGCTCAGAAGCGTCACGTTCAGGAGTCCAAGTTGGATGCCGGGTGCCGAAGCTAAGGTTTCGGGTCCTGCATGACCAAGATGGGGGTTAGGATTAGGGGGACCCTCGGGGACATAGACCCTCTCAATAAGGTCCCTTTTAAGAGAGCCACAAGTAGGGTTCAGAAGGGGTACCCTTTAAGGGGTCTCCCTGATAATACTACCCACAAGACATGATTCCTGCTTGTTCATTGCTGCCTGGGAGGGCCGAGATTGCGAAGCTTACACCTATGCTATCTAGCTGCCAATTGAACTCAATATACAAAACTCTTGAAAGTAAGCCTCTTCTACTTCTTAATGCCCTCTATGATATTGCAGCCTGCCAATGTAGTACGGGTGAGACGTCTCTGTATTGCAATGATCCCTTGGCTAGTGACTTCTACGGGCTTTAGGGCTTAGCAGTTTAAGATGTAGGGTGTAGGCTTTTAGGGTTTAGGGACTAAGGTTAAGTTTAAGACTTTGAAGCCTGACACCAAATACCCAACCATTAACTTCGACGCCTGAGCCCTACACCCACAAGCCCCAAACTCTATCCTAAACCCTAAACCCTAAACCCTAAACCCCTAAACCCTAAACCCTAAACCCTAAACTAAGAGAGGGGTCGCAGACGTCGAGCGACAGACCCCGAACGCTTGGCCGAGGGCCTCACAGCCCGAGCGCCCATACGGAAAGAGAGACGGAAAGGCGAGGGTTAAGCCTCGCCGCCTGTCCTGGACAGGCCAACGAATGTGGCCTTGCTTACGACAACGTCCGAACTCAATTAAGGGCTGGCCGTATCCAGACCACCTTTAGCGTAGCTAAAGAGTAACCCCAAATCGTGCACCATTGACTCTGGAGGGCGCTTAGGATTCAGGATTTAGGGTTTAGGATTCTAGGATTTTAGGATTTAGGGTTTAGGATTCTAGGATTTAGGGTTTAGGGTTTAGGACTTAGGATTCTAGGATTCTAGGATTTAGGGTTTAGGATTTAGGATTCTAGGATGTAGGGTTTAAGGTTTTTGAGTTTTAGGGTTTAGGATTCTAGGATTTAGGGTTTAGGATTTAGGGTTTAGGATTCTAGGGTTTAGGGTTTAGGATTTTAGGATTTAGGGTTTAGGATTCTAGGGTTTAGGGTTTAGGATTTAAGGTTTAGGATTCTAGGATTTAGGGTTTAGGATTTAGGGTTTAAGATTCTAGGATTTAGGGCTTAGGATTTAGGATTTAGGGTTTAGGAGTCAGGATTTAGGATTTAGGATTTAGCCTCCGGAAATTTGGATTTTGCTGGTGATTTTCAAGTGACAAATTCTGGTCATAAAATGTGCCTTTTAGACAAGGCCGGTTGCGAATCTCGAGGTCCCCTCCTTTCTTTTCGAGTGGCTGCTCTTAAGCTTCCGGCTTTCAATATTTAGTCGCGCTTGTCCTTTTTGGAAAAGGACAACCAGCTCTAAGATCTAGATTTAGGATTTAGTGTTTAGGATTTAGGATTTAGGGTTTAGGATTTAGGATTTAGGATTTAGGATTTAGGGTTTAGGATTTAGGATTTAAAATTCAAGGTTTAGGATTTAGGATTTAGGATTTGGGATTTGGGGGGCCGGACCCCCCCGGACACCGGCAGACACCCCCCGGACACCCCTGACCCTGCGGACATGCCGGACTCCTCACACAACAGAGGGCCTCCGGAAAGGACTATTGCTGGTGGTTTCAAGTGACAAATTCTGTTCATAAAATGTGCCTTTTAGACAAGGCCGGTTGCCAATCTCGAAGTCCCCTCCATTCTATTTTGGGGGGCCGGACCCCCCCGGACACCGGCAAACACCCCCGGACACCCCTGACCCTCCGGACATGCCGGATTCCTCAACAGAGGGCCTCCGGAAAATTTGATTTTTGCTGGTGATTTTCAAGTGACAAATTCTGTTCATAAAATGTGCCTTTTAGACAAGGCCGGCTGCGAATCTCGAGGTCACCTCCTTTCTTTTCGTGTGGCTGCTCTTAAGCTTCCGGTTTTCAATATTTAGTCGCGCTTGTCCTTTTCGGAAAAGGACAACCAGCTCTAAAATCTAGATTTTCCAAGGCTGTCAAACGATAAGCTTGAAGGGCCGAGCCGGCCCTGCCATGCCGAAGGCCCGAAAAGGGCTGAGGCTACTCCCAGCCGTTGCCTAAACCACAACTTCAACAACTGGAACGTTCATGGGTGCAAAAATATAAAAGCCCCCCTTGATAGGGGGGTTGGGGGGTAGAAACCCTAAACCCTAATAGAGTATAGTTTGGGTGGCCGGGGTGGGTTTACAAGCAACGCGAGCGCGCGGCCCGGGGTGTTTCACACCCGAGCGCGCGACCTCGCCAGACACACCCCTAAACCCTAAACCCTAAACTCCTAAACCCTAAACCCCTAAACCCTAAACCCTAAACCCTAAACTCCTAAACCCCTAAACCCCTACACTGTCCAAGGAGTCTCGCGCAGAGGAGAACTTTTTGCGAGTGGGCAACCCTGTGGAGCTCGTGGATTGGCACTCCGGCGCCTTTCTCTGCTCTTAGGGTTTGGGGCTTTATAAAGGGTTTACGGTGTGGGGCTTTAGGGGTTTCTGGTGTGTTAAGGTGAGGGGGCTTAAGGGTTGGGGTGTGTTACGGTGTGGAGCTTTAGGGTTTAGGGCTTTAGGGTTTAGGGTTTGGGGCTTCAAGGTGTCGGGTTTGGGGCTTTAGGGTTTGGGTTAGGGGTTAAGGCGGTTAAGGGCTTAATTAGGGTTGAGGGTTGGGGCTCGGAGTTGCGGAGTTGGGTCATGGAGAGAGGTCGAGGCATCGCAAAGTGGTCAAACCGTTATTGCTGGAAAAGTAATATGGGGGCCCAAAAAAGCTGGTATAATGGGCCCTCAAACCCTTGTCTAGTTATTAAGGGCCCCTATACTAGGCACGTCCCTTGGACCTTCAGCCTGCCCGAAAGAAAGAAAGGGCCCCTATAGCAGCGAGTCCATTCGGATTTGGGCCTCGCCCTGCGGGCAAAGCTTAGAGCCTGCGATCCACAAGCTGCTGTTGAATTCCGTATCTTATTGGCACTAGGAGGCCGTGTCAGAGTTTAAAGCTTACAGACCTCTAACATTGCCTAGGACCTGGAGTAGGCCCTTATTCCTTTTAGCCAAAAAGGGCACCCTTTTTATTCCTAGGTTACTCTTGGGTCTAGTTGCGTAAGTGCTTCATGAAATTAGGTACCTGAGCCCTCAAACTTCTCTCAAGGTCTTCCAGAGACTGCAGCTTGTCGAGTCGCTTTCTCGTTTCGGGTCGCCGGATAAACAGAAGTCACGTGTGGAGGGATGAATGTCTTGAGTTGTTATCACAACCCATGCTCAATCTGAACTTCGTTTCGCCGACCCCTTGCCAAGATTCCTTTCGCAGCATCGAGTGCTCTCCCATCCTCACCTGAGAAAGATCTAAAAAAGTGCTCCTCCCCAGGAGGTTCCCTCCTAGCTTGCGGAGACAATCAGGGAGCTCTCCGAGTTATGACCCCACAGGGCGAGGCACAAGGGCGGGGAGGGACAGAGGACATGTGCAAGCTTGGAGTCCGAGGAGGTTTGTACTTCATTGAAAACTTGGAGCGCAGAGCTGCTAACTTAGTTTGAGCAGGATAGGGTTTAAGGCTTTGAGGGACCAGCTTGTGTCCTGCATTCTGGGACGGAGGTAGTTCGAGTCGAATCCGCCGCAAAATTGCAAGCCCCGACATGGCAGTTCGAGCATGATGCTGATAGCATCGAAGCAGTTGTGTAATCTTTGCATAAATCTGCAAGTCCAGCCCTAAACCCTAAGCCTGCGCCGTCCATACTTAGGCTCGAGGCTTGTTCCGGAATACATGCTACAGGTGGGAGTTTCCGAAAATAGGGGACCCTAATATGGTACCCTAAATAGTAGGATCCTTATCATCAGGACCCCCAAATAAGGTATCCCTAATTTTCGGAAACTCCCATGTAGCCTCACTGGCAATCGGGCCCTGGCGCTGCTAGCACACGTGACACGCAACCACGGTAATACTTCATAGTATTGTATACTATTTTAAGGTACTCTTTCAACTTACCATCACATACTTATCGAGTTTCAGTATACTACTATATGAGCTTATCATGTCCCGATGTATACCAGTATAATATGCCAACACAGGAAGCCTCAGTCTGTAGCACGTGGCATACAGACTCCACAGCGTCGACCCCTGGAGCTCACAAGGATAGATCCAATCTTCCGGTACACATCTGACACAGAGAGGTTCAGGGTTTATGTAGGGGTTTAGAGCTCAGGATTCAGGGTTTTCAGAGCCCAGAGTCCAGGGTTCAGGGGTTTGGAGCTCAGGGTTCAGGGTTTAGTTTAGGGTACGAGGCAACGCCAGATCAACAGGTTTGGGCTTGTCAAAGCAGAATCTACCCAGCCGGAGCCTAAACCCTTGAACCCCCAAACCTACGTAGACCAGCCAGACAGCCAGAGCCTCAATGCAATGAACGAGGCTCGATGGCAGCTCCGCCAGTGTGATGCCGCGCTTCAAATGGGCTGCGTGACTGCAGACTTGAGATTGTATAGTGTTTAAAAGAGGGCCTGCATATTTGTCAATATATTTCTGCAACCTGCGGGATTCCTGAATGTGACGATGCTGTAACCTACCCCCCCAAAAGATTGCCTTCGGTAACCAGATCCTGCAGTGCTTCCGGCAGGTACTCCTGAAAATTACTTATCTCCGGGTTCCTTAGAGTCAAATCACGATCACTTCCAGTGCCACGAGACCACACCCATAGCAACCGTATCATGGCCTCGATATAGCAACCCTTGTGGTGACCCTTCTAGCGCTCTTATAATAGCCATGGCGACCCTTCTCGTAACCCTTATGATGCCTTACAGTAACCTTATCATCGTATACTAAATTCTCTAAACCACGGAGCCTAAGGCCTGCAAGATAACTTGGCTTGCACCTTGGCACGGAGCAGGGGGACGTTCTTCCGGGGTTGAGGGCTTACCCTAACCCCAAATAACCTACATGGTTCAGGCGGGGTCTGGGGTTTCGATGCAGGGTCTTGGCTGGATTGCTTACGATACACCTCCGGCTGGACCTTCGCATGGAAGCATCGCCGTCGAAGGGTGAGGAAGTTGGGGCTGCGAAACCGACACACTAAACTCCCCAAACGCTGGACTCAGGCCGAGCCTATCGTCACGCAACTGTAGCAGCTTTACCACCCCGCGAGAAAAGTAAGCAGCAGGCCGACCTCCTGAAACCCCAAAGACCAACTCTACGCATAGACCTCAGCAAGTTCGGTGAAGAGTCATCATCCCCTCAGGTTTGCAGGCAGAAAACACACAGTAGTAGGAGGAACGCTAGAGCTTACACAAATCAGCAGCGCACAGCAACAGTAATTACGGCAGCAACAGCAACAAGAACAACAACAGCAACAGCAAAAGCACAGCTGCCGAAGTCGTCATCGGCGCATCATTACCATCATCATGATACTCTTTGACCTTTCTGGTTCCACCGAGCTCATCCTCATCATTATCATTCTGATCCTCCAGCTGAACGTATTTATTCCGTCAGTTTCTTCAGTGATCCCACTGGCTGCTAGCCTCTGCAATACCCTAGAGCCTAAAAACCCTAGAGCCCAAACGCTAAAACTCTACAGCCTACCCTAAGGCCCCAAAGTAGTTCCTTTTGGGGGTTCGTATAAAGAATCCTATTAGGTAATCCCCAAAAGGAACTACTTTGGGGCCTATGGGTAAATCCTAGTGCCATAAACAGCCCTAAACCATCCCTTAACCCCTCCGGACATCCAGACTCGACAGAAGAAGGAGCTTGATCCCCGAACCCACCACAAATCCCCAAGAACCTCACCAAATGTTCTACTGTAGAAGCCTAAGTACGCAACAATCGTGTTGAGTTTGAAGGAATGTTATGTCGATTTTGTTGCAATCTACCCCGAACCCCATTATTCAGGCCACTACTAGCCGCAGGTATCTCGTGGTGCCCGAAGCATACCTTGATTGCGTTCTGCTCATGTTCGGGCACGGCTATTCAGCTCTTCGATGCAGACTCAGGCCAGGCATCTACATGCCATTTGTCCGGAAACACGTCGCTTTGACAGTGCATGTTCGATTGGCCATTGAGAAACGCAAACACTTGGTTTAGAGTTTAGGCCACTGTGGAGATGCTTTTTTCTCCCGTTTACACTCTTCCTGGCATGCTGGAAGATGAGATGTTGTGCAGATGATTAGGACCGGTACAATGTCAATATCTATATTTCATAAGCATCAGAATACGTAAATATCACCTCCAGAGAGGCATGTGCATGTGCTGGCGGGTGGCTATGCCGTGTCACGTTCACCCGTACACATCCATCGACATGTGGATAAATAAACATGTATGCATGCATGCATACATGCATACATACGCACATGCATAGACATGCAAACATACACATAGACATACACGCACACATACACGTACATATACATAGACATATAGACATAAACATGTACGTATACATGTACATTTACACATACATAGACATACATACATACATACACGCATCTGCATGTGAAGTGGGTTGGCATACCAATAGAAGCGTACGCTTTGCATATGTTGGTGCATCACCTTCTGATCTTGTACTGCATGCATGCGCATGATGCAGTACATGATGTAATGTGTAGGCTGGCTGGCAGGCGTAGGCGTCGGCGTAGGTGCATGCATGTAAGACTGTCTGTATGTAGGTCGGGGGGGAAGGATGAAACCCGTCTGAACTTAGGTAGTCTGGATGTATGCATGTAGCTCTGCATGTAGGAGGCAGGTAGGTATAGGAAGTCGGGTGGGGTGTACTTGCAGTTGAGTTGTTTATGGCAGCAAGCCAATGTATCATTTTCAGCTTTCAACAATCGGTTTCGAACAGACATACCCTAAGAGGCAGCACAGCAGCTGTGTAAATTCGTGAAGCCCTAGCTCGGCCTGTAGGGTGTTTGAGGGTTCAGGGTTTAGGGTTTAGTGGGGCTTGGATTTTCAGGGCTTAGAAGCCGTAAAGCCTGAACCCTCATAAACCCTGAGATTTCCTAATCCCTGTCCCCAAACCCTGAACTCCACGCCCTGAGCCCTAAACCCTGCAGGGAAGCTGGTCTGGAAGTCGATCGACTATTGCTGCTGGCCTGCAGCATGTCGTTGTCGAACTCCGAAGTGGTCTGCTATTGCCACCTTGTTGGGCAAATTGTGCTCTGCCCTGCTGTCTGATGACAGCTTAGACTTTTAGACAAGTGCCAATGACTAGCATCACTTGTCGTGAGGGTGCCGGAGATCGGTGGATAGCTTATGGGACCAAGCTGATTGTCGCGCAGAATCAACAGCATTGCCGAAAGACGAACTGTTTTCGAGCCTGTCCTCAAGCGGGAAACTTCTGTGCGATCTGCTTCGCACGCTGTTGCCATGGCCGTCCCCTTTGCAAGCTCTGTAAGCAAGCCGATTCCAAGACAACACATCCGAGTCCAGCTGCTGTCCAGCTACGGTGCTTGTGTTCATTCTGGCAGCTTTGCGTGTCCTGTTCCTTCTCGACCTTATTGCAGAGTTTAGAGGAAGCTTACGGCAGTGTCGCATTGTGAAGGCACGCCCTAAACACTACACTCTTAAGCCCTACATGCGTCTCCTAGGCCCTTTTACGGACATCTGTTGGAACAACGACGGGACGAAGGCGCCTTGATGCGAAAGCGTGGAAACGGCCGATGTATTTCGCAGTCTTGCAGACCGGGTGTGGCTAGCATTGGCATTACTAGTGTGTCCTTTCTATTGTGATTAACATTTTGTCATTGTTGGTGTCGTTCTTGCTGTCTTGCAGTCCTGCTTTTGCTGCTGTCGTTGTTGTTGTTGTTGTTGTTGCCGCTGCTGTTGCTGCTGCTGCTGCTGCTGCTGCTGCTGGGCGCTGGTGCTGGTGCTGGTGGTGTTGGTCCAACAGCGTTGGTGTTGTTGGTCCTGTTGTTGGCGTTGGCTGTGGCTGTGGTCGTCGTCGTTGTTGTTATGGGCTGTTGGGGTTTTCTTATCCCGTATTAAGGTGCAGGGTGTTGGGTTCTGAGTCCACTGTGCGGCTTCAGTCGAGCTGTCCACGGGCGCGGTTGGGATGCTTTCCTTGTCAACCCGCCCACCGAAAGTCCAGACAACAGGTCCAAGTAAGCACTTCTTTCATTTGGACTTGTGCTAGTTGGTTCGATGTGCCTGACTGAGTATGATGCGGATGGGTGCGAAAACATTTGATCGTGATTTCCTTTTGTGGTAGTTGCTTATCGCGCTGGCAGTGTTAATGAAGCACATGTTCATCAACGAGTTGTTCGGGTCCGTAGAGTGCCTCCAAGATGCTGCACATTCCCATTCAAGCCCACAAAACTTCAAAGCACAAAACCGTAGGCCTCAGGACCTCTAGTATAGAACAAATACCGTCAATCTTTCGGAAGCAAGCCCAGATGACTGAGTAGGGCTCCTTATTACAATCATCGTACAACTATAATATAGGCGCCCAAATAATTACCTTTACTACTTTGGGGGTTTCTTACTATAATGGGCCCCACAAACCCTGTTCTAATTATTGAGGCCCCAACATTAGACTCCTTGCTATCCCAGGTGGCCGGCTCCTGCCAGGATGGTCATGTGTACGTCCTGAACGCGAAGACAGGCCGGGCTGGTGATCTTACCGGGCGTGCTGCTTGACGTTCTGAGAGCTCTTAAAGTTTAGAGTCTTGGGATTTCGGCATTTCGCTCTCCGAGATTTTGTGAAACCGATCCAGTTACAGTAACTTAACGGTGATAGCTATGGAGAATAGGTTGCATAGCAACTCCATTTCCACATGTCCCAAGGCTGGGCATCGGAAACATCCATCGCGCATTTTTCTCTTAAGCTACTGCCAGTACCTTGGACGTTCAGCGCACATCGTACACGTTTGTGGAGCAATAAGCAGGCCGTAGATTCCTGGTTGCGACCTTCCTTTCTTGACCTTTGATCTGCCTGCCACTCTTCCTCACCTCGTTTCATGTTTGTTGTCTTGGGCCTCCGCCGTTCGGATGCCTGGCTTGTGTTTCTTTTGCTCAGGGATCCTTCACCGAAGTCTTTTGTCCGATGTCTGAGCTGCAATGGTACGGATATATACTGGAGGTGCTCAGAACCCGAGGGGTCCAATCCCATAGCTTGTGGTCAATATGAGGGTCGGAAAAATTACTAGTACCATTGTCCTTTCAGGTTTGGTGATGATATGTGCTCTACAATAACCATCAAAAAACCTATTATAACTTTTAAGCTCCCTAAATCATAGAGCCCTTATGCAACCTTCATAGCAGCCCTTGAAGGAACCAGATTCTGACTATCAAGGTCCCTACATCAAACGCAAACTTCAGGTGAGACGCTTGGCAGCCTTGATGTTGGGCGCGCCAACTCTCTCAGCTGGTCCCGGGTGTGAAAACCAAGGCGCATTAGGGGAGTTGTGAATACGTAGTAATTGCGCTCTTTCCGGCTCCGAAGTATAAGCATACCATACTATACCCCTATATACACTGACACCTTGTTCGGATTATGAAGGCGGGTGTGGCTTTAAATGTGGTGGCTGTTGGGGTGTTGGATTTGGTCAACAGGCTCGAACATAGAAGTCAAGGAAACCACTAATACCATAGTATACTCTGGAAAACCCTCAACCCTGCAGTCTGTCTGAACTCTAAATGTAAAAACTGGATCCCTAAACCTCTCGTTTCACGGCGTAGGGACTGTGGCCTTGACTTGCCCAGTGTCGGCTGCCAGGATGGAGTTTAGTGACGGTGATCTTCAATCATCCCTGAGTGCCTCTTGAAGCTCCAAGAAGCCTACCTTGAGAGGTTTAGGCTTTCATTAATAAGGGCTCAGGTGTTAGGGTCGCTCAACAAAGGCTTCGGTTCGCTGACCGAACTTTCATGCTGTCACGGAGCACTGTTTTACTGGCTGGGTAGCTCGCAATTGACGGTGAAGATGCGTGGAAATTCCATGTTTCATACAACTCACTGCCCGACGTACAAACCCATCGGGAGAAGCTTCACCCAGACGAGCTGCTCGCCCAGATGCTTCAACTAGAGTGCCACGAAATACCTTTTTTTTGTGCGGAGCCAGGCATCTCGAATTGGGGACGGGGCTTTTGGTCTGGCAGCAGTACGAAGCACACAGAGCCACAGAGCTCTGTTTGGGCATGAGGCATAAGGTTTCGACAGGCTGAACAACGCAGGGGGCTTTTGGATCAAGACCGGGCGGGTTTGCCGTGCAGAACGAATTTTCGACTGTGTTCCACTTGATTTGTCTAGCGGCCCCACTATTCAACAATAATAAGTGTTTGCTGTTTGTGGATTTCCCTGCACCGCTTGTTGTACGATCTACCGTTGTCGTGATCAACACGCTGACGCGCTAACATGTTCGAGCCGGGGCCCTTGTATGCGATGACATCAGTTTTTTCTTGCATGCCCAGCATGCTCACGGGACATTTACTGCGCTTGCAAATCTAGTTGCTTGACAGCGAACGGGGTAAACGGTGCACACTCCTTCCTCGCAAATGCTTAAACCCTCAACCCAAAAACCCTAAACGCCCTAAACCCCAAAACCCTAAATCCCGGACCCTAAAAAGCTTAAACCCTAAAAACCCTAAGCCCCAAACCATCGGGTCGAGGGTTTAGGCATGCCAGTCTCGCGGACGCCGATGCCAGGCTCCTGGCGCCCATTTCCGTACCCGTGGCCCTAAGGCTCCATGTACCTTTCTTAGCATGTACTTGGGGTTTATTAGGAATATACTTGGGCTTTACAGGTCCTATACATGAACCCCTGTCAGGCTTAAGTATGTACTGTATGGGTACATCCAGCCTTAGGGTGAGTTGAGTTGGGGCAACCCGGCTGTCTCCGCACCTGCGTCGGCAACGGCCAAAAGCTGTTCAACGCTGTGGCCCAAGGTTATAGAACCTATCGCACCTTACAGTTACTGAGATCGAATATGCTATTTTCTATTATCATATGAATCATCATGAATCATAGGTTCCCATTGTCATGCTACTTCAGCCCCCGTGGTAGTTCAAATCAACGTGCCACTTCAGGTGTTCAATTTGGGTAATGAATAATCGGATCTTGGGGGCCAATTAATATTACAATTATAATAAGGAACCCTCCAAATAGTACAGGTAATCATCTAAGCCTCTATATTATTCTAATTACATAGGGACTTTCAGAGGGTACCAGTTGGTTCTGTTCTGTTTGGGATCACAAAGTCCTCAAGCAGTCCACTCAGTTGCATCTCTAGAAGCTTCTTTCAATTATTGA
>CAJNDT010002302.1:276786-399286 GCA_905221615.1 Symbiodinium sp. CCMP2592 | reverse complement strand
GACACCGGCGGCGAGTCGGAGGTGCTTCGAGGGCAGCAGGGCTCAGGACCTGCAGGTGATGTGCAGCCCCCTGCTGGGGCGGGTTCCCCACGCTCGCCTTTGCGACCGTCGCCGAAGATGAGTGCACCGCCGCCGCCTCCACCGCCACCGGAAGATCCAGTACCACCTGTGATGGAGTCCAGGCCCAAAGTTCCCTCGCCAGCGGCACCGCCGAAAGCTGCCGCGAAGTCGCGACCGCAGCCCAAGGAGACCGAGATCGAGAGGATGCCGAAGCTTGTCAGTGTTAAGTTCGTATTGAGGTGCTTGTTGACCCGGCAAGAAACCAAACCGGAAGCAATGTGACCTATCCTTGGTGTCTTTCCCGACACTGAACCTGCCCTTATGTTGGGTGTTATGTGGCTTCTGTGGTGTAATCCCTGACGAACTGAAAGCCATTATGGTTCTTGTTGGGTTGAGCTGCTTGCCACGAGACGAATGCAATTTAATTGCCCAGGCAACCCTGAAGCTAGATGTTGCCGACTTTATTCCTGCCAGCCAGAATCCACATAAACCATAAAGCCTCTATGAACTCTGTGGTCGTTTCAGGATGTGTTTTTAAGTGTCTCAGGTTTGCCCACGGGTATCATTTACGCAGGTCCATGGCGATAGTAGTCGTAGTTGGGTTTTGCCATCACCAAGAAATCATGTTGGCCCAAAGATGACCGATGATGTGTTTGTTGTGATAGCCAGCTGTGCTGTTGAAACACGACCCCTACATTCGCTGTGATTGTGCACACAGAGCCAAAATGGTTTCTGGCGAATCTTTACATTCCCCACTCGCACGTACACACACAGATGCTTATAGTACACATACATTCTACATACATATATACATACATACATACATACATAAATACATACATACATACATACACACACATACATATGTACTTATGCATATCAGATGTATATGCTTGTGTACACATAATCGCACACACGGGCATTCTTGTACGTACATTTATAAATCTACACGAATGAAATGAAGCTGTAAGGATCGCACACAAGTAAATCGTACATATGTGTACATTTAATATCTATGTATCTACATTGCACATGTACACATTTTCTTCACCTGTTGTTTGTTGGCATGTATATACTTGTTAATATATGCATAAGCATAGCAGCTAAATATGTAATAACTATTCCTTATACTCCTCTCTTTCTGTTTCTTTGGCAACTCAGGGGTGAGAGCAAGCGAGCAGCAGAGCAACGGCACTACGGCTCCGAGCAGAAGAGATCCCGTGGCGGCCAGCATCGCTATGATCGCTATTACAAGTGAGCCTCTGTGTCCAGTGGATGCTAGTGCGAAGAGCAGACAGACCCTGCTCGATTTTTGATTTCACGTCTGCCTAAGCTTGCGAGCCCTGGGCCCTCGGAGTGGAAACGAAGCAGAGCCGATCTTTGCATGCATTGGTTTGCAGCCTCCGCTTGTGTTTTGCTGTGCTCCACTAAAACAACTGATCTGCTCCAGGATGCCGACGAGGACATGAAGAACATGGCAGCAAGGACGCCCGCCAAGGACGACCAGACCAAGGCGACTAAGGTTGAGCCGAGCACCCCCGCCTCCAAAAAACACCGTAAGGGTGAGTCTCGTGTGAAAAGACGCCTCTTCGAAACCCCCAAGCAGGAGACCCCGTCCCCGACCGACCGCAGTCCCGGTTCGAAAGGGGGCGACTCGGACGAGGATGCAGATTTGTGGAAGGACGACTTTCGCCGCCTTGACACCACCAGCTTGCCCGAGAAGCGAAAGGCCCTGAATCGTCCGTCGTCCCGGTCCAGGGTCAAGAAACGCCGAGCAGGAAGCAGCCCCGGGGCCCCCAGTGTCAAGTCCGAGATCGCTGCAGCCCGCGAAGTCCCCGGAAATTCGTGTGCAGAAGATGATGACGAGGGCCGTGGCAATGAGCTTTCGCCTACTCCCACCCCCAAGTTTGAGGGTGCGAAGGTAAAGCCTGAAGAGGCCCCGCAGGCCGGAGGCCGAGACCCTGCCACCCAAGTTGAGTCGGATGTCCTGCAGTCCCTTCCCACAAGCCTCTCCGAGTGACTTGGTTTATGTTTATATAATTTGACTCATGGTGTGCAGGCTTGTCCTCGTGTTGTAGTGTAGGAAACTTGTGCATTGTTTTCAACAAAGGCGAGATCTGTCCCTGATCGTTCACATCTTGACAGAAGAGGACCTGCTGACGATGCAGGACTGCCTGGAGAACTTGGCAGAGATCGATCCAAGCACTTTGGCTCTCTTGTGCACCTATGGGTTGTCTTTTGCAGCATTAATATTGTGCTATCTCAGGCAACATGGCTTCCATGCTGGGGGCAAGCGGTCAAGCTCTGTTCGCCAAGCTCACGATCAAAGGGAAGCGAGGATTTTTGGGTTGGTCAGAAAAGCTGAAGGCCAGGGCCTTCGTGCAACAGCTCTGCTCTTGTGTTTATTGCCGGCAGGCTCTCACGCCAGCGGGATCCGAGCTCAAGGAAGAACCGAAGGAAGAGCCGTGAATTGCAATTCTCTGTCCTAGATTCGCCACATCATTGTCATGTCCCGAAACTTGAAGTTTATCTAAGGAGTGATTGGCGACAGAGTGCTTCTCGTGCCGTGTGTTTTGACACGCAGCTTGGTTCCTGTGGACGGAAAAGGAGGACGTGGCTTTTTCTCGTAGTCCGAGCCGACACACATTCTTTGCCGCACTCGTCTGCTGATGCAACCGAAGTGAGAGGTCAAGCTTTGGCTTTTTGGGTTGTGTTGCTTGCTTGACACGAAGCCGTGCCTCCCGCTTGCTGCTCGCAGTGTGTCAGGGAGTCTGTTGATTTGCAAGTCCAAGTTCTGACCGTCTTAAGTAGAAGCGAAGTTGCATGGTCCGGCGGACTATCCGCCACGCATACGCCGAAATCGCACTCCTCCACATATGAAGCTGTAGATTGTGCTATCTCTAGAAGACATTCCAACACATCCGACAGCCATCGACTTAGCTTTGGCTTTTGATGGGAGCTGACACTGCACCTTTGTCGAGGCTGTGGAATCAAACTTGGCTCCGGGATCGTGGGGTTGAGGGGTTTTCGCCAGTTCGGGCGGGCCCAAAAATCGGTCCTGTCTTGTAATACAGTTTAGAAGGGAGGCCGGGGTCCCAGCATTTGTCCGTTCCACTTCAGAACACGTGCTGCATCATTTACACGTGCTGCATAGATAGACTACCGCATTTGCACGTTCTGCTTCGTGTGCAGGTGACGACTTTTTTCGGGTCCCGATCGGCACGTGCCGCAGGCCCAACCGCTGATGTGGAACGATGAAACACAAAAATCCCTAAACCCTGGAAATTTGGAGTGTTTCAAGGAAAACCAACACTTATATCGTTCTGCTTCAGGAGCCACCAACGTTCTGCATCAGCTATTGCACACCGACCACCTGGTGACCAGGAGGCCCGCGCAGACACGCTGATGCAGAACTGAGACCATTTTGTGGAATGGTGTTTTGCCAAACCCCGATGTGGAATGCAGTGCCAGGCCATGGAGTCCTGGTTAAAGAGCAGGATAGTAGCAATAGCGAGGCCGGACTTTGTACGTTCTGCTTCAAAACAACGTGCTGCATCAGTTTGTAGCTACGAAGAAGCGACCCATGCTGTGGCCCAGGATAGAGGATCCAGCGGAAAAGTCCAAGTTTCGAGCGAGCTTCCTGGACAAGCTTCGTTACCTGGACGAGAAGACGAGAGCCGGTAACACACTGGACGAAAAGATTCAGCTCCTCTCGCCTCAGGATTGGGAGGCCATTTCAACGGTAGAGTGGCACGGATTGGGATGTGCAGCACCTCGTGAATTCACGCCAGGCCCTGCTTGATCGGAATCGTGCTGTGGCTGCCAATGTGGGCCTGTACATCAGGCCCAGTCTTGAACTTGAGGCAGGGCCCGAGCCTGTCGAAGAGCAGGCTTTGGTTGTGGCTGAAGAACCCTCTGTTCCGCAGCAAGATGCAGCACACCCGGTAGAATATGTTCGAACCACCATCGCCTATCTACGAACGACGACTGGCCAGCGGGGTGTCTTTCAAGTTCACAAAGCTTCTCGTCTTTCAGATATTTGTGTGCCACTTTTCATGAATACGAATACATGAATTCTGGGTTGATCGTTTGAAACAGCGAGGTGGCACAGGAGCACAACACGGAGGGCTATGTTCATATCTTCCGGACCAACGAGGTGTGGCCATTGTTGAAGCGGGCACAGGCCTTTCACAACTGGTACACCAAATTGCACCATGACTTTCTCAGCATGCATACGAATGTCCACGCAGGTTTCCGTGCCACGCAAGATGTCTCATCTATATTGTACTAACCGAGGCAGGACAATCTCACCGCCGAGATGTCCCAGGAGTGGAAGATAACAGTTTCGGCCCACGTGCTACGGCGAGCGGAGTACAAAGGGAAACAATCAGAAGCTTCCGAACAACGCCTCAAGCTGCCCTTTGACGGAGCCACACCTCTTGGACTCATGCTCATGGTATTTTCCTCAGTCAGCAGCGAATGGTTTGTTGTGTGTTGATGATCCCGGTTGTGTTTTTCGCACGCCAATCCTCAGGCTTGCAGTGTCTTACAGATTCGTGGCTGCAAGCCGAATTTGCAGCAGGGGGCGAAACTTTTCTTGGAGACCTTCATCTCCAGCACAGCTCCGGCTGACTTGGAGCTCCCCCTGCTGCCGAATATAAGAGCTTGCCGCTTTGCTTGATTAGGTGCAAGCCCTTCCAAGATTGCAGCAAGTCGCAAAGCCCAGGCAAGATCGTGTGCCAGGGAAACGAGGTAGACCTACACAGCCTCGAAGACTTTCTTGAATGCATGGGTTGGCTGTCAAGGTGGGTTTCTTCTTGGTCTTGAGTGCCGTGTTTCAGTGCCGATCGGAGGTGGCAGAGGTTTCCTGTGCTCTCCCCAGCACAGAAGAAGCTTGAAGCAGGACAATGGAGTGGTGTAATCGAAAACCCTTCCTTTCAGATTGCTCAGTTTCGCACGAGTTGTTTGTTGCGATGGCCAGGAGTGAAGCTGCCCCTGTTGGTCTTCTTTATCATGCGAGCCCCGCTCAGCGACGAAGTTTGTCAGGCCGAGGGGCTGCCACGCAAGATCAGGCTGTTTCGGAAAGTGGTTGTCGACTGCAGGGACAAGTTCGAGTCGGACGAGTCCAACGGCGGTTGCTGCATTTGCTTTGTCAAGCCATCGAGAAGAACCTCGAAAATGTGCTTGTTGACAAGATACCCTTGCCAACTGCTGATGATACGTTTCATCCAGCAAAGACGTGCCCTGGACGACACATAGCCGTTTATTCTCTAACCCGAAAGTACCAGTCGAGTCGCGAAGAGTCTTTAGAGTATGTGTTGTGCATTGAAGTGCTTGCTTCATGCTCACCCCAATCCGAGGGACGGACGTGCTCTCAAGAAAGAGGTGAAAGTTCGGAACCTGATGTCCTTGGACCGATTCTTGAATCGGACAGGGGGTTTTCACTCACAGGCTAGCGATCAAAGCTTGGCCGACATGGGGCTCCAAGAACTCAGCCCGTCCCACTACCACAGGCAGGTGATGCACTTGTGTACTGGTGTTACAGTTCCGTTGTTTGTGAAGCTTGTTTTGGTTGCTGCCAGATTATCCAGCGATTTTGCATTTCGTTTCTTTCGGCGAGCAGCAACCGTCCTGAACGAGGACCGATGCAAGCATGCACACACACAGACACGTAAGCCAAGTGTGGGTTCTTCGCTTGAGATAATTGAGGAGATCAAAGAGCAGAGGTTCCCGTCCGTGAACCTCATATCCGATGCCAGCCCAAAGGCTCGAATGGACGTTCCTTGGATTCCGTGGTTGAAATCGTGTGTTTGGTTGGGGTTTGTCTCTGGGACCGATGGATCCGAGGTTTGGCTTCCCGTCCTGACCGTGGACAAGACCGTGGCACCGTGGGTTCTACAACGTCTCTCGGACTTGCTGCCTTCGACAGCCTCTACAGAAACAAAAATGGAGGAATGCCAAAGGCTTGCAGACCAGGCAGCACAGGCCGACAGCAAGCTCGCTACTGCACGCAAGCTGTGCCCTGGCTGCACAAGTCACAAGGCAAGGCCATATAACCACTGTAAGGCAAGCAAACAAGAGACACATTAAGGCCGAAGGCGATATCGAAGATCAAGCAGCAACGATTGTCTACGAGAGAGCATCTGAAAGCTGTCATCCATTCGTTGGACCTGCTGGAGTGTGAGCTGAAACTCCCGAAGGCAACACTGGAAGGTGCACGGCCACAGGAACATATCACTATGGAACGATATTCGAGCCGGTCCTTCCGTTGCAACACACAGTCTGGAGAGTCCGAGTGGCTCAGTCTGGACCAAAAGCTCCTTCGTTTGGTTTTGCAAGGAGACCAAGGTGGCCCCCTTTACTCGGGCTACCAGTACTTGGCAGGGAGGGGATTCCCTGTCTCCTTCATAAGGGACGAGTCGTGCCTTGGCTTCGAGTAGATGTGGTAGGGACAACAGCAGACGATTGCAAGTTTCTGATGTTTCTCACACTCGTTTGCATTGAGGCACAAGCTGCAGAATCACTTTTTGAAGGTGCTCAATTGCACAGCTGGAATCAAACGCCCCTTGGCTCATTGGAAGAGCAGCTATGTGATAAGTCCAGAAAGGCAGCCTCTTCGACTTGTTCAGGCTGCCACACCCTCACTGGGTGGGTTATGAAGGCACGGAAAAGTCCGTGGCACACTGGCCGCATCGGGGAAAGCTGGCGAGCTGCTGGTCTACGCTATCTTGAAATCGCATCTAGACTGAAACTTTCTGGGCCCCGTTGTCAGATAGGGTCTCAGGCCTTGTGGGGGAACACTGCAGGCCCGGCCAGACGATTGCTTGATGCAGCTCTTTGGCACGGCTATCCTTGAGGAGACACCTATCTGCAGTGTGTGGGAAGACACTTGTGGTTTTTTTCAAAACTTTTCAAAGATTGCTCAGCTTCTGAAAAACCCAAACCCAGGAACGGCTTCAGTTGCAGCAGTGACCCCCGCTTGGATTTCGATCGGATCGTGACGGTGCTTGACAAAATTTGCAAGTGTCCTTGGCTGCACTGGGCAGGGTATGAGCTTTTGGTCCAGTGAGAGCTACAACAGTGCTTTTTTACTGAAACTGGCAACAGGCGAAACGGGCCCATCCACAAGGAAGGCCGATGGTGCTCCTGGGCATTTTGTGCAAGAGCCTTTGCCGGGCAGTTCTCTGGAACTTTGCTGATCCTCACATGGGGTGGCATGGAGGCCCGCCGACGACATGCACTCTCTCTCTCTCTCTCACTCACTCTCTCTCCCTCTCTCTCTCTCTCTCTCTCTCACCACCACGACCACCACCACCCACCACCAACACCACCGCCACCACCACCACAACCGCCACCAGCAGCACCAGAATCAGACTCTGTCTGTTGCAGGTCGGGCAGAACCCCTTCACGACTCTGCCGGGAAGTGAGAAGAAACGGGCAGGAGACGCCGAGCGGATCGTGGATCTCTGTTTGAAGGACCGCTTCTGTTCGTATTCCCAGAACTGCACAGTAAGCAGCGAAGTGTTTGTTCGGAGATGCAGGCATTGTGGGACCAAGATGTTCAAGGACTGTTCAGTTCGCTGAAAGATTTGTGCCACCCTTTCTGTTCGATGGCTAAGTGGTTGGCTGCTGGGCCGAAAGTTTGTGCATGCAGTGCCTCGCATGTGCTTGGGGAAGGCTGTGTTCTCCGCTGTGTTGCATCTAAGCAAAAGAACAAAGCCACAGCCTGGGCTTTGCACCGGCACACGCTCTTCTGCAACGGTGCAAAGTATGGACAGCAGATGAAGGACATGCTCTCCACCGCCATTGCTGTGGGAACCGCAGTTAAGATGGGGTTGGAGCCCGGCCTGAAGTGTGAAACTGTGAACGGCCAGCCTGTGGCTTGGCGAGAGTCACAAACACCTGTGTCAGCCTGTGCCCGTGAGTGCAGCTGGGTGCAGTTCGCAGGTTCAACAGCTAGTTTTAAGGGTCAGTGAACACACGACAACCAAACTGATCCTGCAAAAGTTTGTCGCAAGTTCGATTGATTGCAAACTGGTGCGGATATTCCGCATGCGGGTGGGCCGCCGATCTCAAGCATTTGACAGGGCAGTGTGCGGCTATTCCGCAAAAGAGTCGGTCGCCCTCGATTGTGCGATCTGAAGTCTCTGAAGATTGGGACAATGCAGAGCAGTGTGCGGCGAGTCCGCAAACGGATTAACCGCCGTGGTTTTGTGCCGTCTCAACATATCAAACAGACAAGGTGTCGATTTTGTAGTACAGTTAAAGAGAAATACGCCGAAATCGCACGCATGCATTTTGCGAGTTTGACTGCTCGCAAAATACATAGACAGGTCCTGCTTTAAAGAGAGCACAGAGAGTCAGTGGCATTACATTGAAGTAGAACGAGGCGAAAGGTGGCAAATGCAGCAAGCAAGTCTCGCACTCGAGTTACTGGATGTTTTTGCGGGGGTTAGTGACCGGGATCCGTATGCCTACTGGTACATGTAAACTTCTCCAGGAGCTGCGAAGAACTCAAAGCTGATAGGTTTGATTTGAGCAATTGCAGCGGCTATTCCGCTGCCAACCGAATTGTTCATGTGTTAACGGATCACAGCATTTGATGCATGTGTGAGTATGCAGTGAGTTCGTGTTGATCAAGCACTCTGCCCATAGAAACACGTTTCTGTGACTCCCGGCAAACATTCCTATTTTCTCTCGCTGGATATCTGAGGTATTGAGATTTGCAAAAGCACCCTGCCCGGCCGAGAAGGACGCTACCTGGGATCATTTGCATGCAACACTGACGTGCTTGATGGAACTGGAGTTCTACAGCCTGTACTTGTGCAGCTCGCCTCAGCGATCGGCCTGCCTCTTGGTGGAAACTGAAGCTGCCGAGATGAAGCAGGTGCAAGCGAGAGTCTTGGCCGAAATGCGAGACGAGTGGAAGATGCTGCAAGAGATGGAGGACAACAAGGAGATGCATGCATTGTTGCAAAAGGAGTGTCCGTTCGTCTTCTTCCACCACTTCAGAGAGATCCCCGTCTGTTTCGAGCAATGCAAATGGACGATGTCCCCGCAGACATTTTCCTGTGTGCAAGCCTGGCACCCCAGGTTCAGCTGGTCTTCGAACATCGAAGACCTTTTTGCTGCCCTTCAGGATGCATGCCGCCGTGGTGTGAAGAACGGAGATGCAAGTCTGAGCAACCTGCAATGTGTGACAGTGAGAGCAGTCCAGCAGAAGATGGATGTGGAGGATGGCCCGAACCTTGTGAAGCTCGAAAGCGAGGACTACGAAGGCAAAACCGTTCGCAGTCTGAAACCCCGCATATGGGACCCAGACTCCGCATCCCCGAGTTTTCAGACTGCAGATATCGGGATTCGGGATTCGAAGGTTTTAGCACGACGGATGCAATGAATCTGAGGTTCGGACATTCGCATAGACGACGTCTTGAAGCCGTACGAGACCACAAGTGCTTTCAATCATTGCAAATCCCAGCTCAATTTCCTCAAAGGCCTCGGGCTTGCAAAGAAGTGGCTACGGCAGCAGCAATTCCATTTTCACTTGCTCCATATGGAGAGTCAGACTGCAGTGTGTTCCACTTAGGAGTGGGCGAGATCTGCTCGAAGCTTCGGAGAAGTTTTGGATTCCGGCAATTATGCAAAGGGGCCAGCTGCTTCAGATCCGGGAATCCTTCTACCTCTGTGCTGGTGGGACGCCGGCCGTGCTGTATGTGCTGGCCTCAATGGAAGCGAGCCGTTACTCAAGTTTCACAAGTCCACACATTGTGAGGTTATGTCGGTATATAGTACTGTTTTGACTAGTTCTTGCCGGTGTAAGGCATTGCAGCTCGAGGAGTTGAATCTGCTGTTCTCTGGACCTTTGCCTGTGGCGGCAGACGACGAGACGCAGATGCTGGCCCAGGCCAGCAGGTATGCAATGAAGGACCCGCTGCTCGAGAATGAGACGGTGAAGACCCTCGTGATCAAGATCAGAGATGGGCAGTGCCTCGCTTGAGATTTGAGTTTCAAGTGCACTCCGAGTACAAGTGGATTGTCAACATTGCAATTGTTGAAGGCACCCCCTGCAAGCAATGCTGCTGGATGATATTTCCGATGTGCCGCTGCTGCATAGAGTGACTGTGGCAGGTAGTCTTCCAGAGTAAGAACGAAAACATCCATTGAGGTCAGAGTTTTCTCCTACAGTGTTCACTGGCTCCCCGCAAACTGGGCTGCCAAAGTCGGAGCTTCTCTCTGCCTACGAAGGGCAGCAAGTGGGATGCCCCCTGTGGTGGACATGGTGAAAAGCAAGGCAATTGTACGCCTGACATCGGAGCAGCTGTCGAAGCTTTTGGGGGCCCACGGGGTGACAACAAGAAAAAACAGCACGAAGACATTCAAGACCAGACAAATCATGCAGCTGCCATTGGTCAGCCAGCAGTGCTCCCAAGAGGAGCTGACAGCATTGGATGAATTGCTGAAAGAAATTGATGCCAAGAGACGCAAGCAGCCAAAGGAAGAGCAGGAAGGGGATGAAGATGGAGATGAGGCACCGGTTTGTGACATTGTGTGGAGTTCTGAAAAGCAAACACTGTTAGTTCTCAAACTCAAGCAATGGTTCAGGTGTGGGATGCAGCAGGTGACCGGGCTCACGATCCTGCTGTGGAGTATGCAGAGCAGATGCTTGGAGAGATGCCGGACACGGAGGCAAGGGCTCAGAAACTGCAGACAAATGGTACAACCACACCTGCTAGCAACTAACAACAAGCATCAAACTAACCTTGCACCGATGCACACTGAGTTGTGAGTCTTGCAACACGCAGGACGAAGGCGATGGAGCAGGAGATGATGCTGCTGTGGAGCCGGAGCCGAATGGTGCTGGCAACGGTGAGCAAGCCGAGCAAGGTGTTCCACCCGAGCAACCCCCAGCCGAACGGCTCAGAGAGAGCCGCCAGGCTTTGTCTTCGTGCTCCCCAGTGCCCCCGTGGTTGCAGGAGCGATTTGCAATGCCGGCTGAGTGTACGATCATTCATGTGGTGCACACATCAAAGATGTTACCTCATTTCCAAGTTCGTGTGGCTTCCGGACAAGTGTTTCAAGGAAAGATGCTCGGAAGGATAATGATTCACAAACTTTTTTTGATTGTTCAGTATCCAGCACTAAGCAGGGTATTGTCTCGTTCAGTTGTGAACCATCAAATGGCGAAACATTGGGAGTTCTGAGTGCAGCTCAGGGCTTCGACTTCTGCGAGCTACAGCCCCGATGTACCTGCCGAAAGCTTGGATGAATCAAAGAAGACGATCAGCATGCTGCCAGCGAGACGTCGCAGCCAGCTTCAAGCATGGTACATGTGTTTCACATGGGCAAAGGCTGCCCTGGCTCAGCAGACCTCTAAGAAGAGGAAGCGGGGCGGATGAGGAAGAAAGAGTTTGGGATCTGACAGCTGGGATTAATGATGTTGGCAGTAGATTTCAGGACTTGCATCTTTGTGCTAAGTTCAAGGAACTGCATAATCTGCTATGAGCCACGAGTTTGGTCCCATTAGAGTATAAGCAACATGAGCCAGATCCGAAGGCTGAAGCAGAACGATGATCTGAACTAGGAGGCACCCCCAAGCAGCATGGCTATGGGAAGCCATGAATGAATGATCATATAGTATAGACTATTATTTTGTTGATTATGCACTAGACCCTAAAGGCCCTAAAGGCCCTAAAGGCCCTAAACACTTTCTCCCCTTCGTTTCCGGCTCTCAGACAGCGGTGCTCCCTGCTCCAGAGCTCCTTCGAGCTCCCGAGCTCCCGTTTGAGCTCGATGCGGTGCAATGAGAACTCACCGAAGCGATCGCACTCTGGTCCGATGGCCTTCGTATGAATTCTCAGATGTTCCTATCTTTGCAGCCGTACTTCATCTTGTAGAATGATGTTTTTATAGAGTCTAGTACCAGTTCCTGCTTTTGTTTTCATCTCGGCCGGTGACCAACCCATAATCACAGCAAGCTGATGCATGCTCGAGTTTTCCCTCCCCAGAGACTCCGAAGCCCCTTGATTAAGGAATATACCTTGGATGAGATTATGGATCGCCCTATAGATGAGCGGGTGTGTGTTTAACAAACTTAAGAAGGCTGCGCGCACACACACACACACACATGTGTATGTCAATGTATGTGTGTACATATATATATATATATACATGTATATATTGAAAAGCATAATTATATATATGTATATATATATATATATATATATGTTAGTCCATTTATAGAAAAAACGCATACATACATACATATTCCTTGATTTAAGGGGCTCGTGGAGTCCCTGCTTCTACGTCCACTCGGACGGGCCTGGTGCGTTTTGGCCAAGGCCTTGCAGTAGTAGCCTCAGTTTGAAGGCCCAGCCGGCAGCCAGCGACTCTATGGAACTTCTGTAGAGTCGGGGTCCTATGATGGTCGTAGTTGAGTATCGTATGAATACCAATAGGGTTCCCACGATAATTAGTTCGACCTCCCCCAACGGCCTACTCTCATATGGTAGTCTCATTTCAGAAGCCTTATAGGCAGCATGCGCTCGTATGTACCACGAGCGCATGCTCGCCTCGAGTGCCGGCTCCTCGTGAAGACAAGACGGTGCGGTTTTACTGGGTTTAGGGTTTAGGGGTTTAGGGGCTTAGGGTTTAAGGTTCAGGGTTGAATGGTTTATACTTCAGGGTTGTGCGGCTAAGAGTTTAAGGGTTTAGGGTTTACGGTGCGGCGTTGCCTTTTTCGAAGATCGGCTGCCTGTGCTAGACAATGTCGAAAAAGGGCACGGGTGCCCAGGTCTGAGGGTTTTAGAGACCGGTGGCTAAGGTTCAACTTGTCAAGCTTCATTTGTCGTCAGGTTCTCGGGACACAATGAAGGGTGTACTGAATGATTGATGAGTTTCGTCCCGAAGCCCTAAACCCTAAACCCTAAACCCTAAACCCTGTTCTGAGTAGTCAGGCTGGGGCCAGGGACTCGTGACCAGAGGTTTAGCTCGCCGCGACTACAGAAGCACTTAGTAGATGCGTTTGGTAGAAATTCGGCTTGCTGTAGTACGGAATTGCAATCGTCAGGGCTACTCGAAATGACTTTGAAACAGGTGATGAACGTGCTTCGGATAGTATATGTTGTTTTGATGCCGTAACTGTACGCGAATGTGCATGCATGTACAAAAGCCGTAGCCTCACGAGTCTCCACAGTCTAAATATGCGTTGACTCCGTGCTGAGGCCAGAAACCTGAATTCGCTTCAAGCAGATTGAGGGGAAGTAGGAAACCGGCAAGAAACATCTGTTTGGACATGCCTCCACCCTATGTGCAGAAGCAGTTGCAGGTGTAATCACCGTGGAGCTCCTGGCATTCTTATAATGCAACAGCTCTGGCAGATGACCGCTGGCATGACCCAGTTACCCGCCGACTCCTCACCCCACCTCTGGAATCCAGCAGGCAGATCCCACAACTCTCAAGCCAACCCTGAGTCCTGAATCCTAAGCCATCTCCAAGCTCCACGCACTTAAATGAAATTGGTCCAGGACTGGCGTGCGCTGCGCCATGCTTTGCATGCTGACTACGAGGCTACTCTTTTGCGTGCACCTGTGGTACTCTGGGGCTCCCCACACCCGAAATCCAGGTAGAAGACATGAGCTTGCGGCTTTCTAGTCATCGGCTTCTCAAATTTGTTATGCTAGTTGTACATTCCATCCAGCTTCTGAGCGTGAGCTGCAGGAGTTTGCTCGGGTTCTTTGAACAGGGTTTGTGGTGAAAAGCCGCTGTCTTCTGAGGTTGGAGGGTTGATGAGGTGCAGTGACGCTCAGGTCTTGGAATTCGGGGTCGACCCAGAACGATCTCTTGTTCTTTGAGTGGCTTGCCTCGTCGGATCACAGGAACGGTCCTGCCTCACCTCTGCCTGCATGCGAACCCAATTCCGCAAAGCCGCAAGGCTTTCTTGTGCCAATGTCACCGGCAATGCAAGCAAGAAGCGGAGAAGGATTGCTGTATCTGAGAACGGTCGTGCTGTGTGGAGGTTCCGGTTAAGAGCCAGGCTTCAGCCAGGGTTTCCGTCCGAGCCTGAAACGTATGTCGCTACCTGATCCAGTGTGTCCAAGTGAGAGCCCGAGCAACATGAAGCTGCAAAGGCGAGGCGGATACAGCTGTTTGGTTGTGTTTGTGCCTGCGGATGTGGTTGTGAAGATTGCGGTGGGTCACATGTTGTCGCTGCTGCAGCTTTTGCTGCTGCCCCTTCCGCCTTAATCGCCGTCGTTTCCATGGTGGTCGTCGTCGTCAGTGTCCTTGCGGTGAAGACCGGTGCAAGCAAGTAGCTCCTCAGGAGCTTGTGCGAAGTACCACAATGCTACTAGGACTTGAGTATATTGCTAGCTTGCATGGCTGGGATTCGCATTCGCTGAGTGCACCATGTATGCCCGGAAGAGGACATCCCATCACAGAATTGCCGAGCATTACTTCACAACACAGTCTAAGTCAACACAGGCCGTCTCTGTTGCTGTACAGCAGAGCTGGGAGGCACTAGGTGGGCCTGTCCTGGTTTCGGAGTTTGCGAGCTCGAGTATATCAGTCTCTCGTTAGTTATTTGTGGTTGCAGTGGGATCTTCCTCTATTTCGATGGGTGGGTTTCAATGCTTCCGGAAAAAGTATGTCGTGCCAGCATACCACTTCGAGCATGAGGGGTGTTTGCGTGAGGTTGATTGTAGATTTTCCACATGCAGTAGCTGTGTTGTATGAAGTCCTTCTTCGATCACCGATGCGCTAGATGTCTTTGCTCTCGGTTCATAGATGTCGTCATCCTCCTCGCAGTCGTCTTTGTAGCCGTCAATGGTAGTAAGTTGTAAGAGAACTACTGCTAGTAGTATGCCGTCGCAGTGTAAAGTCGTCGTAGCAGCAGTAGCAGGAGCAGCATGAGTCGTTCCAGTAAAGTCATATGCGGCATCAGGAGTAGCCAGCCCAATTCTGTAGTAACATCGAACACCCGATCCATCACAGCTGGAGATTGGCATCCTAAGTACTGTTCCCCAAGACTCGCACAGTCTTGTTTATTCCCGAGCGTGTCCTGAGAAACCCTTGACCAGAGTCCTACACTTTTGCACTGCATGCACGCACTACGACATTGCAGTCTTGGAAAACTGGAACGGTGGAATTGTGCCGGATTCTTCAGGGCAGTCAATGCAAGGATCTTTTTGAAGACTAGAGCCATGTAGGCTTCTCGAGCGAAGAGCATCTCATGGTGGACGAGCTGGTGCCCTCTAGCTGGCCGACCTGTTTGTACATAAGCTATAAGCACACCTATCTCTCTGCCCTCCCGCCCTCCCTCGCTCTCCGTCTCCGTCTCTGTCTTTGTCTCTCTCTCCGTCTCTCTCTCTCTCTCTCTCTCTCTGTCTCTCTCTCTCTCTCTCTCTCTCTCTCGCGCTCTCTCGCTTCTCGCTCTCGCTCTCGCTCTCGCTCTCGCTCTCGCTCTCGCTCTCTCTCTCTCTCTCTCTCTCTCTCTCTCTGTCTCTCTCTCTCTCTCTCTCGCGCTCTCTCGCTTCTCGCTCTCGCTCTCGCTCTGTCTCTCTCGCTCTGTCTCTCTCGCTCTGTCTCTCTCGCTCTGTCTCTCTCGCTCTCTCTCTCTCTCTCTCTCTATTTCTCTCTCTTTCTCTCTCACTCTCACTCTCACTCTCTCTCTCTCTCTCTCTCTTTCTCTGTCTCTCTGTCTTTGCACACAGCAGCAACAACAGCCACAACCACATCAGCAACAACCACCACAACAACAACAACAACGGCAGCAACAACAGCACCACCACCAACAACAACAACAACAACAACAACAAGGAAGGCAGTGCGTCTGCCGCCGCGCGGGGTGTGTCGTTCATTTTTGGGAGGTTTTTTGGGAAAAAGCTAGAAAACCCTGAGTTGTGCGTGGTTTTCGTCAACCAGACGATGCATCGGACTTTGTCTTGCTTTTTTGTCATATTTTTTGCGGAAGTGTCGCAAATACCGTGCTTGTCGTCTTTGATTTATGTTGTTTTTTAGGCTCATTTGGGAAGTTTTTGTCTGGAAAGCTTCAACAACTCTAGGTTTTTGCATGGTGGACGTTTCCAAAGTGAAGCAAGAAGAAACGGCAAGCACGAGTTGACAGAGCAAACAACTGGTAGTGCTTGAGAAGTAACGCAACCAAAGAACCAGAAGACACAAGCCGCATAGGCATGCACGTCATCCCCCCCGCCAGCGCAGAGCTGAAAGACAAATTGCAAGTTTAAGCTGGCAAGTACACAAAGTCGAGAGTCGGCAAAAGCACCGTAAAAACCAATGCGAAATGCCACACATAGGAAACACCAAGAGAAACTGGAGACACAGGCCGCGTTCGCATTCACGTCATCACACCCCCCCTCCCCCCCAAGCCTCGCACAGAGCTGAAAGACAAATGCAAGTCGAAGCCGGCATGTGCAGAAAGTCGAACTTCGGCAAGAACACTTCAAACACCGATGCAAAATGCGACACACACACAGGAAAACACCGAAAAAAAGGAGGCGAAATGCAGAGCCGAACATGTGTTTGCACACTGCAGCCCGCCGGCGGGGTCACTTTTTTGCTAGAAAACACCGCAAAAACCGATGCGAAAGCAAAAGCAAAGTTCAACGTCCGGTGACGAAAGTGCCAAAACTCGAGTTTCAGCGCATGCCAGCAGAGGAATTGCACCACCCCGCGCGGCGGCACATGCACCGCCTACCAACAACACCAACAACAACAACAACCACAACAACAGCAGCAACAGCAACAGCAACAACCACAACCACAACCACAACCACAACCACAACGACAACCATCACCACAACGACAACGACAACGAAAGCAGCAACCGCAACAACAACGACGACAGCGACAGCAACAAGACACAACAGCAACTGCCGCTCCTACTGCTGTGGCTGTTGTTGTTGTTGTTGTTGTTGTTGTTGTTATTGTTGGTGGTGAGTGTTGGTGTTGTTGTTGGTGGTGGTGGTGCTGCTGCTGCTGGTGGTGATGGTGGTGGTTTATGCAGTTATTCAATGAGCGTCAGTGCAAGGTTTACAGGCATTCCTAAAACCTTGCAAAATGACGTAGTGCACATATATGTGCGTATGTATGTATGTATACATATATATATATATAAACATATACATAGAGAGAGAGACAGAGACATTTATATGCATGTATATGTGTGTAAGTATTATATAGTATATTGTGGTATATAATTCTACGCTACGCTAATTAATCTTTTTGTACTTGTTGAGTCATTTTGTTGTTTGACAATATTGTTGTTTACACATGTATTTAGATTGTCGTGTTAGCTGTTGACATGCATGCAGTGCCTAACGGAGCAGGTACTTAGCGCAGTGGCACAGCCGCAGACTTGGCTTCCGAAGCAGTGAAGAGGTCGTCTACAGATAGGGTTTAGGCTTGAAGGTGCAGCTTTTAGGCTTCAGGAGTTTAGGTTATAGTGTCTGTGACCTAAGGTTCATTTCAGGACGCGGGTTCAAGATTCTTTAGAAGCCCAGCGAAGTCGGAGGCATGAACGGTCCGTTGTTGGCATCCTCAGGGTCTTGGAACCCCAGACCCTACCTTGTTTTTGTAGGGTCCTTATAAATTCCCTATCAGGGTTTTTACAACAAGAGCGAACAACAATATAGGGTTGGTAGGTTAAGGTAGGCCCGAATCCTAAGTCCTAGACCCTAGATATATCTGGGGATCCTGAGGCTAGCATGGGCTAGAGCCCGGAAGGATTGCGGACCTCATGCCCGGGATAGTTTTGGGCCATTGAAGGAATAGGGCACTATCGTCATAATATACTTAGGGTTCTATCGTCATAATACACTACCTCGTGTAGACGGGGACTCTGGGGGGGTACATTCTAATTAGTACAATCACAGTACACCACCTTGCTAAGAAGTCAGGACTTTCGATGCGGCCACCAGGTTTTCGTTAACAGGAAACCGGTGCTGTGTAGTACGGAGCTCCACGTCAGGAAACATGCGGAACAAAGATCTTGAAGACAGGAGCCAAAAAAGCCAATCCAAAGCCTTGGAAGCTTTTTTCTCCAATCCTGCATCCTCACGGGACCGAAACATCCAGCTGAGCAGCAAACCTAAATGAGGTTAAGACAGTGCTGTAGTGTTTTGGGTTTCGGGTCATGGGTTCATTTCACTTACGGCACAAGGCTCGCAACGAGCTCAGCAGCACCTAAGCGCCAAACCCAAACCCTAGGCCTCCTAAACCCTATACGGGTAACAACCTACACCTCTGCAGAATTCCTTATAATTAATTATATACTGTGGTTTCTTTGTATCACTCCTTAAAAGGGTAGGGTTTTCTGGGCCACAGGAAAACCCTAGACTCCGTGACGTGGAATTCCCCCCCTGAACCCTGCGCCTGACAATGCGATCTTCAGGTCTGCCGAGGCCCTCTTGTGCACTGCGTTTAGGGGTTTAGGGTTTAGGGTCATTTGTGTCAGTAGCTTCCGGGTAAATGGCAGGAGCTTGAAGAAGTTTGAATGCCGATCAGGATTGGTCTTGTCGTCACATGGGTCTGTAGGGTTTTTGAGCTTTCAAGGTTTGAGGGCACGGCAGTGGGGCTTTAAATGCGGGCTCGTGGGCCATTCAGGTGGAGACACTGTGTTGAGAGCGTGCTGGTGCACGAATGGAGAAAAACGCCTTGCAGAACCGAGGGCCGAACAGCAAACTGCCTTGCCATCCGACGAGAAATGCCTGGTTCAGGATCTTGGAGACAACTATTTGCACTGATCATCAGTTGAGTGTTTAATGCTTGGAATACACCTGATTTAAGTTCTGGATTTGACCATCGCCCCGAGCAGCACAAACCCTGAAGAGCCTGTGCCTGCCAAGCAAGAGAGGCACTACGCTTCGCTTCCCCGTCCTTACGGGGGAATGCAGATTTCATACGCAAGGCCGGAAGCGGTCTCGGAGGGTTTTGCGGCCTGGGAGCGAGAGTGTTTGTGGCGAATTTAAGGTATTTGGGCCTGAGGAGCTCTCAGGAAAAAGAACATTGCCAAAGCCTTGGGACTCCTTTGTTGAACTATGAAGCTTGAGCATTTGGGTTTTTTGTCACGACGCACTGGGTTTCGGTCGCGTTTGAGCAGGAGGGAGTCTTCCGGTGTGCATGCTAAAGGCCATAGACTCTCATCAAAAAAGGCTGCCCAGTGAAAGCGGTTCCGAACGCTCTTTGGGCGCACCAGTCCTGCGAAGGCCGTCAAATTGGATGGCCGAGCAATTCATTACGCCCTGCCGGAGATTCTTGTCCGCACAAGATATTTTTGTTCCTCGGTGGTTCCAGCATTGGGAGGGATGGGGGGGGCAGCTGGCCAGCCGCAAGCATCGCCAATCGGCTGCATAGACAGTGCACTGGGTCGTGAGGAGGCGAACCAAGTGACCCCTTGCGAGACATTGCTGGCATCCGCAGCAAGCACCATCATCAGCTACGGCAAAGAAAGAAGCTGCAAGCAGCGCTGAACCTGCTGGAGCGTCATGAGCAGCAGCACGCCAAAGCGAGGCTAGCATCGAGGCAGCAGCTGCCCGGAGATCGTTTCCCGATTACTCGCAACGAACATCAGCACCATCAGCTGGGCCGTAGTTTCCCTGCAGTGAAGTTCCTGTCTGGAGTGGTCTTCTTGGGTGGGGGTGGAGACTGAAAATCAACCCAGCTGCATCACAAAGACCTCCACTCGTCAACCACCGGGGCAATAAGTCCTAAGCGGTGCGGCATTGCAAAAAGGCAACATCAAGTCTGAATCCCAAATAACTGCTACTCCTCAAAAACCCGAGACCCTAATTCTAGTGCTCGGGACATAGCAAGGCTGCAAAGCGATCGCAGCCTGGTTCTTCAGGCGGTGCAACAAAACAGCCGCTGCCTCATCGTGTGACCAAGTGCCTTCTTGTCAAGGTGCTTTCTCAGCTTGATGTCCATGCTGAGAAGCTGATACTTGTCACTCTGTGTAGTTGCTAACAGGTTTTGTGTCTTCTTTTGTTGTATCTGATTGCTGTGCCTGCTGGATGTGGCAATGCGCCAGCCGTGAATTGTTCTGTAAAGGGGTATACTTTCAGTCTCATCTGTAGGAAAGCTGGTGGCGTTTGCAGATTCTCCTGGACCGTTGCCTGCCAGGCTGGGCCATCGACTGCATACCCGAGGACTCAGCACATTGCGGGGGAACCCGTAGGCGCCTTCTTGTATTTTTCCCTAGGTCCTCAGGTCCCTTCTGGGTTTGCAGCTATGGCTCTGAGGAAGCAAGCTGCAAGCTTGTTGGACTGCTGCGGTGCGATGTTCAATTGTTGAGGTGTGAGTTCATCGCGCCGACAGTAGGCTTGAGGATTTTATGGTTCGGCCTTCAAGGAGATGACAGTTTCGACTTTCAGGTTTTCAGCACTTCCGGTGTGGCTGAAAAGCCGCGTTGACTGAAGCTGTTTGCACATCTGGTCAACTTGGTTTACCTTCATCCCCAGTTGCGGCAAGCACACAAAGTATAAGGGCCGTCCAAGCCCATGAGACTGTAGCGTGTTGAGTTTGCGTGAGGCTGTCGGAATTGCAGCACAGCACCTTGCAGGAGCTTCGAAGAGATCCGGAGTTCATGCTCGAGGCTCCGCAGCTTCCAGGTTCATCGCTAACCAGGATCTTTTGTGAAAGGCGGGGAGGCCGAGTCGGGTGGAATGAGGAAACGCCTCTGATAATGTTTGTGATAGAAGAAGCAACCCTGCAAAGACCTATGACGAATGGTAGGCGGCAACAGGCGATTGAAATCTATGCAACCGAGAAGTGGTCGCTTTAAGCCAGTGTGAGTGCCCGATGCGGCATTGTAGGCAGCCACATGTAGACTCGGGTCCTTACAAGATCGCTATGAAACCCACAAGATTCTACGAAACCTCCTTGGAGCCCAGAGAGCTCCGATTGGACGCTACGGAAAGGCTGTGTGATCCTGTTTATCAGATCCTGTGCGATCCCTAAACCCCAGACCCTGTCCTGACCCTACAGCCTGAACGACCCTTGAACCATCCTGAACCCCTGAACCCCAAACCCTGAACCCTGAACCACTCAACATCGCTCAACCCGATAACTCTGAACCCCAAAACCTCGCGAATCCACGTGAGGTGGTGTCCACCAACCCGGCAGCCTTGCGCTTCGCTCCTGCAGAGTTGCGGGAGCATTCAGCCCTGAAAGCTTCTGCTGCAGCCGCATCTTGGCTTGAAGATATAATATCCGCCCCCCCCCCCCTCCCTCCACCCCCACAACCCTAGTCTGGTTTTCAAGGTAGGGGTCTACTGCCTTCCGGCGTTGATGTTTTTTGCGCTTATGTGGGTAAAATAATTAAGCTAGGGACGAGGCCCGAGAGCGGAGCAGCAAGGTACTATGCTAGACTGTGCTATACTTTTACAATACCATAATGTACTGTACCATACTTTACTATACTATGCTACGCTATACTAAACCCTAAACCCTCAGAGAGGTAAAGAGATCTTGGCGGCTTTTTGCTGCGTCATCATGACATTTGGATTCGGCGAAGCCTGGGCACTTGATTCTATGGCTTGCCATAGACCGTAGGGGCCTTAAGAACAAGAATGGGGTAAGTTACTTTAAGGGCTATTGCAAGGGTCGCTATAAGGGGTCTATGGTATGGGGGGGCCTTGATACATTCTCGTAGAAGTAGCAGTATGGAACCCTTGAGGAATATGTAGCTGCTAGGGGATAGTTTGAGAGAGTTGTGTGCCTCTTGAGTTTTGGTTCCCGCGATGTTGGTCGAAAGGATTCCGACTGCTGCTAACGTCCCCAAGGTCGAAGCCCGTTACGGACGACAGAGAACATATCACACAAGTAAAGTAAACCAAAGGTGAACCTGGGAATATACCTTTGGCATCTAGCTGGAACCCCCAGATTTTGGAGACGAAATGTATAGCTTCCCTGATCATTCCGATGTTTTCAGCAGTTGCTGAGGGTTTCTTGGCTAACTGTGCATGACTTGACATTATGGAACTACTTGGCGTGTGTTGCTCTTGCAACTGAGGCTAGTGCTGCGTTGCCGATACAACCGGCAAGACAGAAGTGGGACAACCAGGCATTTATGGCTTGCAGGGTTTGGAGCTCTTTCTCGAACGGCCGGGCACATGAGAGAACGCTGAGACTGAAAGACTAGGACTTTCGCAGGGTACCGAGCCGGATGTCCCGTTTAGAAGCGCGCTTTCCCCAAAGTTAGGGCTTACCCGAACTGCTGGATCCAGGGAGGACGGATCCTGCTCAGGATCTAGAATCTAGCCGGGCCTTCAAGTCCAGCAAAGTCGTTTTAACTTTTGGTGGTTTAGGCCCTATAAGACTATACGAACTAAATGAGGCAACTACAAACGAGCTACAGTTTGGAGTCAGTTTCGAGTACGCCACACACTTTTAGTCCTTTGCGTTCCCGGGGCCTCCGAAGCAGAAGCCCGAGAGACTCAGACCTTTATTTCTGGCCGAGTTGGTAGTAAGGTTGAGAGCATAGGGCATAGCAGTTTAGGTTTAGGCGGCCACCAGGGTTATTCAAATAAAGTGCTATGCAATCCAATGTTACGGTTCAGAAAAAGAGTTGTGGACTGTCTTCAGGCAGGTTTTTGACTCCTTCTCTCTCGCTCCGGACTTCCACTAGCGATGGTTCAGCACCCAATGCACGGAACCCTCTTCATCTGCAGGATCTAGCTGGGCGTTGGCGCTACTGTGACGACATGGGCACTGATGATGAGGACTTCGTCATCATACTCTCCGACTCTTGGCCATGAATGTTTGTGTATGCCAGCACTATGTTACACTAGTTGATATGACACAGAGTTTCATCACACTATGCAACTGTGTATAATTACATGCAGGCATGTATGCATGTGTATAAAGTGTAAATCTGTATGTTGAAACAGTGTGTGCATCTTTCCATGTTTCCGTCTGTCTGTCTGTGTCACAAGCGCACGTCAGCTTTTCTGACGGCCATGCTCAGACCTCGTCATAATGTGTCCTTGCATAATGCCTTCAAGCGCTCGTTCGTCCTTGCGACCTCCTTTTCGAGCCATGGAGCCCGTGGGCGATGTGGAGTCTCACGACTCATCCAGCTCTTCTGGGACCGCGGTTGGAAATCGTTTGAGGGGTTTTGCTAAGCGCCGCGATGTTGTTTCTTGCATGAGGCCTTAGGGCCTTGAAGGCTGGAGCGTCGACGACGACGAAGCTCAGCTTTGATCCTCGCACCTCATCCTTGATTGAAGTTGCCGACTTGAAGCTGAGCCTGCAGCAGAGCATGTTCCAATCACTGCCAGCCAGACCCAGCTAGGTTGTGATCCTGGTGCTTACCATCGGCCTATTTGGAACTTTGACGTTGGTACCAGCATTGATGGCTTCAGGACTGCTCGCATATTCGTTTGGGCTTCGACATGCTTTCGATGTGGATCACATCGCCGCTTTGCTGAGTAGCATTTTCTGATGGGCTATAGAAACTTTGTCTTCTTCTGTCGCTTCGATGTTTGTACTTGTGGTTGCTGTCCTGTCACGATACAGAAGAAGCGGGATGTCCTGAGCTGCGGGGTTAGAGGGATTTTGCCTACTTCCTGCTCCTTTCCCGGATCCGGAACGCCCTTCCAGCGGATTTCAGCAAGAGATCCGCGTGTCTTCCAAGGCTGCAATAGATAACATCACACGGAAGCTGACGGTCAGGCAGAGCAGCCCGCACACGGTGGGAATGCTTTTCGGCTCATCCAGTGAGTTGGCGGTGTCGTGGGGTCTTGGAGCAGCATCCGGAAGAATGAACTCCCAGAGTCCGTAGGGATCTTCGCGCCTTTGCTGTGACCGAGGTTCTTTGCTCTTGGGCATTCTCTTGCTGTTTTCCTTGCCTGCTGCGGCATCCTGGTGACGAAGAGTTTCATGAAGAGCATGCTCAGCACGTTTCATGCATATGGCAAAATTTTTGGCCTTGCGATTTCTGCAAGTTTCTTGCTTGCCCTCGGGATTCTCAACTTGTGCACGGCGCGGCAACTGTGGATGGAATGGAAGGGCCATGCTAGCGACCACAGCCGAGATGCGACTATGGGTTTGTGGTTGAGCTGTTGTCCACGACTGTTCCAGGCAATTTCGAAGCCGTGGCACATGTTGATTGTCGGATTCTTATTCGGACTCGGGTTTGACACTGCCACAGAGGTGGGGCTATTGGGTGTGGAAGCCGTGTCGCATGGCCTCGCTGCGCCAATCTACATCTTGCTTCTGCCCTTCCTTTTCATGTCCGGAATGTGTCTTCTTGACACCCTGAATGGCTTGATGATGGCATGGATCTATCGCACCTCCGCAGAGGACTAGTCTGTTTGGTGCAGGGCACTGTTTGTGAGAGCTTGCAGTCCTCGGCAGTGTTTGCTCGCACACGTGACTGTCAGGATGACAAAAAGAAGATCTACTTCAATTTATTCGTCACTGTGACCTCAGGCTTGGTAGCTTTCCTCGTTGGGCTGATAGAGATGCTGGGCTTTGTGGCTGAAAGGGCACACCTGCAAAGCTGGTTCTTCCGGTGGATCCAATCTGCAAATGATCACTCTGAGCTTCTCGGAGCAGGTGTCGTGTTGATATTCTTGGTGGCCATGGCAGTTGCGCTGTGCTGCTTCAGGAGGGTGTTCGGCCAAAGTCATGCGCAATCCTCCGTGTACAGACGGGAGCGGTCAGACTCGGTACAGAATGAACTACAGAGGTGGTGAGGGAGCGGATCGGGAGCAGCTCTGAAAAGATGTTTTGGCATAGACGGTTGTTGGCAAACATAAGCATACAGCATTTTAACGGTGGTTGTCGATTTGAAGACCTAAAGTGTTTGACGTGGGTTCAGTCCTGTTCGGCGATGATATATGTAGCATCATATTCATCACTTTTGACGTGGGCCCGGGCAGGGTGGCTATGCCACCCTAAAAAGTTAGGTCGTTCACGATACGCCCTCGTTTTTTAAGGGGGTTGGAAGGGCTGGGCTAATTACTCTTGCCACAGGAGTACCATTGTTCTTGAAAAGTCGACCTGGCACGGGTATGGATTCCTTGGCAAAGTGCGAACATCTCCAACGTCAGACCGTGCGCGTTCTCCGCACCCGCAAACCCGGTACGGTGCTGGTGTGTTCGTTTCGATTTTGTGTGGTAGGTCCGCATTGCAATTATTTGGCTTTGCCGTCTGGTGTTTAGCAGGTTCGAAGTGTGCAGGCGATACTCCGGTGGCAATTACCGACTGAGGGGCCCATAATTTGCTTAGACACAATTGAAGTACACGTTGCCGTTTCCAGCTGTGGTAGGACCCATATATATATATATATATATATATACACACACGCACATATTTATGTGTGTGCAATATGTATATATATACACACACATACTACTTATTTATTTGTTCTGTTCAGTACCACGTCGTGGTACAGGTTTGTTTGCTTGTTGCTGGTACTAGTGCCAAGATTCACTTACATTTGTCTGTCTGTATCAGAGTAGATGATGATCCGAGGCCACGCTTCCCAGGTCCAAGCTCGAGGTGCACTTCCTTTTTGAAGGCTTGCGAAGATGGCCGGTTCCGGTTTTGGGGTTTAGAACTTTGGGTTTAGGTTTGGTGTTTAGGAGTTACGGTTTTTAGTTTTATTAGGGTTTGAGGCCTGGGGAGCTTATTGAATGGGTAGCTCAGGCGTTTCTCAGGCTGTAGGTATGCTACACGGGCTTCAGCTGATTCATGACGGTCGGACGTATCCCGCTTTTCCATCCGTCAAGCCGATGAGATTCTTATAAGTCTCCAGAATGACTCGCTTGCGGCCTCAGTGGCTCGCGCCGAGCGCTTCGAACTTCCCGAATAAGGGTTGTGAGTTTCGTTTGGAAGGCGGGGGCGAGTGCTAGTTAGGAGAGCGTTTGGGCACGACTGCCATGAGCAAAGGCAGGAAGGCTCAAGTACTTTGTCATGTTAAAGGCGCTCCGCCACCGCAGTCGAACTCAAAGCTCCAACCAACGGCCGCAGGGCAAGAGACAGCTGCCAAGTGCAGCGGCCAGGCAACACGCAAGTGGGTGATAAAACTTGGATCCCACATCTAAGGCTCATAGTCAGGGCCCCCGGTTTTCAGGGTTTGAGTTTCTGTCCGTTCTGAGACTCCCGTGTTCGTGCTTCAAGAGTATCGACTTCAGCGGCACATTGTGTCCAACATGTCAGTCCCATGATGTACGATTGAGAAATCATAGTCTTCTGAAGCCCATTGTAGCCCCTTCCCCATTCCCCGTCTCTGTCTCTGCCCTCTGTCCCTTATCGCTCGGTCTTCGGTCTCTCTCGCCCTCCCTGCATCTCATTAGCGCCCAATGTCAGACTCCTGTATCTCGGTCTCCCTTTGATAGTTTCTTTGTCTGTTTCTGCATTTCTGCCTCTGTCTTGCAAAGAGCCTCCATCCTCATGTCGGTTTCAGTCTCGCTCTTGTTGCAAGTGCGCACAAGATGAGCAGGATTTCAAATCTACCTTCAGTTTTTGGGATCTTCCACGCTGCCCTCGAGACTTCAGTGGGTAGTCCGGCCTTCACCACCCATTGGTGCAGCTTCGGCGCCAAGTTGTCGGAATACGTGACATAGCGTGTGCCATCCGCAGGACGAGTTCGCTTCATGAATGCTGAATGTACTTTTACAGAGCTTCAACCCGAAATGATGCAGCTTACCCAAATCAACAGAAGACATTAATATCTGCTTGACGGTTCAGGTCGCTGGGGACCAGGTTACCATCATCGAGGATGGCACCGAACAGTTCTTCTGGCGTAGGATAAAGCAGCCATTTCTGGAAAGGGTACATCGTTGAGTTTGTGAGTGACTGTTTTGCTTGGTTATGCTTGGTTAGTTGGTTGGTGTTTGCTTGCCTGCCTGCCTGCCTGCCTGCCGGCCTGCCTGTGTTCCTGTGTTCGCGTACGTTTTGTTTTATCGCATTTTGTTCTCTGTTGGTGCAATTTCGTCATTGCTGCTCGTATGTGTCTTGCTTACACTGTTTCTTGCGTTTGTGCAGAGAGAGAGAGAGAGAGAGAGAGAGAGAGAGAGAGAGAGAGAGAAACAGAGCGGGAGAGGTATTGCGTGTGTGTGCGTGCACGGGCCGGCTGTGTGTATCATGTTGATTAGTTTGTTTCTGTTTGTTTGCTTGCTTGCTTCCCTTGCTCTCCTGTGTGTTTGTGTGTGTGTGTGTGTGTGTGTGCGTGCGCGGGGCGGCGGAGTGTATCATATTGTCTTGCTTCTGCTTGTTTATTTGTTTGTTTCCCTTGCTTGTTCTCTCTCTCTCTCTCTCTCTCTCTCTTCTTGTTCTTGTGTGTGTGCGCCCCTGTGTGTGTGTGTGTGTGTGTGTTTGTTTGCGCTCGAGTCCCTGGGATGCTTGCCCGCCTGTATGCGCCTCGACCGTCTCTTTGCACACATCTCGTTGGCAGAAGTGACGCGTTCACCCAGGTCCCGAAGCCTTCAGGCCATTCATTCTGCCTCCCCCCTTTGGAATAGAAGCCACAGGAGGAGCAGGGCACCCGGAACAGTTACACTGGCACGGTGGAGGAGGCCGGGCGATGGCCAATGGCCTGGGACTTTTCGGCATCCTAAGAATGGAACCGTTCAAGGTCTCTGTATCATAAAGTCCAGCTCAGTATCAGTTCCAATCCAGCTGACTGCTTTTTTTAACTAGAGGTCGTCTAGGTAGCCTAACACGGGAAAGAACTAAAAGAACCTCTAATTTTGAGACTGGTGCATTGTTGGAGTCTTTGTGCTTCCGGGGCATTCGGAGCTTTGGTGTCACGACATAGTATAACATGACAGGATCTAGTGTAATACAAGGTGACTTTAATATACGTAATCTCTCATACTCATGTAACATAAACGTAGTATGATGTAATGTACTGTAACATAGTATAATGTAGTTTAATGTAGTACTATGTCATGTTATATTAAACTATAACCATCACTACAACATACTGTAACGGTTATTATGATGTAGTTCAATACTATATGTCGTGTAACAGAAAATAGTAGTATAGGGAAATATACTACAGCAAAGTGTAGTTGTAGGCTTCAGCCTTCTGATTCTGGGTGGGGTGTCATGCCCGTGCCGCGCACGGGCACCATGGCAACTAGCGCAGACTCTGCACCTAGTAGCCTGCATAAGCCCTAAACTCTATTTCCTAAGACCAAACCGTGTCAAAAGCAAGACATGCATCATTGCCAGATTATGCCTTTCTTCATGCAGAACCGGATAACAGGCGAGGGCAGAGGCTGCATGCTTCCGAGGTGAGTGGGATCTCACGTGAGAGGCCCTCCACACATCAAGACAAAAAGCTCCAGCCCTTCAAGCTCATCCCAACATTAGGGTTTAGGCTTCGGGGTTTAGGGGCGTAAAGGTTTAAGCTTTAGTGGTTGGGGGGTTTAATCTGCCGATTTCTGCTTCCAGGGTGGGCTCCTGATCCGTGGGACTGTCCGTTGCGAAACCTCCGGCCGCGGGAATACCTTCGAAGAAGGCCAGGCGACGTACTTTGCTGGAGTTTATCCCAAGCCATTCAAGAGATGTGCTGTTAGACTGCCTAGTGACGTAGTGGGTTCTGGGGAACAGAACAACATTACGACAAGAACAGGAAGCATGAGGAACATTAAAAAGGACTAGCAAGACGGAAGACGTTAGGAACGCTGAGGAACTTTCAGAAATCATAGGAACCATTTCAAATGATCCTGGTCAAACACAAGCATTTTAGGAGCAGGATTCAACAAATCTCCGACAAGCACAAGAAGTCTCACACACATCCAAACGAACATCAGAGCTAATCTAATAGGGTCAAAGCATTACAAACTGAAATGCAGACAGGTTGCTGCACAATCGCAAACACACGCAAACACAACATGAATACATCTTATCTGAAAGAGAGAGAGAGAGAGAGAGAGAGAGAGAGAGAGAGAGCACGGTACACTTAACGACTCAACACCTAGATCAAACATGCGAACAGCGCAGAAACACGCCAACGCAATCACGCAAGATCAGTAAGCAAACAAGACAACAACACATATTTAATAAGCAAACCAAGCAACAACTACCCAACACAAACAAACTTTAGTCCTGGCCGCAACAGGCGTTCGGGAAGGTTTCTAGGATGCATGAGAAACCAAGTGGAAAACAGGCGGAACGATTCCCTATCTGTTTCTATAATTCGAGTGATCTTCCAAAGCTAGCAATCACCTTTTCAAGAACCCAACTGGGAGACATAGGACCCCGACCGACCATGCGGTAGAGTTTCATATATTATCGAGGCTTGAATATCATCGCGGAGCTAAAGTGACACTGGCAAGCGCAGGCTCTGTCGGCAGCTTCATCATGCAGCGGCTACTCGGCAAGGACGGGAATTCTATTGAAAAGACCTCCTTGCAGAGTTGTGTAGTAGTCGTGGTAGTCGTGGTGGTGGTGGTGGTGGTAGCGGTAGTGGTAGTGGTAGTGGTATAGTACCACTACTACTACTACCACCACCACGACTACTGCTACTACTACTACTACTACTACTAGTAGTAGTAGTACTACTACTACTTCTGCAACTACTACTACTACTACTACTACTACTACTACTACTACTACTACTACTACTACTACTACCTGTGAAACCTTTTGCTGCTTTATTTTTGCTCTTCCAGCAAAAAACATTTACCACGCAGAAAAACGTTTCCCAAACGAACGAGCGGAAAGCAGCGGGGAGAGAGCGGAATTGAGAGTTTGAAACATGTGGAAGTGTGTGCTGACAGGTTCATTGAAAGAGCGATTCTGCTAACAAGCCACATTCTCGAGAGAGCGTTTTCGCCTGGGCCTTTCCCAAGTCTTGGCTTGATATAACAACAGAGTTGTTTCGATGCAAAGCCGACTTGTGAAATAATCAAATGCGACCTATATGCTTCCCGTCACACAAGAATAAGTAGAAATAGTTGTAACCCAGATACAAGTTTCCTTGAAAGCCCACACCAACAGCCAGGACGAATCGAGGTGTTGAGTTGCATAGAGCTCAACATATAAGCTAGATACAGCCTGAGTGTGCATCGATCAAGATTGAATGGGTATCGATCGTGGTTATAAACCTATATGAGATATAGCTACAGCAATGCGATTCGACATGTCATGATGGCGACATCGATCTGCTCATGGAGGCACGCTCTCCTTGCTCGCTGTTGCTTTGATTGCAAGCGGTTGCATGGTGAAGTTGGCGAGTGCATGGGCCTGCATTCACAATGATGTGACCCGATCTGCCTAGCTGCTTTTGGTTCTGGTGGGCATAGCTAGGTTTCCTGCTTTCGCTTGCCATGCCTTTTTCGACCGTGGGTGGTTTGTTGGCGAATGTGTCGCTGCAAAGCATTTCGCTTTGCCAGCTCGAAGGACAAGCGGTGATTTTAGACAATGGGTTAAATTCAGGCTTGTAAATTATAGACCTCTCGAGTGTGCAGGACTGATGCAGATGGACAACCGCTTCTGGGTGGCATGCTGCCGGGCCATGTACAGCTTGGAGGACGATGCATGATCGAGGGTTTTCATTTGTCAAGACACATATCTTCAATAGTTTGGAGGACCCACCGACATCAGGGGACCAGATTGTGGAGAACGTCGTTGACAACATTCGTCATAAAGGTATCTGCTTGCACTTCCGGCTTCTCTTCGAGGAGATGTGCACCTATCCGAAAACAGCAAGGGGACAGCCTATATAGTCACGAGGTACCCTTAGAAGCCCAAACCCGAATTCCTTTAGGTCGTTTTCACTCTGTATTAAGAAGCCCAAGCCCGAAACCTTAGAAGATACCATAAACCCTGCAAGCCCGGACATTCTGGGTTTTGCTTCCCCGCACGCAACATCCCAGGCAGCCGCGGGATTTGAGATCCTCACGGCAGCAGATGACTTCCATGGTCGTGCGGCCAGCTGGGTACGGCTCGGAGCTGTTGCAATGCAGAAGTAGCATGGACCAATGCGCTGCCGAGCTGGTTAGCTAAATTTTGGGGAAAATCGATCATGCATTGCAATCGCTTCTAGCAGCTGCACACTTCTTCAACAAAATACGGAATATTCAACAGTCGCCCTCGCAGGTGATTTTACTTTGGTGGTTCACCACGATTTTCCAGCACTCTTTGAAAGGCCGGGGCCACCTAGAGCAAGCACTAACCCAAGAATCCACGCACGACAGGCCGGCTCCTCCTGATCCTCACCTTCCAGTTCCAGCTGGTATTCAGCCTCGGCAAACAGGAGGCAGGAGAACGGCCCCAGAAAACTTGTACGATCTAGCTTGACAATTGTCTATGTCTGCAGGATCCTTTTCTTTGTGAGCTTTCAGCTCCGCAAGGCCTATATAGCTGTGTGCTGACTTGCATTCACTGCTGTACGACTGCTGAGAGTGTGCATCTACATGTCTGACTTCAGCTGCATAACTTGTGTGGCTTCCGCTGTATATGACTATAGTGGGTGTGTGCAACTACATGCATGGTTGTCTGACCGCATACACTTCCTGATACATTGTTCAACATGCAGGCTCGATTCTTGAGGTTGCCTGTTTGTGCCGAGCCACATTTTGTGGCCAAATGGGGGAGGCATGGCCGGAGAAGCACAAGCTTGCCAAGGCTTGGGATGGGTGTGAGATTGCAAGGGATCGAATGAGGACCCAGGGAAGGCTTCTGGATTGGCCAACGGCAGCAAGCACAGGGGTCGCTACGAAGGTCACCCTGAAGCTCAACAGATTCGTTGTTCGCCCGACAATGCAAAGCTGGGTCGACGTTGCCGATACCCCGAAATCTCCTCCTATTGCTTGGATCAGACAAGAGGCCCTGCAGACAAATACCCCGAATTCTGTGAATGCTTATATAGACCCCAACTAGGAATTATATCCCTCTACATGTATTTGCCCAAAACATCCCCAGGTGAAGGAGATCCACCGATTGCTCGTACCCTCGCCAGACACCGTCAAGATTTACGTCGACGAATGGGGTTTGAAGAGGTTGATGAGCTATTGTCTTCGGAGATACCGCACTGGAGCTTTGAACTTCCGGGACTGTGCACGGGTTCTATAGGTATTGCTCGATAGATCAGTCTAGCTAGGTATCTGCGAACTCCGCAATGTGTGCTTAGATCTCCGTTAAAGGGTTGTTGTTGTGATTGGGTTCATGGGCTATGCACTGCATGCAGGATCCAGCTCTGCAGCCCATCATGAGTATCATGATTGCTCGGTGGGGCGGCGATGATCCTGCTGATCATGATGACAACGATGGCGAAGGCGATCCAAGCGGCGGCGAGGACGACGCTGAGGAGGACGGCGATGCTCCAATGGCTGCTGATGATGGGGAGGAGGCTCCTGCATTGGATGTTGGGGACCCCTACGTTCTAGCCGATGGGCTCGAGTTCCAACCATATTCTGATGATGAGTGCAATCTTCCTGCCGAGCCTTATGAGATCCCTGTGCTTGGGGACGGTGTGCCTACTCCCGAGCCTTCTGAGATCCCTGTGCTTGGGGACATGGTGCCTACTCCCGAGCCTTGCGAGATGCCTGTGCTTGGGGACGATGTGCCTACTCCAAACAATCAGGAGTCTGCTGAGATGCCGGGGGTTGTGCCTACTCCGGTGCTTGGGCAGCAAATGCCTACTTGTGAGATGCCGGGGGGCCATGGTGTGCCTACTCGAACCAATCAGGAGCCTGCTGAGATGCCTGTGCTTGGGGGGCCTACTCCAGACAATCCGGAGCATGCCGTGATGCCGATGCTTGGGGCTAAGGTCTCCGGAGGCCATGACCTGGGAATGGTGGCGACTCCTTGTGTCAATGGGAAACCTCCACCCATGATTGAGAGGAGGTCGCATCTCACGGACTCAGCTGGGATGTCGTCAGAGTCTACATCAGATCCACCCAGAAGATCAACCCAAGCCAAATTGGCACGCCTCGCCGAGCTTAAGAATCTTTTCTGAAATTAGTTAGATTGAATATATTTGTCGTGTTCCCATACCCCGTTGCCTCTAAGATTCGGTAGATTCCAGGCAGCCGCAGCCGGCTGCACGCAGATAGGTTGCAATCCTGATCAGGCAAAAGTTTGCCGAGAGGCGAGCCCTGAAAGCCAGTGCCATGTGTGACCTAGTCGCATTAGCTTGTCGTGTGTTGTCGTCTGGAATCCCTGAGGCATACGCACCAAATAGCCTTGCATAACGACTTCCTATAGGAACCCTTTTTATGCAATGGCCCTGTAAAAGCTTTAAGTAGCCCAGGCGACCCGAGCGCTTTGGACACCCAGCCCCACGACATCTTCATGCAGCCTCCTCCTGAGCCTCAAAGCATTGATCCTGCTAGTGAAGTTCGCCTGGCCCCTCCTCGTGAGCCTTTGCTTGCTGGTGAAGTTTGCCTGTCGCCTCCTCGTGAGCCTGAAAGCAAGCATGCTGGTGAAGTTTGCCTCCCCCTTCCTCGTGAGCCTGAAAGCAAGCCTGCTGGTGAAGTTTCCCTGTCCACTCCTCGTGAGCCTGAAAGCAAGCCTGCTGGTGAAGTTTCCCCGACCCTTGATGTTGCTGCCAGCGAATGCAAGCCGCAAGCACTCTGGATGCATCAGTCCGATCTCTGTGCATGTATTTCTGTTGTTAGTTCTACATAAAACATGTTCGATATTGGACCTTGTCTCGCCTCAGGCAGCCGTTGCAACGGAGTCCATCGTGCAGGTCTCGCCTCAGGAAGCCGTTGCCAAGGAGTCCACCACCTCGGCTTCCGACAAGCAATTCAGTGTTCTGGATTTCAAGGCACTTTCGGGACTTGCAGTTGTGTGTGCGATCCCTGCAACTTGCTTAGCATGTCCTGCTTCTTAAGATGTCCTGCCTGTGGCTGTATGCATACAAACATGTCCTCATATCTGGGCAGGAAGAGGTCAGCAGAACGGATCAGTTCAAGGGCAAACGCAAGGCCGGCAAAGCTGCAGCTGATGATGATGAGATGAAAGATGATGAGGAGTGCCAGGAAAGCGAGGAAGATGATGATGAGCCTGTGGTGAAGAAGCGACCGGCTGCCAAACGCAAGATCTCGAAAGCCGGGGGCGATGGAAAGGCCAAGGGACGTGGGAAAGGACGTGGGAAAGGCCGTGGACGCGGTGGGCAGAAGCCAGGCTCTTCTGCCCCCCCGAAAGCAAAGGCCAAAGCGAAGGCAGCAGGCAAGAAAGCTGCAAAACCAAAGGCGAACGGCAAAGCCGAGGATGAGCCGGAGGAGCAGCCTGATGATTCACACCCCGAGGGCGCAGATTCGCCAGGCGAAGCTACGCCCTGCAAAGCGAAGGCAGAGCCCAAGAGAGCAGGGAGACCCAAGGCGAAAGCCAAAGCAGCCGCGAAGCCGGTTGCCGAGGAAGAGGAGCCGTTCAAGGAGAAGGTGTTCGCTCGCCGTCATCGCCCTAATCCTCCAGACCAATCGATGCAATGGCAAGCGATCCGTGACATCTTCGACAGCCACGTTAAGCCTTCCTTGCGATTTCCTTCGAAACATGAGTATGCCTGGTACGACAAGATCAAGCCCCTCTTGCCTGCGAACAGCACGATCGAGGACTACCTCAAGATTGCCCGTGACCGGGCGAAGGACTTCGTGAAGTCCGTCTCAAAGTGAGACACGTTTCAGGGGCCAGCTTCATGCCGTAGTCAACCAGATGCTGTGGCTGCTGTGATAAGCCATGTGTGTTCAAGCTATATACTTGTTTCCCTCACAATAGAATGCACCCTTCTTAGCACTGCCATGCAACTAGCCTGCTATCAAGTACTTTGTATGGAAGTCTCACCGCCTCTGTGTGGCATGGTATGAAGCTCTAAATTGGATGTGTGGGAGCTCGAGCTAGCAGCATGCATGGGGACAGAACCTCGTGCATCGTCAAGGCTCCGATGCCAGCAAGTATACGAGCAGGGGGTGGCCGCGGTTACCGTGGTGCGACAAAACTCAGTGTTCGGCTGTGCCTGCTTTCCAAACATGTTGCATCGCTTGACGCTTGACACTGTCACTGTTTTTTGTGTTGTTTATCATTATTGGTCACTTGCAGGCGAGATGCGACGGGGGCAAAGTGTCGCTTCCCTCATGAAGATGGGCATCTCACTCGGTGATCGCCAGCCTGGCTCGCTTTATACTCGGGGGTTCAGTTGTACATAATCATATTATATCCAACATCTCCGATCTTGTCAGTATTTAATTGTATGCAGGAGTTTGGTATGGCATATGCAAGGTCGTGTGGGCATGGGACCCATAATTAAACAATTCAGGGTTTCCATCGTTTCTTCTAGTCCCCTGAATTCCCTGATATATATATATATATACACAGGTATATTTAGTACTTAAATCCCCGAAGACCGATCATGCTTACATGTACCATAGCAGCATGGAACTCAATCGCTGCCTGCCGTCATCTTTGAGCTAGTCGCCGATCGCACACTCGGCTCCCGCAGCGCCGATAGCCTTATAGCTGTTCAAGATCAACATCAAGACATATGCACGATCGATCCTTTAAACTCACGAAATCCCCGAGTAACAACATGGCCGGTATGCCCGACTTGGAAGCAGCTTTTTTCGATCGGTTGGAGGAGGTCAACCAAGAGCTCTACCGCTTGCGAAAGCAGGTTGTGACGCTGAACGAAGAGGTTGTTTCCTTGACTCGCGAACTTCATTATGTAAGGAAGAGCACCGACTCTTGTGTGGAGGGCATTAACCAGTGCAAATCGGAGTTGAAGTTCAAAACGCGAACTTTGAGCCAGCTGTGGGACTTCCTCAGACGTTTTCTTGGAGAGCTCGCCGCATGCATTCAGAATGCTCTACGGGAAATACAGTGAAGCCAGTCCTGCCCCCGTTTTTGCTACGTGACGATGCCATGGGGGACTCTTTCAGCTGGTGCCTCGATCTGTTTCAATCCGGTTCATGGGGAATTGAATCAGATTATATGTCTGTGTATACAGGGCCGATTCAGGAACTCCTGCACTCGTCTCGCTCTCGCTCTGTTCTCTCTCTGTTCTCGCTCCGCTCTCTCTCTCTCTCTCTCTCTCTCTCTCTCTCTCTCTCTCTCTCTCTCTCTCTCTCTCTCTCTCTCTCTCTCTCTCTCTCTCTCTCTCTCTCTCTCTCTCTGTTCTCTCTCTGTTCTCTCTCTTTCTCTCTCTCTTTGTGGGGTGTCTGGGGTTTCATGGGGCCGGCTTCGGGCTGCATCAGGGACAGCATGGCTCCGCACACTCCTGTTCTTGGCACGGGGCCAACTTAATCGGAGGACCCATACACACCGCACGCAGTTTAAGATACTCAGGGTCCGTGTGGTTTAAAGAGTTAAAAGCTTGATCGGTCGTGCCGGCCCGATACCCAAAAGCATTCAGCCTCGCCTTTCACCCCCATATCATGTATTTTGCCTCGATCGCACATAACATATAATCTTATTGAAGTTGACCCAGAACCGCCAAGCCACGCAGAATGCCGAAACACCATATACACCGCTGCTGCCGAGGTCTATGTTGTCGAGCCACAGAATGCCTTGGATCATTGGGCCAACAGGCCAGAGGCTCTCAAAAGACATGGGCTTCGGATTTCTGTCGGGGGTCTGTGTTGGCTATTATATGTGGGCTGTGCAGTTTATATGAAGGCTCGCAGGGTTTATGGGTCTTATAAGATTTGAATATATATATATATATATATATATATATAGCTTTATATAGAGCTATATATATATATATATATATATATATATTCAAATCTTATAAGACCCATAAACCCTGCATAATACCGGGGATAATATTGGATTGAGGTTATAACGATCGAGGATTACAGGGTCATGCCGACCAAAACCAGAAATGGAACAATGGATGCCTAAAAGCATTTAGCCTCATTTCTCACCTCACATGATCGGGTATGATAAACAGGCCTGTCACCCAGACCCTTCCACAGCATGGTATAAAGCCCCCCTGAACGCCGAAACACCCTAAGCCACTGCTGCCGAGGTCTATGTTGTCGAGCCCATGGATCATTGGGCCAACTCCAGAGGCTCTCAAAAGAAGTGGGCTTCGGATTTTCTGTGCGGGGTCTGTATATGGGCTATCGATCTTTTGGTTGTACTCGCAGGGTTTATAGTTATATAGGGTTTGTATAATTATATAGGATTTCAACATATTATAATGGGGGTATGTGGCTACGCTGAAAGTTGCATGGGCTTCCATTGGGTCTGCATGCATGCTGCACATCGCTTTAAGCTCTTGGGTTTGTACAGTCTTCATTGACGGGGGATCACACATATGGAGCACGATCGCTTCTACATCAGGGCTTCGCACGTGCATGTGTCAAACCTTGAAAGGCCAGACCAAGCACCCTGAACCCATTAATTGTATGTGCATTATATATAACCCTATATACAACCCTGTATATGCATATTGTCGTACATAAGGAGACAGAAATTAATTTTGAGGCTCTGCTTCCCAAGCTTGCAGCCAGGACCCGTCGTCTGGATGCCATCGATGCAGCCGCTGGTGACCTTGGGTCGTGTATCAGAGAAAGCACTCTTCGAGACCGCAGCCCGACCTGATCCCAAACCGTATACCCTTAGTGAGGAAGCCTTGCAAGATTATCCTGCAGATGACCTTTAATCTCAACCCATGCACTATATATAGGCCAGCCCTTGATAAAGTACGGAGAAGGCACTCTTCATGACCCAGCCCGACTTGAAACCAACCCGTAGTGAGAAAGCCCTGCAAGCCTATATATCCCATATATTGACCACCTCAATCCATAATTCGGCCCAGCCCTTGGCAAACACTGGAGAAGGCACTCTTAGAGACCAGCCCGGCCTGATCCCGAACAAACCAGTATGGCCAGGAAGCCTCACAAGCCTATCCCAATGCGACCTTTTATCATGATCTTATGGCACCCAGCCCCGCCTTTTGTAAAGCCTATACATTTACACCTGGACCTGCTCCCGAAGCCCAAGCGACCCCGTAGTGAGAAAGCCTACTTAAAGGATCATGGGACTTATTTATCGTAACGGGTATATTATTCAGGTACATACTTATAATTACTTTAACATATATAAGGTAGTTATATAACCAATATACTATTTATAAGTCCCATGACCCTTCAAGTAGCAAGCCTATGTATCGTATAAACCTTATAAGATAACCTGACACCTCAACCCAAACTATCCCAAGCTGATAACCCCGCCTGACCTATATATAGCACCGAGCTCCTTCTAAAGCCCAAAACACCCGGTCGTTTCCGGAGACAGCTCCAGAGTGCTGCCGCTGTGCCAGATCGATGAGTCGAGTTGATGCACAGGAACCAGCATCAGTTTTTGATAAGACCACTCAGCTCCTTAGATCCATAGTCCAGCTAGAAAGACTTGGGGCATGCCTGCACCCTAATGGCTCTTCAGGCCCTAAAAACCCCTTATGCATTTATACCTGGACCTGCTCCCGAAGCCCAAGCGACCCGTAGTGAGAAAGCCTACTTGAAGGATCATGGGACTTATTATATATATATATATATATATGTATGTATATATACGGGTTATATAAGGTAACCCCAAATCATGTACTTATAACCATACACTGACTACAAGTCCCATGATCCTTTAAGTAGCAAGCATATATACCGTATATACTTCTAATATAACCTGACCCAACCTCAACCCAAACGATCTCAAGCATATATATACCGCTTGACCTATAACACCGAGCTCCTTGAAAGCCCAAAACACCCAGTCGTTTCCGAAGACAGCTCCCGAGTGCTGCCGCCGTGGCAGATCGATGAGTCGAGTTGCTGCACAGGAGCCACCACAGGCAGCATCAGTTTTTGATAAGACCACTCAGCTCCTTAGATCCATAATCCAGCTAGAAAGACTTGGGGCATGCCTGCACCCTAATGGTTCTTCAGGCTTTATAAAAACCCCTTATGCATTTATACCTGGACCTGCTCCCGAAGCCCAAGCGACCCCGTAGTGAGAAAGCCTACTTAAAGGATCATGGGACTTATATAGTAACTGTATGTGGGTTATAAATATTATCAAGGTAACCCCAATTAAGGTATTATACCATATATACTTACCATATGTATAAGTCCCATGATCCTCCAAGTAGCAAGCCATGTAGCTACGTCTATATTTCTCATATATTAGCTACGTATGTACTCATTTGTTTTAGAAAGCGGCCTCGGCTGTTGCCAATGCCGCCAAGACCACGTCGGATGTGATCGAGGGATATAGAGGCTATCTGTGTATTTATAGTAGATAGATATCTCCCATATATTATTATAAACCCCAATAGATATCTTGCCTTACATCACTTCAAACTAAAAGCCCTATAAAACCCCAGACCCCTGTATGATTTGGGAAGCCATACACACATCCTATGGTTTATATAATATAATCATATATTAGAAGCTGCCCCCACCCTGTATAATAGTGGTATAATAGGAATATAATATATAGGGCCCTATAGTATAATCCTATATAATCCTTATATGGTCACTATTACAGGGTGGGGGCAGCTTCTAAATCATATAGATATTATAGGTTTCGCTAGGGGTTATTGGGTTTTTAGGGTTTGCAAGCTTCCCAAAAGGGCTTCGGCTGTCGGGTTTATTTTGTAGAGAGCCTCTAGACCTCGCCTTGCATGGTGTCTTGATCTACAGCAGGGACTTCGAGCCTCGACGGGTTCCGGCCTAGCTAGATGCCCTTATTCTACATATCGTCAGGTTTGCAAACAGTACGTAACCTCTGTTTAGCCAATATATGATTTACTCAAGAATCATGAGTCTAATAGAATATGTATTGAATCTTCCTTAGATAGGATCCTTTGGAATTTGTGGTACATGTAGAGGAAGGGAGCTTGTTGTAGTCATGGTTGGGCACGGGTTGTTGTTAATCCAAATACGTAGGGAGTGCTAGGTCGAAATATACGAAACTGGCCGGAAAACGAGAGAGCGGAATCCGGCGGGGAAAGAGCGGAATCTCGCGGCGAAAGAGCGGAAATCAGCGGAATCGCATTTCTACATAATTTCGGCTGGGCATGGGTTATGATTGTACATGGCTCGCACTGGAGCTATTCAGCATTCACTCTTGATTTTTGTGTGGTCCGACGGAAATCTATGAGTGTGCACCATCTAAGCTGAGTGACGAGCACATAAATGGATGCACCCGCATGCATCGCCGGCAGTGATCGAAGCGGGTTGGGGCTGCCGTCCTTAGGCAGGGATGGAGCCGGGCGACAGGTCGGCACACCATGTGCCGGTCAAGCAAGAGCTTGACGAAGAGGAGGCCGCTATGCAAGCTGAGATGAAGGAGACATGCATCCTGTGTCCCTTCTAGACAGCACTGCTACCTAAAACCCTTCTAGAATGCAAGAAAGATCCTGTGCCTTCTAAACAACACAGCTATAGAACTTCCAGGCCTCATAAGTCTAACCCCCTCAACCCTATAAGCAACTCTAGAATGTAGGAGATCCTGTGCTTTCTAGATGTTATAGCACTTCCAGGCCTCATAAGTCTATAAACCCCGGAACCCTATAAACTTTTCTAGAATGCAGGAGATCCTGTGCTTTCTGGACTGCAGAGCTAGCACTTCCAGGCCTCAGAAGTATATAAACCCCTGAACCCTGTAAACCCTTCTAGAATGCCTGTGCTTTCTAGATAACAGCACTTTCTGGCCTCATAAGTCAAATTTTAACCCCCAAATCCATAAACAACTTTTCTAAGAGACATCCTGTGTCTTCTAGACAACCAACAGCACTTCCTGGCCGCAGAAGTCAAAACCCCAAACCCATAAAAAAGCCTTTCTAGGAGACATCCTGTGTCTTCTAGACAAACGCAGCTAGAACTTGCAGGCCTCAGAAGTACAATAAACCCATAAGTTTCAGCTGTGTTGTCTTGAAGGCAAAGAGTATATAGAAGCCTTATAATAATAATAATATATATATATATATATATATATATATATATATTATGCCTTCTATATACTCTTTGCCTTCAAGACAACACAGCTAAAACTTGCAGGCCTATAAAGCTTGAACCCGATAGCCCTGAACCCTTCTAAAGAAATTTCCCGCCCAGGAGCTCTACGACGAGTGCATGGAAGATCTGCAGGGCAGCTGCCTCTACGTTTCCGATGAGGAGTTGGATGTGGTGCCTTCGCTGGCTGGCGAATGAGTTTTTTTCGGGGCAAATATTTGGTGCAAGGGTTTCTATAGGATATATAAGGGTCTGTGTAATATAATACATATATATATATATATATATATATATAGGCTTTCGTGATTTTAAAATACTTGCAGGGCTTCGAAAGCAGAGTCCTTCTACGGGGTCGGCTTTGCATGTACCCAGGAAGATGCCTGTCGAGAACTCTTTCCGGCTACGCAACGTCAGCTAAGCTTCGGAATTACTTCGGAGGATGGACAAAGGGCGCTTGAAAACGGGGAGCCGGGGATGATGGCAGCCACACAGGCCGAATCACAGGAAGCAGAATCCCACGAGCAGCCCTCCTCCCAACGTATGTTCGCAACGATTCAGGTTACATCCCAAGAGTCGGAGCTTGCAGCAGAGCAACCCACACCGCCCACACCGCAGACCCCGACTCCGCCGCCGCAGCAGCAGCCACCCCAAGCCGGGCACCCGACACCCAGTGCAGCCATGCATGCACTTCCAGCAACGCCACCTGCAGTCACGATCCAGCAGCAGCATCCCGCAACGCACGCAGGACCACAGATGCTCACGATGCCACCCGATGCCACACAGAAGAAGCAGCAGCAGCCGGACGCAGTGCAGGCAGCCAAGGCCCCAGCAGGGACACTGTTAGCAACAGGGTCACCGAAGCAGACCGAAGCAGAACAGCACCTCGAGGAAGAACGATTGTTGCAGCAGGGTGAATTTGAGAAAGCCGAGAAGCTAATCTACGACAGGGTGCGAAAAAAGGCGGAAGCAGCAGAGCTTGCAGCAGAGCTTGCAGCAGAGCTTGCAGCAAAACAGGCGACCGCCAGTGCAGCTCAGGCCAAGCAGCAGCAACTTGCAGCAATGCCGCCCGCCAAGCCCTCGATGCAACAGCAACATCCCGCAACGCAGGCAGGACCACAGATGCTCACGACCGGGCCCCAATCAGCAATGCATCTTGCACCCGATGCCACGCAACAGCAGCAGCCGGTCGCAGAACAGGCAGGACAGGGCCAGGCGACAACCAGTGCAACACAGGCCAAGCAGCAGCCACCTGCAGCAGCAATGCCACCGACCGCAGCCACGATCCAACAGCAGCATCCCGCAATGCATGCAGCTCAGGTTCTAGCAGTGCCGCCCAAAGCCACGATCCAACAGCAGCATCCTGCAGTGCATGCACCACAGGTTCCAGCAGTGCCGCCGAAAGCCACTTACCAGCAGCAGCATCCCGCAGTGCATGCACCGCAGGCCACAGCAGCGATACCCAAAGGCCCGATCCAGCTGCAGCCGGCCATTCATGTACCACAGGTTCCAGCAGTGCAGCCTTGCAATGCCAGGATGCAGCAGCAGCCTCCCGCAGTGCATGCACCACAGGTTCCAGCAGTGCAGCCCACGGCCACGATCCAGCAGCAGCATTCCGCAGTGCAGCTCCATGCCGGTGACAGGCAGCAGCAGGTTTTCACAAAGCAGCATGAAGTGCACCCGCCAGCACAGCAGCATCAGCAGCCAGTTGCAATGCATCTACCGGCACAGCAGCATCCATTGCAGCAAGATACCCAGCAGCATGCAATGCATCCACCAGTACAGGGAGTTCCGAAGCAGCATGCAATGCATCTGCCACCGCAGCAGCAACAGGGAGTTCCGCAGCAGCATGCAACGCATCCACCACTACAGGGAGCTCCGCAGCAGCATACAATGCATCCGCCACAGCAGCCACTACAGGGAGTTCCGCAGCAGCAGACAATGCATCCGCCGCAGCAGCAGCAGCAAGAGGGAGTTCCGCAGCAGCATGCAATGCATCCGCCGCCACAGCATGCTAAGGCAAGTCAGCAGCGGCATCAGCCAGCTACGCAGCCAAAGCAGGAGCAAGCGCCAACGGCATCGGCCATTGATCGCAGAATGCGCCGCATCATGGCCCCGACGCCAACGGGCACGTTCAAGGTGAGCGAGTCCATCCGCAACATGTGGAACGATCTGGGAACCCGTCCGAAGGTGCTGAAACTCTTTGAGTCATGCGACTACTGCCCAGATGCCTTCATGAAGCGCTTCTCCGTCTCCAGCACGAAGGAGAAGGAGGAAGAGGTCAACATTCCTTTTGAGTTTGTCTCTGAGGAAGAGATGGCCAATGACTACAACATGTGCGAGAATCTTGGCTATTTAGATTCCTGCATGGGATGAAGGCTTGTACTATATAGGGGCCTAAATAATTACCTAGCTTTTTGGGGGTTCCTTATTATTTTTGTAAGGAACATATTATCGGCCCTTTATACAACCCTGTTCTAACTTATAAGGCCCTAGAAGTCGCATACATCCGAAAGAGAGTGAACCGTTGGCTTCAATGCTGGGGCTTTCGGCTTTCGGGCTTGGTCGAAGATCTGAATAATATCTATATCTATATATATATATATATATATGTATATATATATATATATATATATACATATATATATATAATGTACACATACATACATGCATACGCATGTATATATGAATAGACGATATGTGAATACATAGACATGTAATGGCTTTTGTTTTGTTCTGGGCGATATGTGAATACATAGACATGTAATGGCTTTTGTTTTGTTCTGGGGTATTACTTAGAAGCTGCCCCCACCCTGTAATAGTGGTATAATAGGAATATAATAGGGCCCTATATAATCCTGTATAATCCTTATATGGTCACTATTACAGGGTGGGGGCAGCTTCTAAGGTATTACTTACGTCAGGTTGGGCGAGCTTCAGACATCGTTCAAGCCCGAAATCTAAGCTGAAACCCAACACCGTACACACCCTGAAACCCGTCACAACCCCCCCCACCCCCAAACCTTTGAACACCTCCAAAGCTAAAAAAGAAACCCTATAAACCCCACAATTCCAGCATATAATCCCGAAGCCCTTACACCCTCAAACCTCAGCCCCCGAAGGCTGCAACCCAAACAATGAACTCACACAAAAGCCTCAAAACACTCGTTAAGGATAGGGCTTAGATATGCTTCGCAATTCTAAACCCTTGCTGCCCTTTACCCCCTTAAGGAGCCCCGACTCGATGTAATCCAGGCGATTGGAGCTTTAATGGTCTCGTCGAAGTAGTTGACCTTTATCTGGATAGGAGGCTTCCATGTGTTCTCGCTTGCATGACTACTTCAGTCTTTCAATGACATAGCTGATCCGTCCACGACTCATCCGAGGGAAGACATTTTGGATGTCGTGACGAAAGCCCGGAAAGATCCCGCGAAGTACGTACGGTGCGTCCCTTTTACAGCGACATGTGCATGGTGCGAGAAGTACAATGGCACGCTTGCAGGTGGCACACCTTCAGAAAGGGAGTTGAAACTTTCTACATGGAGCTGAAGGTTAAGGGGCACAAGAAGAATCTTGCTCTGCATGCAGCCCGAATGTTGCTTCAAAATTCTGTACATTGTCTAGCTGCTGAAATAGCTGATGTAGCAACCATCACACTGAGGCAATCTGCGAAAACTACTTTCAAGGAGGAGCAGGAGTTCGACCTACCGACGGATGAGCTGAACCTCGAGATGCCCTCGGGGTCTGTGCTCACAAGGGCTGCAGACCCCAGCCTTGACGCTGGTAACTTGCAAGCCGTACAGTCATAAACCTTGTAAAACCCTATATAAGGCCCAAACCCTCAAAAACTCTAACCTTAAACCTTACTCGAATCTTGCATGCACTTCTAAAACCTGAGGCAATGCTGCCAAACGCGCCAAAAAGATGGAGGACCCCGAGACCAAGCAGGCCATGGAAAAGGAAGCCTTCAAAATCCTGAAGAAGATGGCCTTCCCCAACACGGAGAAGACGGAAGCCGGCGGGCAGCACCTGAACAAGATCATGAGTTGTGTCAGCCTTCGGCTGCTGATTGTGGATGGGACAAGAAGCCTGCTGCAGGATCACATACAGAAGAAGCAGGCTCAGCTTCAGCAAGACCCGGGTGCAGCGACAACAAAGGGGGGTACTTTGAAGACAATGGAGAGGCAGCTCGGTTGCACACTATGTACTTGCACATTATATACTCCATGCAGTGGACACCCTTTGCCGTGTTCGGGCTGTCTGATTGAGGATGATCGAACGCCTCTCCACGAACTACGATGCCATGGACGCATGCAGTGAGGAGTTCCAAGAGTTGCACACCCGTGGTGTCGTTGACGGCTGGGATGAGAGTCTGGGATGAAGTATGATTTGCATTTCGTGGGCGATATATACAACCACCCTTTCATACCTCGACAATCCTGAGCCGCCTGAGCCCCATAAAAACCCGAAGCCAGTTCCACCTGGAGTTGATAAAACCTTTAAGCCCTACAGGTTGCCCTCAACAACTTTCAAGATAACCACCTTATAAACTATGTAAACCCCAAACCAAAGTTGCCGTCAACCACCCTATCCGTAAAAAAACCCTAAACCACATACGGATCGACCTGGGGTTGAAGGTTGCATGCTTCCGATAGGACAAAGATAACCTGCAAACCTTATAAACCCTGGTTGCCCTCAACAAGATCAAGCTAAGCACCCTATAATCTAAATAAGCCCGATGTCAAGGATCACCCTCGAGATGAAGGTTGCCGTGAACAAGATCAAGAAGCTGCTTCTCGGCTGGCCACCCAAGATAATCAACAGCTTTACGCGGCAGGAGAACCATGAACACTGTAAGCCTTCAAGATTATATGCCTTCCTATATATGGCCCAAATTATAACGGAGCTGTCCATGAACTCCATACAAACCCTGCTAACCCTAAACACCCTATCCCTGAAACACAAAACTTCCGGTGCCTTACACCATATCCATCCAGGCTAGTGGATTCCTGGGAGCTCGACAACCGTGCCAGGACGCCGGCTACGTGTCAGTGCAACATAAACACGCACACACGCATGCATATATACACTTACATATATATATATACACACATATATATATATACACACATCTTGCATGCACGCTCACAGAAATGTGCCTAGGCATGTATCTATACATTTATATATATATATATATGTATGTATGTATGTATATATATATATATGTGTGTATATATATATATATGCCATACACACAGGCACACGTGCACACATGCATACATGTACATGCGAGCAGCGAGCATCCCAATCGAGACCTTTGTGCAGGACGCTGCTTCCGGTGGAGGAGCAGAAGCCAGAGGCAGAGGAGAAACCGGCACCCAAGGCGAAGGCGAAGGGCAAGAGAACGCCGGTTCTGGCTGGTGGCTCCACAAAGAAGCCCAGGACAAAGTAGATGCTAAGAGCTCGGCCCGGGGATACATGATCATATGTTTACTGCATGCGGCATCTGCAAACAAGGTCAGCTTTCGGGGGTCCTTCGAGCTCTTGGCATGACCTAGGATGCTCGAGCACTCGTGTGCGAAACAACGCCTGGCATGACCTAGGATGCTCGAGCACTCGGGTGCGAAACAACTCCTGGCATGACCTAGGATGCTGGATCACGTGGACCTTCGGCTGCGACGTTTTTTAAAAAGGGGTTCATGCAGTATATACCGTTCTGATTGAATGATGTCGTTTCCTTATCAAGCCGGTTTGTGTTGCAATGCCAGGCAGAGACGAATCCCAGAAGACGGAGGCCGTTGAGGCACTCGCACAGAGTGTCGTGGATGGGGTCTCCAGGCTAAACCCTTTTAAGCCCTGAACCCTTATAAACCCCAAGGGCTTATAAACCCTATATATAGTTGTATAAACCCTGTAATAAACCCCACCTAAGAACGGCATCCCTACATAATTGCTACACAGTCGATCCAATTATCTCATTCTTTCAAAACCTAATAACTTATATACATATGTATTATATACACACCAAATTCAATTAACCCTTATAACCTTAAAAACCCTATACGCTGGACGGTTCGATTGCACGCAATGTCCTTCCCGGGCAGCCTTTATATAGTCGCTATATCTATAATAAACCCAACTGTGTAGTACCCTTGTAAGCCCAGCCCATCATGCCCTTTCGTGGATGGTTCGAGTGCACACAATTGCTTTTTCGGGGATTGATCCTGATCCAATCTATGCCTCCCCAATAAAGCTCTATACATAAACGACCTGCAATTAAGAACAGTTCGATTGCACGCTGATTGCTTCATAGTATACTGATCGCGGGGCATCACAGGGCGACGAACATTACTCAGGTTTGGGGCTTTTCCATTGTTTGTATATATATATATATGTATGTATGTATATGTATATTAGTTCTAGATTGTCTTTTGCCCGATCAGCCCCGAATTCTGATATGCAGGTACCATTAATCATACGCTAAATTAAGCAGTTCAGGAAACCCCAGCCCCATGCAGCATGCACACTCTTTATGTGTGTACAGCTATGTGCCTCAAATATTACGTATGCCCCTAAACCATGACTTTACTTTCGAGCCATCCAAGGCTCCGGCTGCTGACATTGGCCGCATAGCTCGTGCTTTCACTGCTGATCTGGGCAACGCCTCAGGCTGCAGCTCCATAGGGCAAGCATGCAAGGTTGGTAAGTCCAATGGTGAAAGGGATTCTCAGAGGCTGTTTCAGCGGTTTCATTTGAGACTACGTGTTCCGATATCGGAGTTGCACCATGATGATGCTGATGGGGGGCCGGTCAATCTTCCTTACATCAAAATCAAGGACTTCTTTGGGTTCCTACTGAAGACTCACCCGAAGCTTTTGTACGGTGGTTTTGACCTCGGGCCCGAACAAGAGAATCTTTGCATGCAGTTTTGGCAAGGCTACCGTCTGTACCATCCGGAGCACGAAATCTTTAGCACCTTCACTGAAGATGAGAGGAAACGGATCCTACCGGTAGCTTTACACGGGGATAAGGGGCGAACTTTGGCTAAGCAACCAATCTACTGCTTCGGATGGGAGACGGCATTCGGATTGCCGCTGCATTGCCGTATGGCGGCAGCAAAATCTGCTGCTCCCCCTCGCCACGAAACCGGCGGGAAACTCAACCAGAGCTGCAGTGAAAGGGCCCAGGCCTTACACAATCCCGAAATCCTAGATGATGCTGAGTGTCCCCTGAAACGTAGGAGAGTCGGTCCCTCGCTGCCATACAAGACTTCAAGTATACCTCACAACCTGAAGGGCCACGTGTATCTGAGTCACTGGCTCGGCACTTGCATTCCGTCGAGAGTCTTCAAAGCCCATCCAGGCCTCATAGATGCATACTTGGAGGAAGTTGCCAGAGAGATGACCGATTTGTTTCACGCGGGTGTGCTGCACGGTGGTTCCACTTACCGCTGTGCGGTCATAGGGGTGAAGGGCGACTTAGAGTTCTTCCTAGAAACCGCCTACCTGAACCGATCCTATCAAAATATAGGAACTACCGTGACTTATCCCTTTTGTCCAGATTGCAAAGCAGGGTTTCCAGGAATCCCTGCAATCGACACTCGGGACACTCCGGGCTGGAGAAGCACTTTACATAGTGATGAGCCCTGGGACGAGTTGCCGATTTTGAATCGGATTCCGTTTGCATCCACGAAGAGACCCGCTTTGTACAGGAAAGATGTTTTCCATACTTGCAAATTCGGATTCCTGAAGGATTTGAATGCAGGTATCCTTATGCTCTTGTGCGAGATGAAGTATCTGGATAACCCCGGGGATCCTTGGTCTATGAACGCCAGACTATCCCGAGCCTTCGGCCTGTTCAAACTTTGGTTGTCAGCCTCGAAGAAGAGCTCTGGACTCAGGAAGTTTTCCAAGCTTTCATTCCATCGGGACAAGGCTACCAAATACCCGTTCATGAGTGGCAAAGGGTCAGATTCGGTGGTAGTCTTAGAGTTCCTGGAATGGCTTTTGCGACTGAAGCTTCGGTCTCCAAAGGAGGCCAGCCACACGCTGGTTTTGTCTGCGATGTTGGAGACCGTGCAAGGAGCCTTGTGTTTCACCGGAACGTACCACTCGCACGGTTGTTTTTACTCTCCTCCTTGTGCGAAATTCTGCATCGCATCTGGGCTTCGCCTTTTCAGGGGCTACGTGTTCTTGGCCAACAAGTGCATACGAGATAAGAAGCGGTATTTTTCCTTGAAGCCCAAGGTCCACTACTTCCATCACGTGTTGGTGGACATGCAAGATCAGGTTGACTTAAGCCACGAGGTCATTTTTAATGCCGCCGCAGTTTTCAATGCTGAAGGGAATGAGGACTTCATAGGCAAAGTCTCCAGGATCTCGAGGAGGGTCTCACCAAAAAAAGCTACCCGAAGGAGTATCGAACACTACCTTGTTGCTTTGAGACTCCTTTACAAGAAGTCCGGGCTTTAAGATGCGACTATCCAATAAATACGGGTTCCATGCACTTCCTATCTTTCCGATACCATGTGTACCTCAAGTTGTTCAGGCTATAATTTAGCTAGGGGTCTATTTAAAGGTTCGTCTACATCTAGAAGTCCGGGCGCCCGGCAGCTGGCAAATCAACGCTCGTGCTCGCCATCCACCAGGGATGAGGGTTATATAGGGTGGAGTTTCAAAGCTTATATGGGCTTGATCGAGGGTTTAATTAATTATGTATAGTATATACGGTTTACAGGGATGGAGGATATGATAGGTTGCTATAAAAGAACTATGTAAATTGTGCATATATATATATATAAAGAGAGATGCATAGGTACTTTTAGCACTCGCTCTCGACAAGCAGGCACGTGGTTGTATACATATTGATGTATATATACTTATAAGTTATGATATGGGCTTTTAGATATCTCTATATAGGGTTCATGTAAGGTTATATATATATAGTTTGGGTTTGTAAAGGATTCGAAGGTTTATCTACGGCATGATGTGGATGTGCGAGCTCGTTGCTGTGAGCTGTGAGCCTGCGACTGCGAGGCCGTGCTGTGCAAGAAAGGGTCTTATATGCTGCTTCTTTATAGACATACCATATAGAAGCCATTATTGATCCCGAATACGTGTGTCTCCAGTGAATCACCGGGATCAACCAAAGAGCGTTTTTCATTTCAGACAACAACTGCGAAAGAGCAATTCTGCTTTAGAGCAGCTGATCCACAGCAAACAGCCGAAGCAAAAATAAGCGGAACGAGCGGAAACCTCCAGCGGAATCGCCGAGAGCATTTATTATGCAGGCTTGGTTTTCACAGGTACTACTACTACTACTACTACTACTACTACTAGTGCTAGTAGACAGTAGTATTAGCAGTGGTGGTAGTAGCAGCAGCAGTAGTAGTAGTCAACGACAATGGCAGTGGCAGCAGCAGCAGCAGCAGCAGCAGTGCTTTGGTGGCAGTAGGAGCAGGAGTAAGTAGGGAATCTGCGGAAGGTGGGTCTTCAGCTTCTGCTAGAGCCTGCAGCGTTCAGTTCCTGAGATCGTGTTTGATTAAGTTTTTTTGTGACGACAGGACCCGTGATGCTGAAGGGTGTGGTATGCGACGCAGAGGTTTGCCAGAGCGGCCGCCCTGAGCTCTAGTCCAGCTCCTGTCTTGCAAGACGTGCAGTGCGCAAAGTCGAGCGATGGCCCGCCTCTGCAGGGTCCACACCAGAGCACCTGTAACGCGCGCTGACTTGTCAGCCGCCAGCCGGGACCGAGGAAGGACACGAGGCCAAAACAAAAAAGGGCTTCTTCTTCTTCAACTGACTTGTCTGGAATTCCTTGTCTGTCTGCTGCCTCAACTGCTTTGTGGTGGTGCTGGTACTGCTAATCATGCTGACGTGGCTGCTGCTATTGTTGCGGCTAAGGTTACTGTCGTCATTGTCGTCGTAGTAGTTGTATAGTTTCCGCGGTTGTGGTTGTGTTCGTTATCGTTGGTGATGATGGCAATGATGATCTTGGTGATGGCGAGGCGGATGGTGGTGATGATTGTGATGGTGATGATCATGATAAACACGTGCAATGATATTTCGCAGGGTAAGGCACAATGACACCGGTAGTTTGGAATCTACACTGCCCGTGTTCTTATGTAGCTCCGGCATATTGCGAATTTGCACAAGCAAGCTGTGATTGCAATTGAAACACAAAGCGAAATTGCACCTATACGCAAGCACTGCTAGAACCCGCAACCCTGCACTCCATACAGCTAACCGGTATAACCTCCACGCCTTAACCCTCCACCGTATTCCCCACATGTAAATGGTACTTTTCAAGTCTTGAACCCTGACCTACTCCAGCCAGGCAGCTACGCTTGAGAAGGTTCTAATTAACAGGCCAGGATGGCAAGCGCCCCCACCCAAGCCAAGACCCGGTGGAGCGATGGGGCCGCACCCTCTTGAACTACGACCACAAGCCCTCTACGCCCCTCAGAGATCCCTTACCAGGTAAGCCTTACCCAGATCCCAGAGGCCCAAGTTTCAAAGCCGATTAAGTAAGCTTTGAAACCCTCAAGCCCTGTGGCGGCCATGGCTTGCCTCCATGGGCCGTCATGGCGCCGCACGGCTTGTGGCAGATGTGGCCGCCGAAGGCAGCGACGGTAGGTCTTTAGGTCCTTACAACGCTCGATTTGAGGCAGAGGGTCCCGTTGTCGATCATGACGTGAAGGTTTATTGTAAAGTCGAGTTTGGGACACTGATGGTTCATGGCCACAGCCAAGTCGGTGGGGAAAAAGGGCAACATTTTTAGCCACAAACAAGCTTGAGGAAAGCACAAACACGCAATCCAGAGTTGTTGCTTTGTATGCTTCGGCAATTTTAGGTATTTGGTAACATCGTTTGATATTTGTTTGGATTTTTTGGAATGTGTTTGTGTTTTCAGTGTCTTGGAATCTTCTTGATTTTCTAAGTTGTTCGAAGTGTATTGATTTCTATGTTTAGATTTCTAATTTTTTCGTATTTTTAGGAGTTGTTTGAGTTGTGTTCGTTTTGTTTGCATGTTGGGGTTTTGTTTTTTGTACTCGTTGGAATTCTTTTTTAAGATTTGTTTATGAATGTTTTGGTGTGTTTGGAAGTTTTTGGAAATTTGACGGGTCAGTCTTCCTTCTTCGGGGCATCCATTCCAGACACAGTGCTCGTTTTCTGACTCTTTGCGTGGTGTTTGTCTTTGTTGGGGGCCACCAGGCTTGCTTTTGAGCCTTGTTGGCCCTAAATGCCTTCAGGTTTAGGACTTCTTTTTTCCTTTCCTCCAGGATCCCTGGGCACCGAACCCCCTCTTGGACGTGGTTTTCGAACTCCCGGATGCCTTTCCAACACCCCTAGGTATATACCCTTAATATAGCTATCATATACCCATTATATAGCCCATTGTAGGGTAGGGGTCCCCATTCAGGGTCCCTCCCTGAACCCTGAACCCTCGCTTTCGGACTGCCGGAAGGCCATGACGGTGCACAAAAACGCAAAGAATTTGGTTTGGGTGTGCGGTTTAGAACTTGGGGTTTAGGGCTTGGGAGTTTAGGCTTCAGAGTTTCACTCCAAATCACTCCGAAATATTCCGAAGCCTTCAGAATAGGTCAAAATCCTTGCGCAAAGGCCCATATGATACCTTCTTGAGAAAACACCCTGTTTGTATGAGTGACCTACGACCTGCAGAAGCACCCTTCAAGCAGCAGCAGGCAGAAATCACAGCAGACGCAAGCCAACAAAGCTCCAGCAACCGACAAACCTACATTAGCCCATCCGAGGCCATCTAAAGCCCAACCAATTCTGTAAACCCGAAGCCTGTCCAGCCAGGACGGGCCTTACGTTGGCGGAATGCCCTCGCGCTCTTCGCAGCAGCTGCACCAGCTCAGCGGGATGCGCGGGCTTTCGGTGCGGCCATCGGCAGCTCGGTTGAGGAGTGAATCGGATTAGGTAGAATGCCGTTCTACTGTAAGTGCTACAATGTATAGTTTCAATATCGCTATGTGTAGGAACCCTGCTTCAGGGTACATGGTGTTTGCGCATCGGTTGTTGCTAACTCTTGCTCATAGTGGTCGTATAAAGCTGTCGAGAGTCCAATGTTCCACAGAACTAGCCTTTCCGAGGTGTACTCGTTCTGTCCCTTGCTGGTAGTGCTGGGATCTGGCTGCAACTTTTTGATTTTTTGGGATCTGGCTGCAGCTTTTTGATCTTTTGATGATGCAGCTACACAGTTCCGGTTCGGGTCCGGCCGCCCCGCAAAACAACGTCATACAGAAACCGTCCGTGGTCCACATTTCGGTATTGCAGGTGCATGCGGCCGCTCTGGCATCCCGGCTGGCAATGTGCATGACTCTCGTGATGAATTCAACTCTGTCAAACTAGATTCCAACATAGTTCTCGTCCGCTAGAAGACCGCATTTCAGGAGGTAAGAGTCTGATGAAACCCCGTAAGTAAGGACACTCAAACCGTTGCGAATCGCTCAGTGTCGACGAGTACAAGAGCTCCGCGCGCTGCTCATCACCTCTTCATAAATTTGACCTAGTAGGAAGCATTTGGTCGAGGTGGGGCGTAGATAAACGGTGGAGCCCCGGACTCAGAAATTTATTCTGCCATTGCTGACACCCCTTCGCAGCCCCATGCTTATGCGCCTACTCGCCTAGCCCCCTTTCTGGCCATTGGTGTCGACCAGCCTCACACAGACACAGTCTTGAGGCGAGGCACTTAGCACCTTTAAGAAACTTCGCATAATCTGCAACTCATGAAACCCCGAACCCTATCCCTAAACTCCGAACCCCCTCCTCCGGAAACTGCCTGCCGCCTGGTTGGAGGCGCCTGGGTGGCGGCAGTCTCATTGCTGTCCACGGCAAAGCGCGAGGGCACCCTGAAGCTATTCAATTTCGTGTTGAAGGAAGGTTTGGGTTAATTAAGTTTAAGTCTTTATGACCTCAGCCATGACCAGCTCAAAGTTAGGCTTTCAGCTGTTTGTGGCCAGGACGTTGGAGGTTGGTTAACCAGTTGTGCTGCGTCTCGAAGACCCATATACTCTGGATGTGCATGAAACCAATGTTATACCGATACAATAAGCCGTTATACCCCCACACCCAAAACCGTACTCATCAAAAGAAGCCCCCTTTGCACCCGGCTTGCAGTGTCCAGCCAAAGCAGAGACACTGTGCTCTGAGGACCCCCCCTTTGGCGTTTTGGGGCTTACGGCGTCGGGGTGTAGGACTCTTCGAAGCTGTTGTCACCCAAACCGAAAGCCTTCAAGTTGCTTTTTAAATAGAGGGCTTTAACATAGCGGCCTTTTTCGGGATACGTCATACTATGAATTTAATGATGGGCCCTGAGGCACCCTGTTCGAATTACTACAGCTCCTATGCTTTTCGTGCGACATCAGACCTGGCGACCTGCCTCATCCTTGATTAACCCAGATCTTAAAGGCTTACCTCAACCACGGATCATCTTCGTTTTTGGTTTCCTGATAGTGAAAACTTCTGTACACATGCCGTTCAAACATTTTTTTTGTTTTTTCGGTGTGGTTGACGTAAACCATATACCTACACCCTGCAACCCTTAAGGTTTTCATACCCGACATCCCCAAAGACTAAGACTGAGGTATTCTTGTGGCCGCCGCCTCCGTGGGAGGACGCAGAGGGAAGACAGGGGTTTCTGAGAGTCGGATTTGGACCTTAGTGGGCGAGTAAGAGTATGTTAGCTCTTTGCTTTATGGGAGCACTATAACCCCGATATGCTCCCGAAGGTTAACCTTTATACTTGCCCTGCGAAAGTAAGGGAGCAATTATCTCAGCGGAGTGCAGGGTTCGTTTATTCATAGGCATGTGGGGCAAGATGCCCTTAAACGCGAGTCTGTTTATGTAGGCTGTCTTCCTGGCAACATTCGCGACTGCACCTGTATCTGCTTCTGATCACTTATCTATGCCCCGCCGTCACAGCACGTTTGTTGGTTGAGTGCGTTTGAAGATGCTTTGTTTTGCAAGGCAGCTTCATGGAAACGCAGGAGCAACTGTAAAGAGCCGGACCCGGAGCTCCAGAGTAGGTATGGTACTCGTAAGGTGTGAGTGCAAACCCAAGCCGTACTGGTACGTGGACACCCGAGGAGCCGTCAGCGCATGTCGCAAAGACGGCCGCTGGCAAGTTGCAGTGGCCTTGCTCGACTACATGGCAGCTGGGAGCATCGCAAAAGTATTGGGTGATTGCCAGGATTAAAACGAATGCTGTCAGTAAAGTACAAGGATTACCGAGAACCTTTTCGGCTTGGACACATTGCCACAAAAGCAATGATTGCAGTGGCGAGGGTGCTCATGAGAGGAATGAACATAGACGGTTGAACCCCAAAGACGCTCACCATGTACATGCAACCCTTCTCCTCGCGATTGGTCAGAGCATATTTATTCTCAGCAACTCATTGCTTCTCCTTGCGTGTTGTTTCTACTTTAAGCACCGAGAGAAGATGCTCTCGGCCGACTGCCTTGCGCAGCCCCTATGTATTAATACTATACTGTGCCCCACCGTCCTGTTTCCCAGTCGAGCCCCGGTAAAATTTTCATAACCTCCGCTCACACAAACTAACATCTAGCGACACATGCAAGCCGTATGGTTCCTCCGGCAAGCTTCGGCGCGGCACTGCAACCTAGACGTCAATACGGTACAAAGCTCCGAAAACGCCGCCAATTGCACGAACTAGAACCTGGCTCCGTAACTGCTTGCTGGCATATCCACATCGAAGTTGCTAACAACGCAAAAAGCTGACATTCGCGGTATTTGCTCGCAGCTACAAAGTCTCCGAGGCCTCTACCGCCCTGTATCTATTTCGCTTTGTTTCTCTTTCTCTCTCTTTCTTTTTTTTTTCTCTCTCTCTCTCTCTCTCTCTCCCTCTCTCTCTCTCTCTCTCTCTCTCTCTCTTTCTCTCTCTCTCTCTCTCTCTCTCTCTCTCTCTTCTCTCTCTCTCTCTCTCTCTCTCTCTCTCTCTCTCTCTCTCTCTCTCTCTCTCTCTCTCTCTCTCTCTCTCTCTCTCTCTCTCTCTCTCTCTCTCTCTCTCTCTTTGTTTCTCTGTATCTATCAGTATGCAAGTACCAGCACAAGTAGATTCGTAGATGGTGTTGCAGAGTGCGTGAACTGATTCCAAGCTGAAGGCGCGAGGTGTCTTAAATCCACGGTCTCAACTGGCTTGGAACCTTGGGTGTCGCTACCTTTCTCGGGAGTTTTTGTTGTGTCCCAGTATGGTCCTCGCCGATGTTGATCACCTTGGACCCGCATAAGCATGTTGCTTCACAGATCCCAAGGCAGACGAGGCGGTTCAACCCAACATCATCATTTACAGCTGCTGGCCTGCATACCGATCTGCTATAAAGCTAAATGGTTGGAAATCTCGTGAAGGGCTGCGCTTGCAACTCTTGTTCCCAGCGTCTATCACGATCTTCTCTTTGTCAAGACCCCCAAGTCTACACCCTTGCAAACCAATGTTGGTATTCATGTGTGGAATATATATGTATGTTACGTATGTATGCATGCATGAGTGCATGTATGCAGGATGGTTGTATGTATGTATGCATGTATGCATGCATGTATGCATGTATATATGCTTGTATTCATGTATGTAGGCATGTATTTATGTACTGTATGAGTGCATGTGTGCATGAATGAATGAATGAATGTATGTATGTATGTATGTGTGTACGTGTGTATACGCGTATGTGGGTCTCTGTATATATGTGTGTACGTAGGTAGGTTGGTTGGCAGGTACATATGGTGGTACATTTGCATATGCATGCATGCATGCATTGGTGGACGGATGGATGGATGGATGGATGGATTGAGGGAAGGATGGGTGGATGAGCAGTATTGTGTGCACATGTGCATGTGCTGAGCACCGCTTGTTGCTCTGTGAGGGCACGAGGAAGTCCACACATTGGTGATTAAGCAGTATACATATTGATATGTATATGCCTATATACGTGTTTATGTGTATATGCAGCGATGTATGCTCGTATAATGAGTTGTTTGCAGATGGAGCAGCGCATGCAGAATACGTAACACACATAGATTCGCAGATGTCAGACCGGTGGCCAACAGATGAGGACCAGGGTGTTTGGGGTAAGGTAAAAGCCAGAAAGTTGGAATATGATTATCCTAACCCTTCTATCCTACCATGAAACCATATTCCAACTTTCTGGCTTTTGCTTTATAGGGTTTGCATGCCGTGCAAGTGCCTCCCTACGGCCCTCTGTAGACTCGCGACACGCGGGAATGCGGGCACATAGGCGGTTTTGCACTGTAGTCTTTCTCTCCTCGTAACATGATACGTGGGTACTACTACAACTGACAGCTTGCCGAATACCCACACGTCTCCTGCAAACTTATGCACAGTTTATCCCACTGACTAAGCGATCATGCTTACACCTTCACCAGGCATCCTCATCGTCGTCATCATCAGCAGCAGCATCAGCAGTCGCAGCCTCACCAGTTAACATCACGTAAATGTCGCCGTCTGCACCATCTTCTTCGCAACATCAAGCTGATCCTCTCCCTGCCTTTTGGCTTCATCCACTACTCATCGTCCCATGTCCAACTACAGCCTTTTCCTCTCCTCCTCGTGCAAAGGCCTTTTCTGTGTGTCGTTGTACCGTTGACCCAACAGAACCATTCGCACTGCAAGTCAGATAGCAGCAAGAACAGCCGCGGTTTTCAAACTCACACTTTCAAAGGCTCATTGATCGGTTGCCTCGGGGCTTCGCAGTGGGCGACGGCGGTGGCCGTGCTTGCTGGTATCGTGAGGTACTCGGAGAGTTTTTTTGGCAGGACTATCGAGTTCTCCTAAGCTGCTACGAGTCACATTGGAGGTCGCAATGTGTTGCTGTGTCTTGTGCTATATCAGTGGGTCGCTGATTTGAGAGCACCCCAGCCCCGAAACCCACACCCTGAATCCTGAACCATTAACGAGGCCGAGGATGCTACTCAATGAAGGTCATGGTAGCACTAGAGTCAAGGCAGTATGTCGGGACACCTGACGTGGCAGGACGACATTCAGCAAAAGGTAGCGGGAGCATCAATGTCTCCGGTGGAGTCGGTTGTAGTTTGTTCCGTTTGGGTAGCGCACTCCACCCGCAAGTTGCAGGGTTTCCCCGATTCGTTGTGTCGGTCAATTTTTGCACGTTCTCTGCTCGAGTCAGGCGCCCAGAACAAAGCCGTCAACCTTAAAGGCCCTAAACTTGCCAAAGCCCAGGGGAAAACCCAAAGCACTTCTGACACCCTGAGCCCCAGGCCCTCACTTCCCTTAGCAAGTCGAGGTCGCTCAGGGCTTTCAGCTGGATGCTACCCGACTCAATTCATCTTCAGTGGCGTGCGTGATAACGCTGGATGTGGGTTGGTAGAATTTCTGGATTTGTAAGCTCCTGAACATTGGTAACCATTAAACATATCATCATGGCAATCATAAAGATAGTATAGCTAATAATTCCAATAGCAATGACAACAATACAGCTACTAATATTAGCAGCAATAAGGAGAACTGTAGTAGTAATAGTAGTAACTTTCTCATGTCCATAACGCTGTTGCTGGGTTGGCACACGGCTTCGATCCTCTGATTTGCCTTGTGCGTTGGCTCGCTAGAAGGGCCTCTGGCCTTCGTGTGGGCTCCCCTCCGGCTGGCCGTCTCCCAGAATCCCGAAAAGACCCTGGAGCATCCGAATTTCCTTAGAGCCCTTGTGACCGACATACATAGTTGGTGCAGTGTCATGCACATCAAAGAGCCGGCAGAGCGCAGGGTCGTGACTTGGTGCTGCAGCCGTAGCTTCTTGGGGCTTCTTCGCAGCAGATCGCTGCTTTTTCCCTACAACATCCTATGTGTCTATCCGCGTGGGTCCGCTTGAAACGCGTGCGCCTTGGGGTGACGGCTGGAAGAGCTCTCCAGCTGCTAAGCCATGCCTGTCGATTCACAAACACCATCCGAGGTCGTGGCCTTTGGCGCTTGCATCAGCGTTTGCGAGAAGGCACCATGTTGAGTGGAACTGAAACCCCCGAAGCCGAAGCCCAATTGGATCGGACCTGCTCTGCGCATGTTGACCTCTCTGTAGTGCAGAGCTTAGGACAAGCGAAGATGTTTGGGCACAAGTGACGGCAACTGTGTCACCGACCCAACTGTGAAGCATCGAGGGCCTGTAAGGTGGCCAATGCAGACGCATGTTTGTTCGAGAACCGGAGTGTTGGTTATTGAACATGGTTCGTCGGAGTTGTCTTGCCAACCATGGCCAACCCAGAACGAAGCAGTCATGTCTTTGCATCCAAACGTGCCCGCGCCGTCTCTTGACATAAAAAGACACTACTGTCCTCCCTTTCCCCGGCAAGGCCAGCCAGTGGCAGCCAGCCGTACAGCTGCTGCAATACATGGACGATGCTTGGCTTCGTGGGAAGGCCGAGTTATGACTGTTGAAATGATGTGTTCTATTGTCAGACTCGAGGACTTGCACTACCGGTGCATGGTTTGTCTTCATCCTGTTGTCCGTACTTCATGAGCAGACCCAAATCTGATGAGTTTTTTCATGCTTGCCCCTGCTCCTGAAACCGCAGTAAATGCTTCGAGCAGACCCAAATATCTGAGTTTTTCCCTGGTTGCCCCTCCCCCTGAAACCGCAGTAAATGCCTCCAGCATCGGCGCTCAAAGCTTCACCTCGAAGTCAACCAAAAGCCCCACAAATTTGCCCAGGACTGTGGCATGACGCCAAGTGCCATCGCGTGCAACTCTGCGCAGTGAAAGTCGCCATTTTGCTCAGGACTTGTCATGTCTCGCTCTTCTAGCAGAGTTCTGGCTCATGGGATTGATCCAAGTATCGAAATCTCGAGCCGACTGGGAGCTTGCCTTGAGGTGAGTGTTTCGGGCTTCATAGCTACGCAGCAGTCTTGGCATTTCCGACTGACAAATCAGCCAGTTACAGGCAGCCCTTTCGAGGCACACATGATGTCGTTATGGACTTCTTATGATGGTAGACGGCTGTCACTCCCGGAGATGCAGCTGAATGACTGAAATCTGTCTACACCGGATATGTGAACTTTGAATTCCTGTGGTATCGCGCATCCGATATTCAAAAGTCTTAAGTTATTGCACATGCGACATCGATCTGCATGGACTTAGAATGCACAAACACTGGCACGAGCGCACAAAAACCAGGTGCACAGTTGCCTACACGGCCTCCGAAACACAAGATTCAGAGGGTTCAAGTTCGTAGGTGGTATTCTTTCAATCTGAGCCAGACTAGCTCCCAGATGCTCTACTCTGAATGGTTTTGGGGTACATACGAGTGGAACCTTAGTGTATGAGTACTTGGAGTGTCAGGGAGAATCGTACGTCAGGGTTAACATGTATTTCCTGTTGTTAGTACTATCATTAATGTTGCCTGTAGTATTGTTATTACTATTCGTGTTTGTATCAGTGTTGTTACTAGTATGAATACCGTTGTTTGTAGGTGTTATTGTTTTTACTATAGTTCTTATTCTTTTTATCTTGATTGACTGTCAGTATCACTATTTATTACTTGTTCCCATCGCTCGCATCAATCGTTCGTACATTATCACATAGTAGTGGTGTTAGCATTACATACAATTACTCTTAACATTACAATTCAGTATCACTAGTATATATTATGGCCACGACTATGAGTTGTATTCTCGTTTTTATTCGTATTCTCATGTTTTGTTGTTGTTGTCATTGTTGCTATCATAGTCTCTAGTTTTATTGGTGTTATTCGTTCGTTGTTTACTTATTCTATTGATCATATCATGTTGGATATGGCTGTTGCTGTTGTTGTTGTTGTTGTCGTGGTTGTTGCTGTTTTTGTTACCTTGTATTGTTACTATTAACATATCCGCCCGGTTCTGCACCAGGCAATGCGGCCATTGCTGCATGCTTTGACCAATGGCCCGTTGCGTTGTCGCTTCTGCAAAGGGCAGCCTTGACGGATGCTGGGACGCTTGGTGTTGAATGTTTGCCCATGCACCTCGGGGCTTCTAGTAAAGGTATGTAGACATTCCTGCATGTAAATCGTTTCTCCGAAGCCGTGAACCCAAAGCATGCTACTGTGTAGGTGCATGTATGCGTGCAGGCATATATGAATGTGAATGTGTATGTATAGCTGTATATATGCACGTACGTACGTACATAGGCGTACGCCTTACGTATGTGTGGATGGACCGCTGGACGGATGGTAGCTAGACTTGTGCAGGTGGGCACTGATGGGTGGGTGCGTGGGGAATGCAAGTAGGCAGGGTGCGTAAGTGGGTGGGAAGGTAGGCAGGTACTTCGGTCGGTCGGTTGGTCGGTCGGTCGTGGGTGTAGGTAGGTCGGTAGCTACATGAAATGAGGGAGGTTACATAGGCAGGCATAGATAGGCATGCAGATGGTATACATCTTTTCAGACAGCAACACGTCGATCAAATTAGCTGTTTGTCGCCTCCTCTTTCTAGCTTTGTATATATATATATATAGACATATGAATGTGCATGTAACATACATTTATGTACACATAAGCAACTATGCAGATGGATGAGGTACGTGCAAGTGATGGGGGTCCGAAGCAGACCCTCAGGAAGCCCTCCAAAGTAATCCTTGTTCCCGTCTTACGTGCATTCCATCGGTTTCTGATCTGATAAGCTGCGGTTGTGCTAGGTGACCTCTCGCAGCTTGAGGGTTTGATGAGATTGCGGTTGCCGGCTTGGGCTTCCAGGCTGTGGGTACCAGCAACACTATCTCTTGGTTCTTCTTGAGCCGCCACCCTTGCCGAGGTCTTTTGCCGCCGTCATAACGTCGCTGGGTCGTGGCACACAGTGGGCGCAGGCACTGTCGCTCCTGGACGAGATGGAGGCGCGCTGCTCCAAACGAAGACTGCCCAATGGCTTCATTGAGACAGAGGTGATAAAGAAGCCGGAATGATTACCAAGCCTAATTCTCAGAGTTCCTCATACCGTAGCAATTACATGTCAATATACCCCCCAACCCTATTCTAATTGTAAGGTCCCTATACTGACCTCTTTCTGACACATCTCTTTACCTCCGGTCCGCCACATGCCGATCGGTGCCTTCCGCCTATGGTTGCACGCAACATAAACTAGCACATGCTAGAGTGTATAACTACCCTTCGCACTTTCTCGAAAGCCATATACAGAAGGCTCTCGACTGTATAAGTTAGTATGATGGAACCTTGATGCTCTACAGTGCAATATCTTGCATACTCACAGTAATTTCCTGGTGCCGGCCCCTTGGGGACTGAAATACTTAGGGTTGAGGCTACGGTCTAGGGTTCAGTGCTTTAGGGTTTAAGGCTGCGGCATAGGGTTTCGGGTTTGGGGTTTTCTATGACGCTGTATAGTTGTTGTCGCTTGATTTTGTGTGTTTGTTGTTGTATGTCGGGCTTTCTGTGGATGGCGTATCTGTACGCGCATACCGCATACCGTCCGAGACCATGTGTAGGCCATAATGTCAGAATGCAAGTAGGGGATTCCACCTATTTTGTGGGAGAGTAGCTTGTGTAAGGATCCTTTATATACTGCGAGTTCTGTTGTTTAGATGGTGCTTCTGCCAACAAAAGCCCAATACCTTAACCCCTTAACCCTAAACCCGAATACCTTCAAGTCCTAAGCCCCGAGCCCAGGAGCGAGACCTCCAACCCGACATCCTCGCCTTGTCCTCGGGCATCAGCGCCTGCGAGAAGGGCGCAGCTGGACGGCCAAAGCCGGTTTCTAGTCGCTTCCTTAAGGAACTTACACTAAGGTACCATGATAAAGACACAAGATGATTGGTATGGTAACTTAAACTAAATTCCTTAACCAGAAGCCAGTTTCTTTTTTTGTGAGAGAAAACTCCAAAGAAGCCAGTTTCGGCTTGTATTTTAGGGTTTTTTCGGGCTGTAGGGTTTTGGTTTCGGACCCTCGGCTTTGAGGGTTTCCGGCTCCAGGGATTTAGCGTTTCGGCTCTGGGCTTTAGGGGTTAACAAGAGTTTCGGATCCTGGTGGATTTTTTCTGGTCTAAGATTTTTAGGTTCAGCATATTAGGGCAGAAAGTTCATGGTCTAGGGCTTGAGGGCAATAACGATTTGACGCATCCGTCAGATCTTGTAAGATGATTTGACGCTTTCGTTCCCACGGCAATCCGTGGCCGATGGCACGATTTCACACTGCCGACTCGTTGTTTCATTGTTGCTTTCTCCACCTCCATGTGACGTCGTGCCTGCAGCCCATTGTTGTGGTTATAGTCTCGGCTGCAAAAGATTGAGACTTGAGACTATAACCTTCAAATCCGAAATCATCAACTCTAAACCATGCAACCCTGATGACGAAGCATGTCTTGCTCCGATGCCTAACTCCTGAACTCCATCCAATGCATTGATCTCGCAACCTCTCTAAGCGTCTAATATGTCAGGGGACTTATACAGGGATACTATTCCTGATAGCTTCCGACCCGCCCCCCTTGATGAAGCCTTGAGGCACAATGGGAAACGGCTTTGGCACTGTTGGGATCTATGGCGCACAAGAAGGCTGTCTTGGCACAACTTCAGAAACAAATCCCTGAACCCTACCAGTAGCTTTAGGGTAGAGGGCTGAGGTGGAATGTACCCTGAACCCTAAAGCCCAAACCTTCACAAAGCAAGACATTCCTTCTGTTTCGGGGAGCGGGGGCTCGAGGACTCGGGGGTGTTCGGCTCTTGGGTTCAAGGCCAGTTTCTGGGTTTCAATGCGGGTATGGACCAGAGGGCTTTGGGATGCCGGTTCGCGGAGGTTACTACCAAACCCTGACCTCATTACACTCTAATTTGGCAGAGTTTGCAGGGATCAAGGTTTGTCATGAATCGGCTCATAGGCTTTCCACTGCAGCCTGTTTGGAGCGAGCGAGGGGGTGGGTGGGTGGGGTCATACGCGTGCCTGTGCACGTGTTTGCCTGTGTGTATGTGTGCGCGCAACCACTGGTCTTTAAGTTCTTCTGTTGTACAAGTGAAAATAGCAAATACAACGTGCATGTATGATGCATGCATGTCTATATGTATATATATATATATATATATATATATATATAAATGTAGGTAGGTCCGTACGGAAGCATGTGTGGGTAGACTATGTGCATTTGTGTGTGTGTGTGTAAGGAAGTCCTGATGTATGAGTGCATGCATGTATGTATGTACTTACTTACTTACTTATGCAAGCAAGCAAGCAAGCAAGCAAGCAAGCATGCATGCATGCATGCATGGATGCATGGATGTATGGATGTGTGTACGTATCTATGCATGCGGTGGCATGCTTTAATGTATGTACTTGTCTCGGCATGTGTGTGAACACTGCACATGTGCTTACGCCTTTATGTGTTTGCATATGTCTGTATGTATGTCTGTCTGTATGTATCTATGCACGTATGTAACCATGTTTGTACACTTCCCTGTCTCCATAGATGTGTATATTATAAATATATACATGTATATGTATATGTATATGTATATGCATATGTATATGTATATGTATATGTATATGTATATGTATATGTATATGTATATGTATGTATATGTATATGTATGTATACAGATGTATATATATATATATATATGTGTAGATATATATATATATATATATATATAGTTTTTGCCTCTGCATAGATACAGATACACACGTACACTTAGACACACATGACATGGGCTCCCGACCGAACCAGATGGCGGTGCCTAAAAAGTACCTAGAGCAGCATCACCCTTGGCATTGCTGCGAAGTGTTCACAGACGAGCGTGTCTAACATACCCGAGAACCCTAAACCCTGTATTAGTATGAGTATTAGTATAAGTATGAATATACTACTGCTCTTCATAGTATTGTCAGTAATATAAAAGAAGGAATGCATTCCTCTCAAAGGTGCCTCCTAATGTGTTCTCCTACGCCTCGGCGGTGAGTGCCTGCGAGAAGTGCCAGAAGTGGCTGGAAGCGCTGCGGCTTGTGGAAGCATCCCGCCTGCCAGATACGTGAGAGGTGCGAGTTGCCAGGGTGGCTATATTCCTCTTGCACATGTGGCAGCCGCTCTATTCTGTGCCAACTTTCGGCCTGCTCGTGAGACTTCAGCTGGATGTTGTGCGGAGTCTGGTGTCAACAGAGAGTTTTCGGTCCGGGTTTTGCATGTTTTGGCTGATGCAGACCTCGAGGCAGAGACTTAGGAGCTTGAACAATGCTATTTCCTGTATATTATTGCTGCTGTGAGTACTGTTGTTGTTGTTGTTGTTGTTGGCAGCATTGATCAGTACAACAGTTTGTAACTTTTTGCATTATTAAATTATTAGTATACCTAGTATTGTTATTATAATAGTTCTAGTATGTTCTAATGATAGAGGCCTGTATGTTGTTGATTTTTTCCAAAAGCAAGCTGCTGGTGCTTGCAAGGATCGATTCCCACATAACAGGTTTTAGCACTGTCCATTTGTAAGCGAGGGCCTTGAACACTAGCGCCCATCGGGGATCCTTGCAGTTGAAAGAAGAAACCTATCCTTTTGGGGTCTATATTTAGATCCCTGACCTTTTGCAAAGTTTGGACACCATTTCAGGTGATGCCCACGAGAAAGGTGCCTCCGAATGCCTGCCTCCTGAGATTTAGGAACTTAGGGTTTAGTTTAGGGTCTAGGGCTCTTAGGGGTAGTTCAGGGTTGCGAGTTTCCACCTGGGGTTGCAGATCCCTGAAGTCACAGCAGGTGCAGTATCGGGAGCAGCCGGAGGCTGCTCGAGGTTGATTTGGGAGTTTCCGAAAATTAGGGTACCTTATTCTGGGGTCCTTCTAATAAGGGTGCTATCTTAGGGTCCCCTATTTTCGGAACCCCCCATTTGTTGAATTACGGAGGTTTGGCTACATCACGGATGTTTTGAAGTTTCCATTAGAAGGCTGGGATGTTTCTCGCACTAACCCTAAATCCTGAACTTTTCGCAGAACCGTTGCCTTAAAACCGACAAACTCCTATAGTAGAGACCTATGGCGGGCTTCAAGTCTCAAGTTCATGCCATTCCTTGAGGGGTTCTGTAAGAGCTCTAGAAGGGTTACCAACAAGGGTTCCATAAGAGCCAGATTAGCACGAACACTCCTTACTACAAGTATGCTAGAAGATCTTCACCAATCTGTCAAGTGCCCGAATTGACACTGAAAGCGAAGCGAAGCATCGTACGGTTCAGGGCTTGGGCTCTCCAGCTCAGATCCAACTTTCCTGTTTGATCAGGGGACTTAGTAATTGAGGTTATAAGTGCCATAGCTTCGTAGAAGTAACCATAAGAATAGATATCTTCTTAACGACCCTAATCACCTATAAGTCTCATGATCAATGATCCCTTAAGCTGTTCAACCACGAGCCGGAGCCTTCAACTATGTTCGTCGGGCATGCTGCCCCACTCTGAAGCCCCCCCAAAACCCGAAACCCTAACTCCTTCACCTTTCATCCCGAATCCTAGTCCAAAAACCTTGAATCCTGAGCCCGGAACCCCAAAGTCACCTAAACCCTAAACCCCCTAGACCCTAAACCCTCTAAACCCCCTAAGCCTTAAAGCCCCTAGACCCTAAACCCTCTAAACCCCCTAAGCCTTAAAGCCCCTAGACCCTAAACCCCAAACCTTATCCTCAACCCAGGTGGTGGTTTACAGCGCGGCGGCTCGCGCATGCGAAGAAGCCTGGCCTTGGGCCCTGCAGCTGCTGGATCGCCGTTCACGCTTGCAACTTAGGGTTTACAGGGTTTAGGATTTAGGATTTACAGGGTTTAGGATTTATGGTTTAGGATTCAGGGTTTAGGATTTAGGGTTTAGGGTTTAGGATTTAGGGCTCAGCAGCTCCGGTTCGAGCAGTTTCTAGTCAAGCTTGCAAGTTGGATCTGGCAGAATACCCACTCACCCATAGAATCCCGTAACATTAAGAAATACAAAGTTTTATCATTACCTTCAGCTTAGTTCAACACTGTCAACTTATTAAAAAAGCTTTGAATCCTTAAAGCTTCACTAAAGCTTCAAGAGTATGGTATCCTAAAGCCCAAACCCTAAGGCCTAGACCCTACAGCCAAAAGCCCAAACCCTAAAGCCCAAGCCCTAGGCCCTAAACCCTAAAGCCCAAGCCCTAGGCCCTAAACCCTTCAGCCCAAACAGAATGGGGTTAGCCCCGGGGGTTCAAAAGTTCACTTTTTGTTAGGGTCGGCCCCCCGGTCCTGTAGAAAAGTGAACTTTTGAACGCCGGCCCTGGTGTTCACAATGGGGTTAGCACCGGGGGTTCAAAAGTTCACTTTTCGTTAGGGTTTAAATACAGTATGATATGAGGGTTAAGGATTTAGGGTTTAGGATTTAGGGTTAAGGATTTTGGGTTTAGGATTTTGGGTTTAATTAGTTTCTTAGGATTTAGTTTGGGTTAAGGTTTTAGGCGATTAGGGTTTAATCATTATACTGAATGGTTACGATATAGGGTGCCTCGCAGACTCTAGGTTATACCCCTACAATAAAGGCCCCCAGGCTTTCCCGCTACTTTTTGGACACGGAGTGTAGACAGACTGGCTACCAGATACAATCCTCAGCAGCATGGCTTCATTATGAGTCTTTCACAGTTTATTTGTGTACGTGTCTCCATTCACATGTTGATTCACCGACATACACAAACACGGTCAGATATTGTCGGCTCCCAAATGCTTTCCAGTGTTGCCTGTGCAGGAGCAGATGTTCGCGGAGAGTGTACAGCCAAACGACGTGACGCTAAGCGCCGTGATGGTGGCCGTCAGTGAGCAAGGCAGTGCTATGCGTTGTGGCTATTGCAGTGTTGAAAGGCTTCTTCAAGTAGGAGTAGTAGTTGTAGTAGCAGTAGTAGCAGTAGCAGTAGCAGTAGCAGTAGCAGTAGCAGTAGCAGTAGCAGTAGTAGTAGTAGCAGCAGTAGTAGTAGTAACAGTCATATCGAAATGGTAATTTAAGGGTTCAGATTAGTGTAAAACATGTGATTGAACAATGTTGACTTTTTCGGGGGCGGGCTTCGGATTAGAAGCAATTTGCTTTCGATTCGTATCTGTAATTTGTTGTGATAGTGTCAATACAATTGCTCAGTCAGCTTGGCAGCCATTGCTCAGTTCTCAGATGGCTCAGAAGATGGCTACGGGCTTGACAGACTTTGCAGCAAAGGGTATCCCTGTAATTAAGCCAGGCGATAACGTCCGTTATTACGGAAGACCTGCTTTCTAAAAAGAATGGTCGGGGAAAGCCTTGTTTTGATAGGGTCCGGCAAACAACCTCAGCGGTCTCAGTTCAAGTTTCAGACTTTGCGTTAGAACCATAGGGGCTCCTCAAGCTAATCAGACCTCTCCTCTCGTCGGAACAGTAGTAATAGCAGTGGCAGCAGCGGCAGCAGCACTATCGGGGAAGCTATACTCGCTAGCAAAGAGCACTGGCAGTCTTTGGCAGCAATGCCTAGCTGCGCAGCACAGCTGTTCCCATGGAGCCCTAAACCGAAACGCAAGCAGTAGTGGAGGCCTTTGGGAGTACTGCCTCGGCATCCTGCAATCCCACAGGTCTCGGCCTTACTTTCTTGGCTTTGTCCGAGGGCCTCCAGCGTAGTTGAGCGGGCTGTGGGTTTAGGGCTTTCGGGCTTCTTGCAGCTTGCGCGAGCCTGTTCGGATTCTTGGTGGGGTTGTGTTGGTGCATGTTATTTCAACACCCAGATTGCGGGAACACGATGCAGAATCCGAAACCTCAAGAGACTGCCCTAAAGTTGCTAGTTTGCTAGTTACGTCAAAGTGCAGAGTGACTGCCTACCCGCCGGGGGGTTCTGTAGATCTACTGGTGGCGAGCCGACTCTGCAGCTGACGTTCCTTAAGTCAAAGCGAGTCAAGAAGGAATCTAGAACAAGGCTCTATGATGTGGGGGCCTTTCTACTTAGAGTTGGGTTTGGGTAGAGTTGGGCTACGAGCAGCTGGGAAGAGGAGGCAAACTCGTGGTCAGCCGTCAGGCAATTTCTCGGCGAACAGGCATCAGCATAGTTTGCATGAGGTCACGACAGAACACTTGGACTGTATGTTTCTTGTTTCTTCCTTTCCAGGTCATCCGTACAATGCCCCAACACGGCAGCCTTCAACGCAGCCATCTCGGCATGCGAGAAGGCGACAAGAATGATGCGCATCCCGCAAAATATCTGTTCTGGACAACCTGTACAATTGTATCCCCATGCCCTTTTTTACAACTTCACGAAAGCTTCTTTCAGGGCCCAGCCGTGATGGCCAGAGAAGGTTCGGGGACCTTCAGAGTTACTTGGAGCCCAAAGCCCGGCTCCATGACTACGACAAGAAGGGCTTAGGCTTGAGAGGTTTGTATGTAATATGCTTGAACAACTTGAGCCCTTAGTCCCAGGAGGTCAGCAGTTTATACAGCCTAAGCTAAGATGGCAGGCACAAGCATAAAGTGTGGGATGATGGTGAAAGGTTCGGATTGAATTTGATTGCGCTTCAACCAGAACAGGCCGCAGAGAGAGGGTAGCTGAATGATCTAGAGAAGCATACAGACACAGCAGAGCCTGAGAGCGTAGGAACCGCACACTAATACAGAGATAGAGATGGAAACAGCCATTGAGCGATTTCAGGAATGAAGGAGGCCAGTGCGAACAGAGACAACAACCTATAGTACAGTGTCGCTCACTCACGGCAGTCATAAACTTGCTCAAGAAGGCAAAAAATAATGTTCTCATCCCGCTTGACGCTTGAATCTTCCGCGCGGCTTGATGCAATATGGTGTCGGAGAGAAGGATGGGCTTTGTCATGAAGGCTTCTCTGGAGCGCAAAGCAGTAGATAATTACATTTGTGGTTTCTCCCCCTCCTATTCCTGCTCCTTCCCCTAACGTGGTCGCAGCTTTGACCACCGCGCCTTGTCTTACCCGATGACATTAGAGCGGGCCGAGGCATCTGATATTTCAGGAGGTTAGCTGGAAGCACAAGTCTGGCAAAACCAGGTTTCGTATACTGCAGGGGTCATCACAGGGTGCGTTTGAACGCACATTCGTTGGGCATGTAATTCACTCACACCCAAGATTTCTACGCAAGCTAGCATCCTGCTATCTCAAGGATAGCTCAAGGAATGGAAACGGTCCGCAGGATCATCAACTTCGTGGAACTTTTGTTGGCAGGAGCCACTATAGAAGTATAAGTACTTAGCTGCAACCATTTTCCGGCGGTCACGACATACTATGACATGCCCCCAAACCCTATTTCGCGATGTAAACCCTTTGCGGCAACCCTCATACCTTCAGTGTTCCAATAGAGCTGTGAGTTTCGAGTTGAACCTTCTACCCTAGAACCCTTCAACCCTACATCCTTATAAACTCTAAATTCCCTAAGCCCGTTCTTCCAAGACTTTTTGCGGAGTCTGAGTCTGTGCCCTGAATAATCAGAGTAAGCTTTTGGGCTGTATGACATATTGCAACACTTCTACATTGTGGGTTTTGTGGATCAAGTATTTGTAAGGGCACTAGAAAGGGGAATGGGTAATGCTTCTTTAGGCCTGTGTGTTTGGGTGAAGCTCTTCGGTTCGCTGTCGCGTGTTGAATTTGTTCAACTTTGGAAGATTTCCTGGTGAGAGATGTTGCGATGAAGACCCTCTTCACAAGTCTGATCCTTAAATCTGAATTAAATCAAGTATCGAACCTGGACTGGACTAAGAAGGTCCCTGAGCATCCCTGAGCGAGTGCCCCGGATCATTGACACCGCCAGCAATGTGGTTTTGATCGAGGTTTTATGCACCTACTTGTACGCTTGATTCGAGCGTTCTTTGAGCTCGGCAGCAGCTCTTTTGTTTGGGTTCGGTGGCTCAGTAAGATACAAAGTAAGTACATGCATAGCACTAACAAAGGCAACAGAATTTTCAGCTATATTGGTAGCAAAAATGGTGACAATCAGAATAACACTAATAATGACAATGACAAAGTCATAGGATAAGAACCCGTGAAAGTCAAGATGGGAGGATCCGAAATGAGTTATACACAGAAGTCGAGTGACTTGTCGTTGCAGGTGCACCCTTGGAACTCTTCGCACCCTTGGCTAAGAGTGAGATAAACTGGCCCGGCAAAATCGTAAAGCACGGTTTCCGCTAAGCACCTGCCTGCCCACCACAATGAGGCTTGTCATGCTTCCTTGGCTAGATACACCCTGGGACGATCCTGCGATCGAAGCTTGAAACTACCCACATCTTCGCGCAATTCAAGAACCCTAAGGGAACTGTATTTTAGTTGTTACAGCCATTCTACTGCCAGGGCAAGCAGTGGCAGACGGCATTGGCCCTGATCTTCGACACCCAGCCGATGTCGTAGTTTCAGGTTACACAGGGCCCGTTATTTGTTGTTCTGCGGAGTGTTGTAGGCTATTTTTTAGGGTGCTAAAGGGTTTTCGGCCCGTTTTCGGCCTGGGATTTTGTGATGAAATCTTCGGTTGCTGAGATGACTCTGCAAAGATCGGCCGATCCGGCTCAACTCTTTGTTTTTCTTACATATCAAGAAACAAAAATGGCAGAGGAATGTACATGTGTATGAGTGTGTACGTATATTTGTAGATATGCACATGTACATCTTATGTAATTGTAAAAGCTTCCATACATGCATAGATGCACAGGTATATAGAGGTACAAATGTGCAGAAATACAGGATATACAGAGATGTATAAAGTCATGTAGGTAAATAGAGAGGTCTTATATATATATACACATATAGAGAGAGATATGTAGGTAAGTATATAGACTTAAAGATATACACAAATTCAGAAATGCAGGCAGATATGCATAGTTATACTGTTATATATAATAATGTAGATATACAGGTCTTCCGGCAAACGTCACATCAACAACTCACGATATGTATGTCTGATTATGTCTGTGTATATGTATATGCGATGTGTGGCTAGATGTCCGTCGACAAGCATCGATGAGCGTGTTGGCTGGTTTCAGGCAGGGCTGTGCTACAGGATTGAGAGGCCAACGACCTTTGCTCGCTTGGTTGCTGACGCTGAGCTTTACGTCCGTAATGCAGCAATGCAGCAGCAGGTCGGTCGTTCGTCATATAGGGGCCTAACGAATCTTCGTTAAGTTCCTTCATGAGGCTGCACTGTTATCCACCGAAGCCTGTTCTAACATTATTCGCGATATGTTTTTAATGCTCTTACATTAAGTTGCATGTCTGCGGTCTCTGCGTGGACTTCGCAGTTCATTGACTAGCGACTCCCGTCGCAGGTGTTAAGGGGCTGTTAAGTTGTTTTCCAACGCTACCTACAGGGAATCTCTCTCTGACTCCATGAGGAAATGTCGCAGATACAAGTGGAGCTGGATGCACGGGGCTCGGCGTGCTTGGACGGGGTCCGTCCGAGAAAGCGGGTGAGGATGTTCTGGACCTCTGGAGTTGCGGGCTTATGACTTCGGTACAGGAAGGCATGTGTAAAGTGTAAAGGTATTGTTGTTGCGTGACTAGATGGGGGAGGGGATGGTTGAGGAGTTCTCGATTTTACGTGGCGCTGTATGCTTATGTTATAGTATAAATTCTCCCAAGCCCTCTTCTAGGTGTCACGGCCCCTAAGTTATGGCAATGCCACGGAGCCTCCGAGTTTTCTAAGTTCATTCCGAGCAACCTGTGAATTTTTGTGAGAGTCAACATGATATAGGGGCTTAAACGATTGCCAATATTACTCTTGGGTTGCTCAACAAGATCACATCATACTACATCCCGACACCGGCACGTTTTTCTAGTTATTCAGGCCCTCATATTAACATGCTTTTCTAGCCAACTTCGATCAAACTCATGTAGTGGAACCCTTGCCTAAAGCTTCACGGCCCACTCCAGAAAGTTGGGAGATGTGTTTGGGATTCTTCCTCACGGGCATGGAGACAGGTGATGTTCCAAGTGTGGCATCTATCTGAGAAACTTTTTGTGTCTGCATCTTTCTGCAATGCCTATCCCATCGCTGTGGTACGTAGGTAAGTACGGCATGCAGGTAAACCTAGTGCAAGCGCTATGCATATATATATATATATATATATACAAATTTGTTTATTTATTCAAGTTCGTTTATTTATGGATGTATATATATATATGCACAAAGAGAGGAAGACAGCGAGAGCGCCAGAGGGAGACCGCTCAAGCAAACATTCGTGCAGAAAGCTGCCCAGATGAATAGATCGTGTTCACATGTACATGTTATGCCTCGAAACCTTTAGATTGGACTCCAGGTTGTCACCTACAGCGCCGGCATCAGTGCTTGTGAGAAGGCTGCCGCGTTTAGGACTTGAAGTTGAGGGCGTGGGCTTTGGGTCAAGATTTCGAGCAGAATGCGTTTTAGACCAGGGAGACGGTTGAGTTGAGCGGAGAGGGTGGTTCCTTTCGCAGCACTGCTGCAGAAAGCAAGGCCTGCTCCTACTGGCAAAGCACCAGCTAGCCTTGTACGAAGTTACAAAGTTGTTTCGTGACTTTAACAAGGGCTGGGACAAAAAGACATCAACAAAACCAGCAATTACTGGCATCAACATAAATGATAATTCAAGCAGAATCCGTTTGGCAAGATGACAGCAAGTGGTAATGCTTAATTCAAGGGTCCGAACTGCGAGAATTATACTGAAAGGCAGCACATTGCCACACCAAGATGTCACTCCTAATCAGAATAGAGTTTTGGGGTCTTGTGGTGTAAGTATACCTAGTGGAGAACCCCCAAGGAATTCAGGCTCCTAGAGTACACAGAGTCCGCCGATGTTCAGATCTAGTCGGCTCTTCTTACGATTGGCTTTTGACGGGAAGTCAGTTGTCGCTGAGATGCATTTGATTATAGGGATCGAAATATTTTGGTATTAACATGCAATGTATGCACAAGGCTACTGCAAAACAGCCCAAAACCTGATTCTAACCTTCGATGGGTTGGTTACGCTTGCTTGAGAGACTTTGATCCGGCTCTTGGTGAAGTGCTGTTAGCAAGCCAAACGCCCTGAGCCCTTATTCAGAGGGCGAGCGCCCTAGGCCCTTAAGCAGGGGGCGTTGGCAAAGCTTTTTTCAGGCCTCCGAACATCGAATTCAGGGCGGGCACGGATGAAGATTTAGCATCTTGATCTTGTCCTTGTGGGCTGGGACTATACCAGGGTGTTTAGGGAGTTTAGGCCTCTGAGCTACAACACTTGTGGCCTTGAGTCTAGACTCTGTTCAGGAAAACACGCTTGCTTGGCTGCTTGATCATATTCTCGTGAGTTTGTGAGAAAAGCGTTTTGTAGAAGTTCAATAATGGGTGTCTTGCTGATGACAACACATCTTATCGCTGATGTAAGTCTATGTTCTATTTCTATGTGTATGGTCCGTGATTAGTTCTCCTAAGCAGCGGCCGGCCTTGCTCATTTTGGCATGTCTCGTAGCCACGAACCCCATAAACCACCCGACCCGAAAGCTGAATCAACTGACATGACCTCAAACCAGTTTCATGAGAGGGCCTTCAGTGGCAACGTGCCATCGGGCTTTTCGCTGAACTCCTGCGGTCTGCACAGTCCCTGGCTTAGTGGGTTGTGAGTTCGGGGTTCAGGGTGCTCTGGTGTCGGTTTGTCGGGCTCCAGTAATCCGTCGAGTCCGTCCGGGCTAAGACAGTTGAGGTTGAGTAGGGTGTAGGGTCGGTCAATCTTGCGCTCTGCTTTCCGCATTCAATTGTGGTTTCCTGCTTCGGAGGTTGAGGGTTTAGTGTTATTGGGGTTTGTCCATGTCCACCCTTTGTGTGGTGGCTTCCGGAGGCGAAAGCTCAGTTGAAGTATACTGTACCCCAAGTTTGGTTTAGGGGTTTAGGGTCTCCAAAGGTTTTAGGATTACACCTATCATGTCGCACTGCCGTTTCAACTGGTTCTAGCAAGCATGGACCGCGCCACCGGGGCCCTGATCTTCACCGGGAGGCTACCGGACATTATGGCCTTCAACGCTGCCATCAACGCCTGCAAAAAGGCAGGGTCCTCTCAGGGATCTTGACATCAGTCGTGACGGTCGGAAATGAGCATTGGTGCAAATTTGCACAACAGCTCCGCACTAAACCCTAAACATGCCGTATCTGGCAGCTCAGCATCGCCAGGAAGACAGATGGTGCGAGGCGACCCAACTGGCATCTCTCATGAAGGCCAGTCGCAAAGCTGCTGACACCTACCCCACAGCCTGCATCCTGTTGCTCGCATCGACTTGAGCTATCCCCAAATTACCCCCCTTCCCAAACCCAAGGGGGAGCTCGCGGAGCGTATGTGTTACGGCTATTTGGGATTTGAAAACGAACAAGTTTGAGCATGTTCGCTGTTGCACTCGGCTGCACTCTGCCGGGCAAAAGGTAATGAAGGTCTTCTTGAAATTAATGAGAACTGTGTTACAATCTGTGGGGAGGTGTCGAGGGAGGACAGTCCCCGCGACACCGAAGATCTAGATCCCGAAGATTGCCAGCTCAGGGGGCTTCGGATTTGGGTTTGGAGCCTGACAACCATCCTGCTATAGCATCGACAAAGCAAGTTTCTTTCAGACCTGATCTTTCCTCACCCTCGGTGTGGAGTATCAGGTATTAAGACGGCTATTCTCCTTTGAGTCGTCCCACCAAGTATGCTGCAGTGCATCCCATTGTAACCATCCCGTTTTTATTCCATCAGGTGCTTTCTTAGATTTGCAGAGGGGGATGTTGGGAATAAGCATGTCTCGTTCTTGTAATGTTGAAGGCTCGGGTGGGCTAGCTTCTGAGACTGTCGTTTCGGGATGATACGTGAATCACAGCATTGTTGACACAGTGTGAAGTCGCCACCCCCGAAGGAGATGGGCTTGGAGCCGGATGTTAACACCTTTATCGCGCTTGCCTGGCTCTTGTCCCGTTGCATTGGTTTGAATGTTTTGGGACCTGTGGTATGGGGAAGGCCGGATTCGGGACCGTAAGATTGGAGCTTGAGAACCTGCGACATTCCCAAACATGACATCATGGTGAGAAGCGGCCTTTGACCCAGATTCGCAAACCCTGAAACCTTAAGGCCGCAAGAAACACGTCTTCAGACCCACTGTTGGCCCTCCTATATCACTACCAGTACAGTTCCCTACGGTACTACGACTCCTGATCAGAACTATGTAGCATATACCAGGCAGCCCTAGTTTACTGTCGCTTAGGCCACGATAGTACTCATGTAAGCCTTTGCTGTTCGTAATAAGGCCGCTTCGATGGAACGCGCGGGGCAGTGGCAGCAGATCCTGTGTCTGGTGAAGGATGCCATGCCGTCTCAGCTCCCACACCTAGGTGAAACACTTCATGTTGTGACGTTCAGTACGAGCCATGTGTGGCTTGTTGTTCTGAGGTGACGCATAGATGATGAGATGGGGCAAATGCGGGCACACGTTCCGGATAAAATGCAAAAGCATGTGCATTCCGCTTGCGTTGATGTTGTCAAAGCTGCCGTGCCTCGGGCAACTTTGCAAGTTTTGGTACAGCATGCCAGGAGCAAGGCGACTTGAAGCAGGATCTCATGATACAGCGTTTGGCCGCCGACTGAGATGCTGCATGATCAGGGCCTGGCCAGGTCCAGCCTTTTGCGATTTCGGAGTTTCTACATGTCTTGTCTCAGAGAGGGAGTGGCTAGGGGCATCCTAAAAGGATACCTAACCCACACCCGCACTGTCTTCACGGGAGCGAACCTCGATCCAGAAAGCGATCCTGAATGCTAGGCGATGCAATGTTCTCTTTGGTGTGGGGCCTACTCAAATTAGGGTCAACTGAAAGCCAAAAGACATTTGCATGAGGTATCCCTGGCATGTCAGCGAGGCCTGATGCTGCACACAAGCCAATCTCCAAACCAACAATGAGTTGTTCCTGCAGCCCCGTCCTGATTCTGAGTAGGTAGTGGAGGTTCGGTTATTTGTGCAGTCTTACGAGTATCATGCTTGCTTTCCGCCCTAAGAGCAATGGGTTTGCAGCACCGGCTCAGGTGAGCGGAGTGTACTAGAACAACAACTACAATGACCGATACGCTACCACTACCACTGCCACTACCACTACTACCACTGCGACGACTACTCCTACTCCTACTCCTACTCCTACTCCTACTCCTACTCCTACTCCTACTCCTACTACTACTACTACTACTACTACTACTACTACTACTACTACTCCTCCTGCTGCTATTACAACTGCTGCTACGACTGCGACTACTACGACTTTTCTGCGACTCTACGACTGCCACTATGACGACCAAGTCGATCAACTATCAACCATGCTACCAGTTCCGCACCCAGCTTCCTAACCCCATCCGTGCCGCGTACATCATAGATACACCAAAGTTCATCTATTCCAGCAGGTGGCCTTTGGGAGCTGTCCCTGCATTGGCTGGCTACCATGGAGGCATCGCAACAAGATCCAGGCCAGGCATCATTTTCTCGGAGTTTGTTCGCCAACCCGGCCATGGGAATCTAGTCTGGTAATGACGACACTCAGTGCACACAACTGCACTGCCACAGCACTGTTACATGGGAAATCACAATCCACCGGTCGCCGGCATGTTTGAGTCTGGATCGTGCGGATGCACAGATATGTTGTGGGCTTTCAGTGTTCACAGTTTGAGATTGTGCGCCTCAGAGCAGATTGCAGAAGCAGAAGTGCTGCAGAAGCATGCTAGGTACTTCTCCATTCGTTGGAATGCCCCCATGTTGGTCTGCGCACGAGTGTAATTTGACGGAGCTGAAGCTTCAAAGACTGATGCAGAAGCCAGTGAAGATATGTAATGTCGAAGGGGAGGCAGCGTCGTAGAGACTCAACAGGTCAACATGTTTCCGAATTTTCAGCTCGCTGGATTTGCTTCTTACTGTGGCAGTCATGCGTTGACATTGCAAATGACACCTTCGATTTGTCTACGCATGCGTATCTACATGTCTGTATATGTGAAAAAGGCCTACTAATTGCTACTTCAGAAGCTTCCCAGATGGAGAGAAGGAGAAACAGAGAGAGAGAGAGAGAGGGCGAGAGAGAGAGAGATACATAAATGTTTGGATAATATATGTATCAATATATACGTATGTAAACATATCTTGCAATATGTGTGTCTGCATACCTATTTATCTGTATATGCACATGCCTTCCGAGTGTGCATAGGCGGGGGCGGCCGGTGGGGAAGGTGCTCACGTCAGGGCTGCGGCCATCGAGGGCAGCTCCGCAGAGCATCGACACTCACAGGCCGGGGATCTTCAGGCCATATTATGAGTTTTTAGGAGGAGTAACGATAAGACTAAGTGAGAAGTAGTAGTAGCTGCGATGATAATGACACGATAATGAATGGCAATACCAGAAGTTCGTAATGAGAATAGCTGTAGCGGTGGTCGTGTCTTAGCCCCAAAATCCAGATGAAAGCCCTGGTGATCGGGACGAGGGAAGCGGTTTCTGCGGATATCGGATGAAGGTCGTGGTTGCGGGGGGAGAACTTTAGGGATTAATTGCGGGGTCTAGCCGATCAGCTTCAGTGTTTAAGGCCTCGAATAAAGGCGTACTGCTGGACCTTCCGGGCGCTTCATCCCAGACTCGGCCTTGGCAGAAGCTGCCAGCGACGAAGTTGCTGCTGCTAGTATTCACAGCGGCAGAGAGTCCCAGTGATTGCAAAGAATCTCTGTCCCCAGCCGATGTCTGAAGTCTGGATCCTCAATGGTCAAAACCCAATCCAATACCCATCGTGGCTAAGCCCCGAAGCCTAGACCCTGTTGCAGGTGTAGCTGTATATGCATGAATAAAGATGAGGGTGGCCAGGATCACGAAGATAATAGTGGTGCCAATACTGGATAAAGCAAATGCATGCAGGTGCTTCGAGCTTCTGCAGAAGAACTGATTCCCGTGCGAATGTAGTCCATTGTTTGCTCGTATTTAAGATTGGTTTAGACAATATGCTGTAATTTTTTTATGCTTCGATGATGACGATGATGTTGTTGATGAAGAAGAAGCCGTTCTTATGACCATGTTTCGTAGAATCAGTGCTTCTTTTCGTTATTAGGGGGGCTCTTTCCATGAAGAGCTCTCTTATTTAGTCTTGGACCTCTCAGAGGCGCTGCAGCTGCTCGAGGCAGGGGCTCTTCCTTGTGCCATGGGGTGTGGGGTTTAGGGCATAAGGGGTGTAGGGTTGACGGTTTAGGGTTTAGGGTGTAGGGTATAGGGTTTAGGGGTATAGGGCTTAAGGGGTGTAGGCTTGAGGGTTTAGGGTATAGGGTTCAGGGAAGGGGCTCGCAGCAGCGGCCCTGGAATGGCTGCCTTGGAGAGGCTTCTAGCATCGTATAGTGGCAAATCGAAGCTCAACTGCAAGTTTCAGTCTTGAAGCCAAAGGCGTAACACTCCATTGTGCTGTGAGCCTCCAGCAGGACGTTTTCTTCAATAAGCGTGGGTGCAACGAAGAAGACTAAGCGTACAGAAAGAACTATACAGTGTGTGAGTCATAGCTGAAAGGAACATACCGTGCGTGTTTAAGGTGCACATGCTCTCCATGTTCTCACGCAATCATTCGGGTAAGTGTGACGCTCTTTGGGGTGACGGCTCGAACTTTCAGCTGGTGGTGGGATAACCTTCCAGAGCACTCTAGCAGGGTCGGCAAGATGCAATGACATTTTAGTTTCCGGCGCGAGCGCGATCGGAAGTCCTGAAGTGTCCCATCTCTCACCAGCGGGTTTTAAGGTAGATCTGGTGGTGTTACATTCAGGTTATGTTAACTATGTACTGTATGCATCGCATCTGAGATTTTGTGTTTCACGTCTGAATGCTCTATGGCCCTGTCTCTGCATAGGCGTTGAGCCAGTCTTGTGCCGGGAGCCTAGAGCAGGATTGCATGCTCATATTGAGCGTGGGGGTCTCATTCGGTAACATTCCTGACGTTTACTTGCTAGCACTTTTTACTTTGTCCCAAAATCCCGCTTTAATTCTAAAGGCCCCCGGTGAGGAAGCCGACTCCGTGCACTATGTAAAGCCAAGGTAGTGATGGGTTCAGTGCTTGGGCTTGGGGTGATCTAAGCTTCAAGCCTCTTCAGCCTGAAGCTCGAGTATCTGTTAGTCTGCCCACCCATCGAGTCGAGTGGCATCATTTTGGACACCAAAGCTGTGGCTGTGGACCGGTTGATTCATCATGTCACCATTTCAGTGGTGCAGACAAGAGCAAAGGTTGCGGGGGTGAAGGGAGCCCCAGGCAAGTATGCTGCGCCAAAAATGTCACATTGCGATGGCTAGAACCTAGAAAGCTTGTCTTGTTTTGATCCGTCTGTCAAGGTGACGTCACTGGCAGGAGCAGATACGGTGAGGGCATGAAATGCCGCAGCATAGCTATCCACCCCAACCATCCGACCCGACCTTAAACTTCAACAAGTGCGACCAAGATGTGAAGACGCGTTTCGGGCATTGCACTTGCACTTCGGACTTCCGTCTCACCCGAGAGCCGGTCTCACCCCAGGAGGCACCATTGAAGACATGAAAGCCTCTCTGCAGCGAAGCTTGCAACCATCCTGCGACATCCTGCGACTGTGCCATGGTTTGGTTGATTGAGGGCTCACGCGTTCAAACGGGAAGCGACTCAGGGTTTGAGACTGGTTTAGACATGACTGACGCTCTGACGTCTGCAGTGGTCTTGAGAGCTCCTGTTGGCTCATGTCCATCCCTCCGCACTGCAAACACAAACCCCGAAGCACAAGCCCAAACACTCCAAACCCGGCTGTCCAGCTGTTAGGTCAAAGCTGCAGTCCGGAACCGGCCGTCTGGTCAGCAGAATCCCAGCCTGATCATCAATAGCCACATCGGCCTACGCATTCGAGTGCTTCAGCATTGACCCCGAAGTCCGTTCACCCACCTGATGGGTTGTCGTGCCCATGAGCTCGTCGCCCCCGTGCCCCCATGGGCCGCGGCAGCGCGCAAGGCTACAAGGGTCTTGGGGTGAGTTGGGATGTAAAGAGAGCAGCTGGCTTGGCAAGGAGCTCGTGCTTCTGCATCACATAAGACTCATCGGATTGGAGGACAGGCAGAAGCCTCGAAGCTTGGCCGTGAGCATTACAGTAGAGTTTGCAGCACAAGCGGCTCTGTCTGAAATCATGCGAACTAGCCAGGAAGGATGTTTAGTAGCCTATCTATTGACGTATTTTCATAGAGACAGTAGAGACAGACAGCCAGCCAAGCAGGCAGACGAAGGGGCAGACAGACAGCGAGAGGGCGACAGAGAGACGCAAAGAGTCTGCTTGTATGCATGTATGTACGCACGTATGCAGAGTTCAGAACATCGCCAGAGGTTTGAAAAGCTGAAGCCCCAGCACCATTGGAGTGCGTCCACTGCGCTGCCGGCCTAAGTTAAAGAAGATCAGAATTTTCAATGCTAGCGTTTTGGCACGACCCATGGCATCAAAACAGTCTGGATTGGAATTGCTGTCCGGGTTCTGCAGAATCCTGTCCCATGGCCACTGCACAGGCGCTCCTGTCGACGAGCGTCTGCGCTTGAAGAGAAGGCTTGGTATCTACTGCTCAACTGCATCCTCTTTGCGACCTTGTTAGCATGAAGCCTCTTCGAAGAGATGTTGCGCGAGCTCATCAAGGAATTATCAGCATGCTGTGACGAGGTTCTTATCAATAATGTCGCCGTTATTCCACTCGAAAGGCACCGCTTCATTAAGTTGAGTCTCGCAGGTAGCTCCCATGTATGATCATGCCCGATCATTGTTCAGAGTTGTCTTATGGTGCTTGGGATTTGACATTGACCTGGATTGTTGATCTAGTGTCGCAACACCGAAGACCCACCTTTCCGGGACAGCAAATGATGCAACACAGAACCAAAGCCTGTAAAAGCAGCCGTAGATTTGCACACTACTATCCGAACCCTCAAACTATCAGCCGTGTGTACTAGCGGATAAAGACAAGAGGGCTGCACGTCAAACTGTTTGTATGAGGCTTAGTGTTCAGTATACGGGGTTTTGGATTTAGGTTCAGCGCTTACAGTTTAATATTAAATCCTAAACCCTTAACCTAGCTGAGCTTGGTTTGTGGATTGCGGCCGAGGGAGGAGCGAGCATCTTCAGGGCTCCTTCTTTCAGGCGGTGCAGGGCGTAGGGTTGAGGGGCTTGGAGGTTTAGGGTTTATAATAAGGGTTCCGGTGTTTAGAGGTTTAGTGTTTGGGTTCCCGCGTCAATATTAACATCCCTCAGAAGCCTCACCTGGGCGCAGAACCGACGGTATCACTGCCCTCGGTCGGGCATTGAAATGGCAGCGCGCGCTGCAGCTCGTCCTGGAAGGCACAAGACGGCCAAAGATGCACACAGGATGCAGACTGACCCCTTGTCCCAAATCAAGCATAGATAGGCCCTACCATAACATGTAGACCCTATAGCCTTAACAGCTCTACACCGCAAAGGCGTTTGTTGGGCTGATGCATTTAGACAGGGGGAGTGCAAGGTATTAGGACAGACAAACCCCTCCTCATTAAGGCTTAGTCTGCTGAAGGTGCACTTGGATTGTATGCTCGTCAGTAGCATCGATGGCCTGCACCTGTTGGACCGTTCGAAAGCAGCATCCGCCGTGACTATTCCGGTTTCGGCCCCTCGCAGCACAACGAACGACGGTCTACCAGGCCCACTTAGCCGAGTGATTACTCATGTTTTAGCATCATGAAATGCATCATGCACCCCAAAACCATTTCGATCTGGACCCCATATGATCTTTAAGAGGGAACCGTGCTTACGTGCACTTCCTGCAGAAACCGCGCCGGACATCTTCGTTTTCAATGCGGGAGTGGCCACGCTGGGCCGGGCTTCGCACGGCGCGCAGGCCACCGTTAAAAGCTTACCTCTCCAGTGTAATTCATATATCATATTTGGTTACCTTGTAGGATCCTAAATATATGCCTTGTTAAACGGTTGAACCAAAACTATGGAACTGCAGTGGAGACTATAGTTAGGATGGGACCGTTCAGGAGCCAATTTGGGCCCTATTGGGATTTGTTGACACGTGCAGCTTTGTTTTAACCACCTCAAATCATTGTAGATCAATGCAGAGTTCTCACCCTCAACATCTCCATTGCTACTGCGCACAGGGAGTTTACATGTAGTACCTACTGGAGGTCGATCATTGCAACGTTAATGAAAGTTTAATCATGATCATCACTAATTTCAACTATGGTCGATAGTTGTGGTTCCAAGAGAAGAAGTTGACATGCATGTTCATTTATTCCTATCTATCTATCTATCTATCTCTCTAGTTTTTGTGCATATAAGATATATATATATATATACACATATATACATATGTACAATATATCTCTGTTTTGTGTAAAACTTTGCCTCTCGGAGGCTGCCTGGCTGCTAGACGAAGCCTCTGTGTCTGCCTCAGCTGTTTGGCGAACTCTTTGGGGCTCAGGCCGGGTTTGGGGTTTGGAGGGGGTTCCTTACAAACAGGGACTACGCGTAGGGAGGGTCTTGCTACGCACGTTGATATCTGTCTCATGGAGTACGCATGGCTTGGGGAGGACCGGGGAGGATGACAATTTCGATCGCCAAATTAAAACCTATTGTTGCAGAGAAGCCATGGACCGGAGCTGTCCCGCTTAGACAACATCGTAGAACAGCCCAAGCAGATTGAACACTCTCTAGTTGAACATCGGAGAGATAGGTCCTTTTTTTCAGGCCTTCCAGGCCCTTTGTGCTGGAGCCCCGAGAAACTTCCAAGCATAGATCATGGCGCGCTTCGAGCAGTTTTTCTATGCATCACACAACATAGCCTGCAGAAGGCCTGGAATGTTGTCACGGGGAACCGAAACTGCAAAACGCGACGGAGTGTGTGGAATCCGAATGCTCTTGGTCATGCAAGACAAAACTCCACAACTGGCCGTCAGACCAACGAGAAGTGTAACGAGCTTGAGGCCCGGTCTTTACAACTGGACGTCGTGTCTTTCAACACGGCGAGTGCTGCTGTGTTGAGGCAAGGCAAGATGCTCAACTAAGCGAGAGAAGAAGCAACTCGTCTACTTCGAAGAGTAGACTGAATTAAGAACAGGAGTCTAGAGGGATATTGCTCTTCTCGGCACGTGAACCTCTTCGGATGGCAGAGTATTGAATACCATTCTGCGCACTGCTGCATGCCTCATCCAGCTGCCGCTTCTGTGGGTGTGTGTGGCAGTGCACGAGCGTGTGCGTGCGCATGTGCGCGTGTACGTTTTGGTGTGGATGTGGAGGTGTGTGTGTGTGTGTGGGTACAGTATGATGTATGTATGTAGGTATGTATATTGCGGCGTGTGAGCATGTGCCAAAGAAAGTGTGTGTGTGTGTGTGTGTCATTCTGCACCATTGAAAAGCACGGGGACGTGGCGTAAGATTAGGGGCTACTTCTAATGGAGCTGCCTGATCTCATGGGAAGCACAGCGTGGCCAGCTCGATGCACGCAGTCCGAGATGGAAACCGCGCCAAGCTATAACTTGGCAAGTCGAACAGTTGAACTGTATGAGCCGCCCGAGCGATGCACTCTAAAATGCGGTGAAAGTATGAGAGAAACCCATGAAAAGCTTCGGCTGCGTCGAGGATCGTTCCAAGTCTGTGCGTGTGTGGTTGTTGGTTCGTCTGTCTGTTTGTCGTTTGCCGTGTGGCTGTTTGTTCATCTGTCTGTCAGTCTAGCTGTCTGTGTGTTTGTTTGTTTGTTTGTGTGTGTGTGCGTGTGTTTGTTTGCTTCATTGCTGGCTTGCATGTTTTTTTGTCAGTGTGTGTTTCGGTTCATTTGTTTGTTTTTTGGTTGTTTGTTTGTTTGTTTGACTGACCGATTGTCAATTTGTTTGCGGTTTGTTTGTTTGTTTTCACAGGTTTGTTGGTTTGTTTGTTTGATTGGTTGTACCTTTGTTTGCGGTGTGTTGCGATTTGTTTGCTTGCTTGCTGTTGCTGTTGCTGTTGCTGTCGTTTCTGTTGCTGTTGTTTGTTTGTTTGCTTGCTTGCTTGCTTGCTTGCCTGTTTGTGTGTTTGTTTGTTTGTTTGTGTGTTTGTTTGTGTTTTGTTTGTTTGTTTGTTCGTTTGTTCGTTTGTTTGTTTGTGTGTGTGTGTGTTTGTGTGTGTGTGTGTGTGTCAGTGGGTGTTTGCTTTGCTCGCAGTTTCACGTTTTTGTTGTTGTTTGTCGTGTGTGTGTGTGTGTATGTCTGCGTTTGTTTCTTGTTGTGTTCGCTTGTGTCGGGAGATAAAGAAAGACGTGCTGGTACTAACTGCAAGGCAAAGCTGAAATCTTTCAGCGTGGCAACACATCGTCTCCATTGAACACCTGCAGCCTGCAGCCGGACGGCTCGCAAAAGACGGCGTCCTGATGCACGCAAATGATCTTAGCTGCCAAATGCTCCATCCCCGCAGCTGCGCCATAAACCCTATAAGCCCCAGGCCCCGAACCTAATCCTCGAGCCAAAAACCGAAGCCTTAAAACCCTGAAACTACCCGCACCACTAGCATGATGTGCACCAGGACCAGGAGCTGGAGGTCAGCTTTGGCTTTCCAGTTTCGGCGCCGGCTGCTGGGGGCTCCCGCCGATGTGGCGTGGACTCCCAGAGTTTCCAAGTCAGGGTGGGCTGGGGGTGTAGAGTTTAGGGTTTAGAGGTTAGGCGTAGATTTCATGGTTGAGGTTTCAAGTAAGTACTGGTAGCAGTTGAAAAGTTGGGAGGCGGCAGTTGGAACGGTTATGTAGCAACGGCATCTTCCAACTTTGTCTCCAGCTCTGGTTTCGGCTGGGCATGCTCTCCTGAACCCTGTCCAGACAAGAATCAACCCTGAGGCCCCAATGTTTTGCGTCGGAAGGTTTCGAGGTTAGAGTCAAAAGTTGGAAGATGGGTTTTACCCAATGTATGGGATGCAGGGAAATGGGAAGTGCATCCTCCAACTTCGCGGCTTGAGTGGGTTTCTACACGTCCAGCTAGTTGCGGACGTTCTCCGTGTGAGGGTGGAGGCTAGTTTGCGGGCGCAGTTGAAAGGATTTGCGATAGGGAGGGATGGGTGGTGGGGGGCATGGGGGGTATTGAATGTGATTTCAAGTACGAGTGATTGCTGAGTTGGACAGACTCTCGGGGGTCGAGATATTCTCAACATCCACAAACTCGATCTTCCACCAAAAGATCTGAGTAGTCGCATGGGATCCCGCTGACTCGTCGCAAAATGGGCGATTCCATCGGCTTGTACTCCCGATAGTGATGATTCATGTTGATGTACTATACGCCTTTCCATGGCCCCAGTCGTAAGATTAAGGCCCCCCCATATTGTTAGATCATCCCAAACTTCGCACCTCGTCGCTCCCTCCATCGGAGGTCTCTGCCAACATGGCTATCGCCGCCTGGGGCGAGGCGGGCCCAAGGAAGGACAGGAGGATTTGACAAGGGGTTTAGGGTTAGGACTCACGGGGAAGGGCTTTGGGCACGAGCTGTTGGAGGCTTATGTTCCTCTCTCAGGCTTTTTCCAGGTTGGAACTTATGTAGTGTCCCCATAGAGCCCGTGCGCAACTACACAAGCCGTTTCAGCTTTTGCCTATCAGCTGCTGGATTCTGCAGCCTTTGTGGCTGCTGAGGCAGTGCCGCATCAGCCTCGTATGCTGCACCGAACGATGGTGATCTCGCAGGGATCATGGGCTTCAGTCCTCAAACATAAATAAAGCATGCGGGCAATCATCCGAATAATCATGATAGTGGTACAAGCGATATAGACGTACTCGTTGTATGAGAATAAATGACCATGAACATCATGCAATGTCGTGGTAACCATCACCCGAACAGTGGTAGTCTGTACGAGCTGCTACAAAAGAAAGATCTCATTTACCGCCATCATGAACTTCAAATCATGAAGAATAATCATAATGAGAAATTCAGCTTCGACCTCGCTGACAAGCAGAAAACCAGATTGAATCCTATGTATGCACGTCGTCATGTCAGTGGCCAAGCTAGAAAAGTCTGAGATTCCGTTTGAATCCTGATGCAGGTGGGGCGGTGGTCAACCGCTTTGCATGCCTTCGTCGGCACCGGCCGAGGCATTTCTCCATCTGCCCTGGTCTCGGAGCGCGATAGCTCTTGAGCTGTGCGATTGGGACTCTGCTATGCAGTGAGAAGCCGTGGCACTATTCCGAAGACCACAAAGCCAAGCTCCAACTTGGTAGTGCTGCTCTTCACGATGTTGTAGGGCTTGTTGTGCTGTTTTGTTATCATGCCGTATCGCAGCCGATTTCGTTGCCTTGCTACGTGTTCATACAACGACCTTTGAGACGCCCGTACTTCTTCGTCTGTGTAACAGCACTCAACAAAGATCCAGTTGTTGTGCTGCATTGACTTTGGGTGCCCCCTAAACCCTGAATCCTGATCTCTAACTTCCAACCCCCTAGCCCCAAACCCTAAACTCTAATCCCACCACTCCAGATCATCAGCGTTACCTCCTTCGTGGATGCCTGCAAAGCCGGGCAGGACCGCGGGCCTTGAACCCAACAATATCTAACAAGCCAGCGGCCGGTATCCATTACCAAGTCTGAACAACATGTCATGCAGTGCATGAAACACAAAGGACCAGAACAGTGTAGGAGGGAACAGAATAGACTTGAAACCATGGTATTGTACATATACGATAATGTAGCTTGGTAGAACATGGGCATACAACATGGTATAGCAGTCTATCAGTCCATCTTTACATATAGATTGTCTGTACGCGATACGCTCGAGCCGACGAGACTGCCGCCTTGACGCCCCAGTCCGTCTTCCACACCGCCTTTGCAACCCCCATTTAGCGATCCTCGCTCGTTACAGTTCGCTTGCGTATCCCCTGCTCCCGACCTCTTGGTTTCTTGCTTTTCTTGTCTTACATTTGGTTAGGTAGGGAACGGAAGAATGGTAGTAATAACAGTTATAATTGTACCCCATTCCTCCATTCCCTACCAAAGGTAAGTTGTGGGCCCGAAGCAAAAAGGCTTGCACCTTGGGGTTCAGGGCTCAGGCTCGAGGATTGAAGAAGGCGGGGACGGTGTAGACTCGGTTACATGCGCTTGATTGCAGGTATGAACTTATCACTTACGAGGTGCTGCATTGAAGGATTCCGCATACTTCAGCGGTGTAGAATAGACAGCGTGTTCTTGGAATTGTAGATGTTGCGGCTCCCCGACGCAATCTCGTGGTTTAGTTGCGGTAGCAAAAGACGTTTGATATGATTTGTCCGGCACGAATGCAGTCAGACCTGCGCGGCGATAGGCAAACAGGATGCTACAGTCAGCTGATGCCGAGACCCTTGGAGCTGAATTCCGAAACTTGGAACAAGTCCCAAGCCTGGAGAGTGAGGAAGGAAGGAATAAGTCATCCTAGTTCCAGCATCCGACCGTTTGCTTGCTGGTTCTATCTCTTCTAGCCCAGCACACTATTCAGTCTCGTTTTTCGAGTTCGAGACTGAGACTGCGATCAGCATAGAACTTTCAAAGCATGAGCTGTCATCGCTGCAGCCACCACAGAGATCGATTGGGTTCGATGATGTTCGATCAGAGCTTCTCATGACTGGGGCTCACTCCCCTCAACCCTAATCCTTTAGACCTTCAACCTTGAGCCACAGGAATGGCGACGATGCCTGGATTTCGTCGCGCTTGCAAGAACGCAAGTGGACCTCGCCTTAAATGCCCGTGCCCCAGTTTTCGTGATACGGTTTAGGGTTTACAGCCCCACACAGTTGGTAGTCCACTGTCCGGCTGCCATGACAGCGAATTAGAGGGAATGCCAGCACTAGTCATGCTCCGTCAAATTTTCGATTGTTCGGGGCTTGCTGTAGGCTTACATAAGTATTGATATTGGGTGGCAAATCGTGGCTGTCAGGGCTCGCCGGGTCAGGTCTGCTGCAGTTGCATCATCGTTTCAGTAGTTTCGGCGGTCCCTCAAATAGGGTTGCTGTCAAATGATGGCCCCTTTGTGGAACCCTATATAATTCTCCAACATGGTTTCAGACGGGTGCGTAAGTGTTTCCCATCTGCGATGACAAAGGGATAGTACACAACAAGCCAGACAGATCAAGGAGGCCAGATAACAGGTGCAAACAACAAGGATGACGCGATTTAGGGTTTAGGATTGTTTAAGGTGGGAAACTCTACTTTCTAGCTCTTGTCCCAGCCGGGCTCCATTTGTTATGTCATCTTGTTGTTGGAAGTGTTTTTGCCTTATGATCCCGCAAGGGTGGGCCGCAAGACTTTCGGAGAAACATCCAATCATCCCACATCAGAGACCCAAGGACACATGCCCCGAATGAGGTTTCCTCGCAGGAACGTACTGACACATTTTAGGGTTCGGGTATAGCGATCTGTCTTGCATCCGAGTCTTATAGTCTCTCATGCCTGCCTGCCGTGGGTCCATCACTCTTCCAGTCGACCCACTTAGTTAATTCGTTGTCTCTGCGATTGTCTGACTGCCGCGTCTCAAAGTAGTCCGTGCTTTTGCTCGGCTACGGCTGTAACGGAGGGCCCTACCCGATGCGTGCCCACCGGGCCAGGTTGTGTTTATGCTCGTGCACGAGTCATGTGCAACGTCCTATCCGCATGAAGTTCTGCACTGCGTTCGCGGACGGTCTTCTTCCTTTATCGTCGATCTCCTTTGTTCCGGGCCCTCATGAAAAAGAGACGGTTCAGGCCAACACACTACAAACCCTGTTCCAAGTCAGCTGTCTGATGCTAGGGACACAACAAGCACATGTCCTGCTCACCAAGAGGGATTAAGTAGGGTTATAAGTAGGGTAACTATACTTAGAACCCATATTAGGGGACTCATAACCCCACTAGGGAGCACTCCTGAAGCTGCAGATATTCTTGGTCAACGTCCTCGTGACGGCCCTCGGCACGGTTTCGCGCTGGACTTCGGCCCTGAGCTGTGCCAGTTCATTTGGCCGTGTCCCGGCTGCCCGAGCTTAGGATTTAATAATGGTGTATAGGGATTGTAGGATTCAATAATTAATAATGGTGTATAGGGATTGTAGTTTAGGATTTCAGGTCCAGGATTTCATGCCAGGAGTACTAGCAGTCAGTTGTAGCGGTTGTACTCGGCTGCGGTACTGGTCGACGAAACTGTGTGTGTGTGTGCGCTTCATACATTTATTCTGCAGTTGTTCGTGGTAGCGTGGGTTTGCTGCGCAGCTTTTGAGCTTCCTTCGGATACACTGCTTCTCCTGGTACGCGCTCAGTTTGTCAGCCAGTATTTCCTTCTCGACTACGCATATTCGCTGAAACTCTACACCCTGAATCCTGAAGTCTTTTCCCCCAGCCCTGAACCCTATTCCGCACCGAGGTTGTTAAAGTTAAAGTAGGGTTAAGGGGTTCTGAGGTTCAGGGTTCGGGACGTGTTCAAGGGCGGGATACACAAGTGACAGTTGTTCTGTCCAGCTAGCCATCCGATAATCAATCCTCTGCCTTGCATCAGGTTTGCCTCAGAGACTCAAAGTTTGCATCATGATCAGAGACTCGAGAGCAGTTGAAGGTGCTGAGGATCGCTGAGGATCTTGAATCCGTGTATTCAATGCACCCTCTACCAGAACGATTCTCCAGCGATGTTGGTCTAGGCCCAGATCTAAAACCGATGATCGATGATCCAGCAGATGCGTCGACTGTTTTTAGTCCGTCCTTTGTTGGAATTGGAGTTGTTTGATCCCGCTCCACAAGAGGCCTGACCAAGTCAATTTCCACCCGTGAATGAGGCGGTCTGAGAAGAGACATCATCTCCCAGAATGCCCAGCTCTCTGCCGGGGACACGGAAGATTTCGTGGTGTCCTGAACCTATATCCTGAAACGATACAGTGATGTACAGTGGGTGCTCGATTTGGGTGCTCGGTGTGTTGGATCCAGCATGGTGGACTTGCAAGCCCTTTGGCAGAAGCAATATAAGATGTCACTGAGCTTTGCTCCAATGTGTATCACCGGAACTCTCAGCTCACCAACAGCAAGAAGGCACACAGCAACCACATGCTAGCAACAGTACCCAGCATTGACTTCTAACCACTCCCCTCACCGCCGCCGCCACCACCACCACCACCACCGCCACCACCGCCGCCGTAACAGTGGCAGTGAGCATTGCCACGGTCATGCTTCTGATCAGCTGAGTCATAATCAGCATTTCCGCCGTTATTACCATCATCATCATCAGCAGCAGCAGCAGCAGTCTTATCATCCTCGTAGCAACCAGCCCCCACTGCCAGAATGGCAATTAAGCTTTCTCTGTGCCCGAAAGATCCAAACTCCAATCAAGTCTTTCTACATTTCTACATGAGACCAAATCCCTGACCCTATTATTAGTATTATTTTTATTATTATTATTATTGTTATTATTATCATTATTATTATCATTATTATTATTATGATTATTTATTATTATTATTATTGACCCGACCTTCCAGCCGAGGCTATGGAGGCCGACGGTGGGAGGGGAGCGATGGATGTTGGAAGAACGGGGCATAGCTCACTTGCGAAGCTGAAGTGGGAGTTCAGCAATACTGCAGCAATGAACCAGGTGCTGTGTTAGGAGACCGAGAGCTTCAGGCGTTTAGGGTCGTAGGACTTTCAGAGGCTCAGGGTTTCCGAGCTAGCAAAACAAAAACTTCCGTTTGTATGCCTTTTGGTTCTGCTGGCGAACAGGTTGCCGGGCGATGGGAGTCTGCCGTGGCGCTTTCCATGGAGACGAGGCAATCGTCTTCGCACCCTAACTAGGCCTCAATTGGTTTGGAGGGTGTTGCAGAGTAGTCGTACTTGGCTTTGCGCCAGCTCTTTCTGGGCGAAAGAGTCTTTGTGCGGTTTTCTAACCCCGATGACTCCTTACGTGGGAAAACTGGGAATTCAACCCTCCCGCCGTCACTGCGAAGATACTTTTCTGGCACATGTCCGTAGGGAAGCGTCGGAAGGATGCCTCCAGCGAGAAGGGTTAGGATTGCTCGCGAGCATGTTGTGTGAGGCAGGTTTAGCCGTGGAGGCATCCTGCAGAGAGGCACTCTCGGATTTGCGACATTTGGAATACGACTCCAAGTCTTTTTTGTGTTCCTCTTTAGCCGCGAGCTCTTTGGCCCAGGCCGGTCATGGTGCTTCAACCGCTTGAGAACAGCAGGAACACCGCCAAGAGCGCCCTGCCTACCAACTATCCTCCTCCTGCTGCCCCTGCTGCTGCTACCACTGGTACGGCTACGATTGCGACTACGACGAGTGCTACTACTGCTACTACCGACGTACTAGCAACAGCACACCACCACCACCACCACGACCACCACCACCACCACCACCACCGCCCAGAAGCACCCACCACTACGACCACCACCGCCGCTACCGAATATTGCCGCCCACTGCAACGACCAACTACTGCTGCTGTTGCTGCTACTGCAAATACCACCCAGCGGTTACGAAACTAAGCCACTAGTGACAAACTGAATCAGTCTTGCTGCTGCAGGCACAGCGGATTTTTGCCGAGCCTCCTCGGTGAGAACTCCGCAGTAAAGGCAAGGTTTGATCTGGGATGATTTCCGACATGGTGTTGCGGCCCCCTCGTAATGCTCTGCAGGCTCCCAGTATGCCACTCTGTGAATACTGTTGCTTCCAACTGGATCGGAGTAATATTTTGATTCGAACTCAGCATTTAGGTCAAGAGAGCGAACTCCGAAGCTTTGCAGTGCCCCAGCCTGCACTCTGCCCATGACTATGGTGCTTTATATTAATCCCCAAACATTGAAGCCTTGTGTTTCCACTAGCAGTTGAGGGGTTTGTGATGCCGTTTTCGAGGGCTTTACATCCCGTCGTAAAACGTTTCCCTAAAGGAAACAACTCACGTCAGTGCTCAATGAGAAACTCTTCATGCAGACAGTCAGATGGGCTGTGAAGCAAGAACTTCTTTGTTTATTGAGGCGACATGGCCATCAATGTGCAGCCTTTCAGAACGTACGATTAATCGGATGAACAAGTTTGGGGACTCTCGGGTTTGCACCGCCCCAACGGACTGCAGATGTGGCACGAAGGCCTTCCTGCATAACGCCTCCTCCTCCTCTTCCTCCTCCTCCTCCACTCGACACGCTTCTCGAAGCTTTGTTGCGTGTCAGCAGGCTTGCGCCCACGAGCACCGATGGTGGACCGCAGGCAGCCTCCTGCATCGATTTGACAGTCTGGAGCTCTGCCCAGCAGGCGTTTCTGAGGAAGCTGCAGGTAATTAACCTGAGTTCATATATCGTGCCATTCACAAGATGATGGCAGGCTGTGAGTCTTCAATATTCTTCATCCTGGCCTGTCACCCCATCGGCACCGTCCATGACCTCAAAGAGCCTCTCCCCAGACCTGGCCTGCTAATGTATGTGCCCAGAACATGCCTGTCCTTGGCGGGTATCGACCTTGCAGCTCTACTCCTCCAAAGCCTCACGAGCAGCATACAAGCTGCCTTCGACGCACTGCGGAATACAATGGTTTATATTGTTCTGTTTTTATATGTACACATGCATTCATACATATGTGCACACATACTTGCACTTGCATACATTGAATGTATGTACGTGCATGTATCCATCCATCCATCCATCCATCCAATACTTGCAATCATGCATACCCATCTACCTACTTACCTACCTACATGGATACATACTTGTGCGTTATGTTGTATACACAGATACGGTATGTGCAGATATGTTCGGGTTCACTAGACACGCACGGGCACCCACCCAGGCCTCCGACTCCAACCCGACCTGGTCAGCTGCAGCTCAGCGGAGCCCCGGCTAAACTTGCTTTTGGGCTGATAGTTTACGGTTGTTGGGCCTGTTTCGGGGTTTTTGGCCTGTTTGGGGTTCATTCAGGGCTGTGGGGTTCTTGGTGTTGTTAGTCGTTCAGGGATTTGGCGTTTCAGGGTTCGCAGGAGTGTTGAAGGCCGAGTGGGAAGCACTTCATTAGGTCCACACAAGGTTAGCCTTGTTTGGACAGAGGAGCTCAGCAACTACGTAGTGAAAAGCACTGACATGCCCAGAACCATGGAGCCCATGTCTTGCAAGGGACTCTGGGCCTTCCTTGGCACTGTTTGGCGGACGTCTCCCTGAGCGAAATCCCGGACCTCGGAGCTTGAAGCGACGGAGCCCTCAACCCTAAAACCCCTAAGAAGCGGAGAAAGAGCCACTGCACTAAAAACAAAACCTAAGAACCTTTCAGGAAAAAGAGCCTAAAGTGAGTCCGGAGCCCGAGAGTTGCCCTTCCGAGACGCACGTTTGCGGCAGCAGTTTCGAATGGCTCCGGGCCTTGGACCTGATGACTTCGACTGTGGAGGCCGGGCCTGGGGTTCAGGGGTTTAGGGTTTAGGGCAGATTGCTGATGCTTTCTGCAAGGGTTTCATAGAAAAGCTTGAAGAGTTGCCAATCGTCAGAAGCCCTTTGATGTGTAGAGTTTATAGCATACCCAACGCCTCTCTTTCGATTAAGCCCCCCCTGTTAATTACAAGGGCGGCTTTGTGCTCCTTGCTGTGCTCCTGTTGAATTTGATGTTGTAGGGTGCGATGTTGGAACGAGAAGGTGATTGAGCAGCTCAAGGACTTATAGTTCTAGGCATACAGGATATGCAGATGTATGCAAAGGCACAGTTACAGATAGGCACGCATATATACGTATACATAAACATAGATGTCTGCATGCAGACAATGCAGATAGGTTCACAGAGTAAGATAGGCAGGCAGAAAGGCAGGCTTTTTCCGGAATCTTCGAGGGGCCAAAACCTGGCAGTCGATGGTCGTCATCACGACCCTATGACTATGGGCCGGGTTCAGCTCTTGTACTGCAGCAAAGTACATGAAACAATCATACGAAAACTGTAGTGGAATATCTGGGTTATGTTATAACAGCGCCATTTCCTTGCCTGTCCGGAGTGGATGGACCCGAGTTCCACTCCAGAATTGGTTGCCGGTCCACCTCCCAGCACCAGTGTCACATCGTCCCCTAAGAATCACTAGAAAAAACGCCGGTCCTAAGCCTGAAGCTCAGAATAGGCCGGAGCCTTGAGGAAGAAGTTGCCAAGCTTGATAAAGCCCTCTGAGTTGTTCACGGCTCCTTATGCCGCAGGTACCATTGCCATATTGAGCAAAATCCCAGCACGGTCCTGATGCTTGTGGGAGAAATATCGCAGTAGGTGTCCCCGCAGAGGCCCGAAGCCAAGAAGAAAGATCTTTGATTATCGTGAATGTTGGCGGCCCCATTCTGCCAAGCTTCAAGCCCCCAAATGCCTTAAACCCTAAGCCATAAACCTAAAGCCCTAAACCCCAAACCGAGGAAGTCACGAAAGCTGTGGCCAGGCCCAACTCAAGCTGGACTCCATCCTCCTTCGCACGGCGACCGGCTGAGATGCGCTTAGAGTGTGCCGTAATCCAGGTATTCCAGTATAACAGCATAGTGCAAACAGTCATATGCTTTACTATAATATATTGTGATGTAACCCGTGGTCTTGTGGGAGTGGAGCTCCGCGAGTAAAACAACCCACGACTTGCAGCCGTGAGATCAACAGAGACAGAGCTATAAGTCGACCGTTTTATCTTGGTGCTTAGTTAGAGCGAACTTACCAGTAACATCCGGCACGTATTTCATTTTGGATGTTTTTTCTTCTCCTAGTTTTCCTTCTGTTGACAGTTGACCATATCGCACAGTAGCCGTTGGCTTATGGAAATGGAAACGGAAATGGAAATGGAGCGCCACTGCAGAACACGTGGTGGAGCAACGCTGCACCAGCATAATCTAATAATAATCCCAGTACTGTGCTGGCGGTCCTGAACTTTCAGTGGAAGGGGCAACACCAAGGCCACCAAGGATGCAGTACCTTCTGAATAGGGCTGCTCCGTTGAGTTAAGGCTTTGTTTTCCTGGCTCCTGCGTCCGTGCCCGTTGATCGGGACAACGCCGGATTGCCACTTGCCAGGCCTTCTCTGAAACTCCGACTGCTACCAAAGAGAAATCAATACCCTAAACCCCTAAACCCCTAAACCCCCATTCTACCCCACTACGTTTCCCGAAAGGGCAATGAAGCTGCCTGGCAGCAGTTCGAGGTAGTGAGTGCCTGCGAAGGCAGCCTCCAAGAGACTCAATGGGCTCGCTTGCGACCCAGCAATTTCATGCAGATTCCTTTTCCTTTGGGGTCTGGGGGTGTAGGGTTTTACCACTAGGAATTAGATTCCTTTTCCTTTGGGGTCTGGGGGTGTAGGGATATAGGAATTACAGGGGGTTGAAGGCAAATTCGCCATTTGGCTTGAGTGGATGGGGCGCCCGCGGACGGAGTCACCTAGGACGAAGAGAAACCAGCTCTGTGAATTGGACAATATTGGGAAGCACTGGTCTCAAGATGCACAAGCCCAGCAAATTCCATGGTCTTGGGTAGTTTGTGTCCTTTTCCTCTCTGTTGCTCTGGTTCCATGAGCCCCGCATCGTCACAGGTTGATAAGCGTATTCCACGTTTGCTTGGCAGGCCATCCTCAGCTTCGTTGTGTTTCGAGTTGGAGTTTAAGTCACAAATTCGGGGTCGTTTGGCCGTCTGGGAGGAGTGTAGTAGGTCCCGGAACTGGTCCACGAAGCACAAGCCTGTTCGAGAAGTTTGAAAGGGTGTGGGGTCTAAGGGCTTGCAAGGGCGATTCAAGGGGACACGTTGCCCAAGAGTCTTCTGCAAGTGAGCAATGCACTGCACTCACTTTGGAGTTCTACGACTTCTTGCGGCATGCAAGCCTGAACCGATGCAATGTCCGAGCTACCCCCGCGTGCTCATGCACGTCCTTGTCTGGAGCGAACATGCATCGCGTTCAATTGTATCCAGTTACGTTTCTAACATTATGCGGAAATGACCTAAATATCTTGCTTCGACAGGAAGCATCCATGTTCTGCACCTCAGTCAGAGTCAACAAGCCTCGCTGTCATGGCAAACTGGAGCGGCAAGCCTCCTGCACATAAGGTGCCGCGTCACTTTTCCATTCGATGCGGCCCCTCACGCACGCGACTGAGGAGCTACTTGAGACGTAGGGTTATAGCTCAGGATAGGGGGTGCAACGCGGATCTTCTGGCTTTCTGAAACTTTTATCATTGTCACTCTGCATTCACATGTACCTGTCCAGGAATCTTCGCTAATTATATGGCTACAAGAAAAGACTTTCGTTGGGTCGAACTCTGAATTGGGATATGTTCTTTCGGTATCATTCACGGGGCTGGGGGCATGTCGAGGCTTCTTGAAGTTGAAGCAGCGGCTGTGGACGATCTTCGCGACCTGCCAGGAAAAGCTGTTCCTAGGTCTTCAGCCATGCTGCAAGTAGAAGGGAATAACAGAAGGGCAAGACTGTCTTCCCTTCCGAAGTTTGCAGGCAAACAGTAGGGTTTTGGGGCAGGTGGCTGCACAAGTCTCCAGACCATGGGACCCAGAAAACAGTAAATTGAAGTGTCGTTGGGCGTTCTCCCATAGCGGAACGCCCTATTGATCAGCTGCCTGCCGACCATGTAAACTATTCTTTGTCTGGCTTTCGCCCCGACTGGTTCCAGAAGATACCTGGCCAAGCTCCTCCGCTCAAACCGCATAGCCCATGCAGCTCCGATGGAGAATGCTCTCTTCCCTAGAAGCCCAAATCGTTTGCCTCAAGCAACCCGAAAGTAACTTATTCCTCTCTGGACGTCGAACTGTTTAACTCTCAAACCAAGGGCTGGAATCTCAGCAAGCAGCTGCTGCCTCTCTCGGGATCTTCAGGTTGGAGCAGGAGGCCGTAGCTTTCAATAGCGTGCTGAGCGCTTCTGAGAAGGGCCTGGAGCTCAAAGTTCTTGATTCTGAGGATATGGGAGTTTCCGAAAATAGGGGACCAAAATAACCTTATTTTAAGGACTCCCCAAAAAAAAGGTACCCCTAATTTTCGGAAACCCCCACATTGCGTCAGGGGTATTCCTCGTCATTCTCGTTTCAGTAGGTTTAGGGATAAGGGTTTCACCTGAGGTCGCGCATCTCCGAGGGTGGCCGTCATCAGGGTGCGTGAGACTGCTCAACCCTTTCCTGCAAGTGCTAATTAACCTCCTTGGGATTGGGATTTAGGGGTTTAGGGTTTAGGATATTCCGAAAGGTCCGTCTGCCCCACTTGCAAAACCTTAAACCCCGGACCCTAAAGTTCTCGAACGGAACTCAAATCCTCAAAGCCACAAATCCCTGTCCTTGATATCTTAAACTCTCCAACCCCAAACACCCTGAACTGAACCGTACATTGTGATTCCTGTGCCTTATATGGTATGTTTTTTTCCGGTTGTTCTTGAGGCCGGCGTTGGCAACATGGCCTTGGCCTTTGGATGTCACTGGGCGCTGTGGCCGTGTCTGGTGGCAGCTAGGCTTTCTTCAGGCTGTCAGGATTCAGGGCCGCATCGTTTGCCTACCCTGCTCTCCGACGCTTGCTCGGGGCTGTTCCGGGCTGAAACTTCTGGATTTGGATCTTAGTGGTTTAGGATACCGCAAGCACTGAACTGTGCCCCAGATGTACGAGGAAGTAACAGCGGCCTGTTTGCAGGGAGAGCTGGCTCTTTGATGTTCCCAGATCATGGGAGGGCATTCCGTTTCATGATGATGTGCTTGTGTTGAAGAATAGCATGGCTCTGTTTATAACTAGGACTACGAGTATCACTACTGCTACCGCTACCACTGCTCCCACGGCCACTGCCACTGCTACTGCTGCTGCTCCTACTATCACTCCTCCTGCTACTGCTACCGCTACTGGAACCATTACTACTACTTCTGCTGCTGCTACTACTCCTACTCCTGCTCTCTAGTACTGTTCCTACTACTATTACTATTACTACATCACTATCACTATCACTTCTATTGCTATTACTATTACTAGTACTAGTACTATTACTATTATTTTTACTACTCTACTATTAGTTGTAGTACCAATATTTAGGCCTGTGCAGCATAGATCTCGCGAACAGTAGTAAATCCGTGCAAGTCCAAGCCCAGGTCAGCTTGCTCTGAAGGCTGTTGCCGCCTCCACTGATCCATCAGAGACGCTCCGCCAAGTTGGTAAGTGCTTGTGCGTACCAGCTCCCTTTATGGTTTAATGGGCTGTCAGTGATAAGGTAAGTATATAAGAAGTTCAATGAAACAAGTTCAGTGCCCTGTTTGTGTGCGTGCTGAGCCCTGACCAGGTGGCAGCGGGTCTTGAGCCTGTGCCCGCCGCAAACGTCAGATGCGGCTCCTTGGTCGCTGTCCATGCAGAGTTGAGGATGGGAGCAGTCTTATCATAACTTCTGGGTGCATATCGCAGGGTGCTTTGGAGTTTGCATAGCAGGCAACACTGCTACGCATGGATTGCAAACGTTCCAGCTAGTGCGAGAAAGACTACCAGTTTTGCCACTGATACTGATCCGCGGCTAGGAATACTAAATACTATCGTGATAAACGGCCTTTGCTTGAGGAACACGAACGAGCATGTCGATGTCGTTTGTCCACAACCAACCTTAGTAATCACCTTCGGGAAATTTGAAATTCATGATAAAGGTGATACAGGTGGTCACGACAACAGAGTCTTAGGAATACTGGGTAGTCACGACCGTAAGAACAAGAAGACACGTGGGACTTTACACAAACCCGTCCTCATGGCGAGCTAAATGATAGACTCGTCAGGGCAGCACCAATCGTTCGAACACCAGCACTAAGAGCAGCAGTAGCAGGATCGGCAACGGAGGCGACAGCAACTACGACAGCAGCTGCAGCAATGCTCACAGTACTAGTAGTGGGCTCGCAACACCTGTGCCAGGATTGAAGTGAATCACGGATGCTCCGAGGAATTGCTTGAAGACTGTTCAGAAATACAAACACGGCACCGACGGAAGCACATACTATGATTCACAGCAGAAGGGATAATGTCAACCAGCAACAATAGCAACAAAATCACCAGCAGCAACAGCAGCAACAGCAAGCAACAGCACCAGCAGCAACAACAACAACCACCACGGCAACAACAGCAGCGGCAACAGCCGCAACAATGACCATGACAGCGACAACAAGAATTCCACGAGAATTAACAACGTCAATAGAAACATCAACGGCCACAGCACCAGCAACAACAGCAACAACCAGCAATTATCACCACAAAAAGCACAGCCACAACCGACAGCAGCAGCACCAACACCACCAGCAACGACAACGACAGCAATGGCAGCAACATCAGCAACACCAGCAACGGCAGCAGCAACAGTCTCAAAGATAGTTATAAGATCATCCCGCCTGGAGGGAACAACATGATCACCAGCACCAGTGATGACGACGACAACAACCACATCAACAGCCACAGCATCCACGGCCACAACAGCAACAGCAGGATGTACAGCATCACCATAAACAAACGGCATTGTCGCTCCCGCTGCTTCCACCACATTCGCGGCAGCCAGCAGCAGCAATATCACTGGTCACACTAAGAACCTTACAGAACCCCAATGGCCCCATTTTAGCATCTGTGGAGCATAACCCACCTTCCAGAAGTAAGCTTCTCCACAAGGTAACCTGCGAGGCAGTGATCACTACATGCTGGGCCCTTGGGTTTAAGAGTCCGACGTGCTACACTTCTGTGTGCGGTTTCTTTACCAGCCTGACTGGTCGGACGGCCAAGCAAGCTCTCGTGGGATTGTTATGATAAATCATGATGATTCCAATGATAACGGTGATGCCTCAGCATTTAATCGACCTACGGGATTTCACTGTTCAGAGGTTGGAGACGAGGCCAGGTCCCGCGGGATTGTACCGAGAACCCACACTGGCACATGAAGCTCGCTCATCTTAACCTATGGTCTTCATTGTAGTTCATCTTCTGTACTACCATTTAGGATGCTAAAATACATGATTGGGTAAGGCAGGGAGGGAGGGATATGTATATGTATATGTATATGTATATGTATATGTGTATGTATATCTAGATCTAGATCTATATCTATGTCTATATCTATATCTATACATATATATATATAGATATACATATATATATATATACACCCATATATATATATATATATATACATTCACATACACGGTATCCAATTTATCCAATTTTTGGTAGACTCTAGACCCATGTTGAGCCTTGGCCGAGAAGTTCATGCCGCTGCTTCCTCCAAAGGCGTCGTGAGCCGGAATACTTCTCGAGTCTTCTTGAGCTTGCACGAACTGAAAACTGCACGGTCGTCCGGAATTGTGGCTCATGTGCAGTCGAGGACAGTAGCATAGCATGGCACAAACATCAGGCCGACCACAAAAGGTACGTCAACCTGACAAGGCACAATAATGTTATAGCATGAGCATCATCTTAGTGTTTTTATGATAACGAACGCAGCAATCAAGACACGAACGCCACTGAGAGTCTCAAGAGCAAGTACAACATCGCATGAAAGCAGTCCACTGCCCACTTAGTTCAATCAAAGAAAAGCACGTAGGAGGCTGGAAGCCGCCCGCAAACGTGGGATGCTTCCAGAATTGCCATCAGGAGTGCATTTAGCATGAGCATCTCCTCTCGCTTTGCTGCTTGCTTCTCCTCGCCAAGCCTCAAGGCTTTAGATGCAGGCGGGTGCTTACGATATCCCTTCCCAGTCTCTGAGACCATCCCAGTTAACTGTATCCCCAAACTCTGTGGAATATGCCCTTGAAGGTTTAGGGTTTAAGGAACCTAAGATGCCAGAAGCCCGGAGTGACACTCAGGCCTTGTTCTGAATTTGGAGGAGCTCACCAGGTTATTAAGAACCAGGTGGCACTTCCGGAAACTTTTAACTTCCCTCTTGGTTCCTATAGAGGTGCCTATTCATAAATACCTTTCAGAGCCCCAAAACTACAACCCGGAGAAGGACACCGGCCCTAAATCGTGTTCTCCGGTTTTCTGGATCTTATACCTAACTTCTGCGGGTGTCTGACTGTCTCCGCGGTTTGCGAGTCTGTATTTCTGTGGCTGTTTGTCTCCACGTTCTGCCTTTGTGTCTTTGCTCTCTGTTGGCTAAGACGAAAATGAATCGGCAATGATTGTCAGAGTCAGCACTACTACCTCGTTCTCCTGCCTTGCATGCTGTTATGGTTCGAGTTGCCGAACCACCTGGCGAATTCGTCGGTGGTGTGTTCAGAGACAGGTGCATAGACCTATCTCCTCACAAATATGACACGGCTGCCGCGACGATGGAGCTTCATCCAAACAACGGCCAGGCAAAACCATCACCTGAAATATGACAACACACCCTACCCATGCTATCTTGCGGTCCTTTACACGTCGCATGCCCTTGATTCAGCAGAGCCCTGAGGCTCCAGGGACCTAAAAAGCAGCTTGCCAGCCATAAAAGCGATGTACTGTACCCCAATCACCCACTATTTCCGTAACCGGAGCCCAAGTCCACCACGGGGTTTGCGCCACGGCCATGGCTGGTCTGCGAAATGGCGGCAGAGCTCTGGCCCTGCTGCTGCTTTTGCCAGTGGTACTGGGAAGATACGACAACGAGCAGGCCAGTCCATGCCAGAGGTGTGGATTTAGGGATAAGTCTATGGCTTCGGGCTTAAATTCCGGGGTTTAGGGTTTAGATTTGGGCGTACATATGGAGATTTACTATATACCAAAGCAGCATTTCACGAGAGACCTGCGCGCAGGTGCCTTTTGCCTAGTGGCGGTGGTTCGAGTTTACTACGAGCGAAAGCACAATATCCAAAGTCCAAAGAATCTGTCAGGTCGCCTTTAGCACAACAAAAAGTTTGGGGGCACTGGTGAACTCCTACAGAAATGTGCGAAAGAAGTACAATCACAGGACAGGCTTTTAGCCGCTGCTTCTACAGAATTCCTTAATTTCTGGTGCACACGAATCTGTTGGCCACAGGCTTTGTCACAGCGTGCAGTCTTGGCAGTCATAGCTGAGTATTTGTCTATATATCTCCCCTAAACCCTAAAACCCCAAAACCGTAAAGCGTAAACCCATCGCCACAAGACCGCTTCACCGCGGCCGCTGAACAGGTGAATGAAGCCCTTGGCCGACGTTTGAGGTCAAGAGAAGCCCGGCTATTTGTGTAAGGAATTGCACTCGTGTTGTACAGGTGCGGCAAAAACGGCGATGTATCCTTTTTCATAGATCCTGATAAGCCGGAGGTTCCTGAGCTTGTCGTTGTGTTTACTGCTGTTGCTATTGCAGCCTTGCTGCACCATGACGCTGACGAAGACCAAGTTCAGAATGACGACAATGGCGCCGATGGCAACGGTGACGACGACAGGGAGAGGACGACGGCGACGATAGCGACACCAAGGATGACGGCGACTTTGACGACAACGACCAAGATGATGAGAATGAGTGTGACGATTCCGATCATGGTGGGTGCTCGTCGGCGCCGAAGAGTGCATTTGCCTCTGCCACTGGTGCCGGAACCGAGCGGACGAGGAAACTCTGAGTATGCGTCTCTGCTTCCCCGAAGGCTCCAATCAAGCAAGACCTCGACGGCCTTCTGCAACAAGAGATGTAAAGTTAGCGTTCTGTTCTTGCTCTTTCTTAATAGCTGTTATTATGAGTAGGAATAAAGATTCTGCTATTATCATAAGTAGTCAATTAGTCCTACTGTTGTTGTTTGTCACTGTTGTCAGTCGTGTTATTCGTACTGCTGTTAGTAGTATTGTTGTATGCAAGCTGATGCAATCCATTATCCTCTTGCCTCAAGTTTCGGCGTGAAATGGCCCAGGAGCTGCCAGAAGGACTGCGTTTGAAGGAGGCCGGTGCTTTCCAGAAGTAAGTGGTAAACCTAGCTGATCAATGAGACTCAGGGCGAACATCGGCTTCAGTCGGTACTCACAGTTCGGAGGGTTGGCCGCTCGTGTTTTGGTATCATTCCATTGCCCTGCCTGTTTCTGGTATTGCCATCTGTTTGGTACCAGGATTTCAGCTGTTGCATTTTTCGTGGCGATCCTTGGAGCTGTTGCTAGCATTGCCGCAGTGTTTCGGACTCCACATTCCGAAGGGGCGCGTGTATGGCTCTGGCAGCTCCTGTAGGACGACAGTTGGCAACACCGTTTGCCTATGCAGCGCAAAATCATGAAAACCCTAGTCCAGCGATTCAGGTTCTTACAACAGCCGGTCCAATTCTGTGGTGTTCAACTGGGCTTCCGCATACTTGAACGGTTCATTGGTTTCATTGCTGAAGTCTAAGCGCTGGCTCTTCGATAATCGTCCTGGCTTGTTGAGCCGCAGTAGGAATAAGCATTTTTGTCTTTCCCGCAGACCAACCGGACGTGTTCCCCAGGTTGCACCTACATTCTTTCACTAGTAAGGACGCCTTGTCACTAGGGCGTGGGTGTGCAGCAATGTAGAGGGATGACACACGCCAACTTCCGTGAGGAGCTGAACACCAGCCTTGCCTTGTACGTCTTTCCTACCTGGGACCTGTGTCTTGACTTCGTCGCAGATACCCGACGTTGAGGGTTCAGAGATATTCAAAGGTTCTTTCGCGCACCTACACTCCAAAGCCTGTTCTAACTGTTCAGGCCCCCAGTAATGGCCGTATCATATACTCTAACGAGTCAGGGCACTCCACGGCCTTTGGCCTTTCAGTGGCCGTTGATCTGGGTTTGAGCTGATCGGTTGGCATGTGAATTTCATATAGTATAGGGACCCTAATAATTATCCTGGGCATTTGGGGTATATTCTAGCACAACTATGTGGGGACCATGAGGGAAATGTTGCTGGCTGTTAAGGCCTCTATGTTTCCTAAACTCAGGTTCCTTGGCTTCAGCGACCGGCACAAGAACATCCAGGGGAAGATGAGCTTGACCTTCTTTTACTATACGGAGTCACTCAGGCAGCCGGGGAGTGTAAGACTAGCGAAGGACGAGCTTGCTTGCTTGGGCTCTTGAATGGGTACATGACGTATGTCGATGATGTCCCTCAAAATGCCAGCCGTGTACTCAGACAAAGAGTATGAGTACGCCTGCACAGAGGCCTAAGTAACTACCAGAACTAGATCGGGTTTCTTATTATACATGTTGTCAAAATATTCAGGCCCCTGCATGACGCTGGTGTTTTCCTTAGGCGTGCGCTGCACAGCCACTGCGAGAGGGTTGTCGACTCTATGAGTCCACTTCCGATAGACCGACGGGGCAGCCGATACGGCTTAGGTTAAGTTTCAGGGTTTCGGGGTTTAGGGTGTCGGGTTTAGCGTTTAGGGTTTGTAAGGGGTTTGGGTTAGAGGGGTTTAGGGTTCAGGGGGGTGGTCGGGACAGTATACTTCCTAAGCCCGAATCTCAAAACTCTCAACCATCAATGATAATCCTGGCATAATCTCTGTATGATATCAAAAGGTCAACCGTATACCCTCCAAGTGCTATTTGAGTATTGAAGGTCCTGTGTTAGTTTGCAAGTCTAAGGTCTGTGAACTTCTGTCAGCTGCCAGTAAGATTCTGTGGTTGGTAGCGGCAGCGGTGCTCGAGCGACAGCTGTCGGTTGATCATTCTGGCATGCTGCTTGGGGCTGTAGAGTATAGATCATCTCTCAAGGTTATGTGGCATGTTCGTCAACAGTCTTGTAGTGTAGTCCACCGCACAAATTGCAAACAACAGTTGCCCGTGCTGTTCGGGAATGGCCATTAGTTACCCTATTCGTGTTATCCGACGTAGATGCCGGCATAGGCCGACTCTTGCTGTCTTACTGCTATACTACATGCTGGCGATTTGCATGATGTACAGTGATTGCATGATGATTTGAACTCCTCGGCCAGGATCGTTTCCGATCCGCAGCTCATCGTCACTGTTGACAACTTCGGAGACGGAACACGGCATCTCGACCAATTCGGGCTTTCTGAAGACTAGAGGCCATTTTGCAGGCGTCCATAGAATATATCCTATTCATGCTTCAGTTAAAAGGTTCGATATACGGGCGACTTACTTTCTTTCTGAGCCTCCCGCGTCAGTCAATTACTGGCACCGATGTTCTTGCAGGCTTCGGCCGTGAAGGGGTCAGGGCCGGTTTCGGTATCCGGCATGTGTTCAGGACAGACACGTGTAGTGGGCAGGCTCGTGCATCATGCCGGTGGTTGAGCTCCATTGAGTTCATGCAAGTACATCAAGTCAGGCATGCCTCTGTCCGAAGCCTTATTTCTCCTGTCCTTTCAATCTTTGCCGATGCAGCTGTGATCACCTTGAACGCGTAACACTGCAGCTGCCGCAAACTTGAACATAGGTGGCGATGCACTGTGTTGAAGCTTCTTCTGGCACTTTGCATTCGTGCAGGCAGCACGATAGTCCAGAGCCATCTTTGTACAGACCGAGACACTTGGAGTTTCAAGCCTGACAAGAGGTTTCGGGTATCCAAGTTACAAGACAAAGAGAAGGTCTTCTCAAGAACAGATGCCTTTCTGCTGTTCTAATTTACCCCTCCCCGTTTTCGGTAAGCGCTATGCTTTTGTCCAAAGGCTAAATCTGCACGCCCTCAAGTCATGAAGGTTTTGCAGCCCAGCAGGTACCTGCAGGGAAAAATCAACCTCCTCGACGCCATGGGGCATGAGCTCTTCACAACCAGCAGCCTGTTCCAATCTACGGTTCAGAGTTCGGGTTTGGGGTATATAATATGTAGGTGTTCATTGTGCTTTCGCAGTTAAGTCCATTCTTTGCTGAAGAGCCATTCTGCAGGCCTGCATCGACAGCTAATAGACTGAGGGACAGTGTTGGCATTTGATGTTTGTTTCTTCGGCACTTCCCAGGTGTTTACTTTCGTCAACACTTGTGTTAACACAGGCAACATTTACGTTGGGTCCTTCTCGCAGCAGCAATCGAATTTCGATCATCTCTGCTATCCCTTCGATGACAAGACCGTCAAGTTCGACATCAGTATTCAGGCACCTGGAAATTACATCTTCGATCTCGCCCTTCTGTGCCCGGAGCCTCTGCTGGCGGAGAACCACACGTACGGCGAGGATGGAGAGGAGATTGTTACCAAGTGCACCTACCCTGCTGTTGGCATGTCCTTGGGCTTCGACTGGGGCAAATTCATTTGCGAGGCCAGGGAACATGCAGAGTGAGTTTTGTGGGAGATTTGTTCAACTTGACGAAGAACCTTGCGGACAAATGCACCACCTGCTGGACATGCCGTGAGGGTTGGGGCTGGGGTGGGGGTGCAGCATATGTCAACAGCTTGGCGTCGCCAACGCCGACCACATGCGTGTTACGTGCTACTCCAGTCACTTTTAGGATACAAAAGCAGCCTGCATGCACATTATATATGTGAGTACGTATATAACATCTGTCTATATATATATAATTTATGTATTTACGGTGTGATTGCTGAACCTTGCTGAGTGTATTTTCAATTGACAAGCACGTGCACATGTCGCATTCCGCATCAGTGGGTTCGCGGCAGCCACAGAGGAACTTTGAAAGCTACGGCTTGAAGCGGCTGCTGGCTTGGGGGAGTGAACTCGGTGCTTACTGGTGTGGTCGCGAGTTTAGGTTGCTGTTTAGCCTTTTCAATGGCATGGCTCGCGCACGTGATGTTACTAGCCATTTTCACGACATTGAGATACATTTAGCAGGCCTACGTAGCATTTGCCAGGTAATGTGAGGGAGCAAGGCTACCAGTATTTCAGATGGCAGTGGCAGCAACAAGGGTTTTCGAGAGCCCATAGAGTCAGAAAAGATGGCAGGCCAAGGGTCGGAGGCCCAATCCACGGGCAGCAGGCTCAAAACGAGCAAAGACACAGTTAGATGGAGAGATACGGAGAGTTCCAAATTCCCCGAAGCCTCCGGAGTTCTTTGATCACAGCCCGAAAGTCTGCAGCAAAATCGGTTTGCTGTTCCTGTAGGATAGAAAGGTGACATCCGTGGCAGGCGAAAGAGGCTCAGATGATCCAGTGCTCGATGACCGGCGTCCGGGAATGGTGGAGCATCTTCAAGGCCAGAGGCTTTGTGGCCTTAGGGCTTCGGGCCTCTAGCCATGAGGTTCCAAGGTTCGAGGGTGCTGAGGATCTGTATGAGTTCATGGTCTGCAAAATCTTAACGGTCTTGCGAGCCTTATGTCGTGTTCAAGTTCTGGTATGCCGTGCTCGAAAGCAGTGCGGTGCGTTCAGTTTTCCCATGCTGGCATTGTGGATGATGCAGCCCGTTCCGATCGCCATAAGACTGTAGCCTGTCAGTATGCAGCTGATTACTTGCCCGAGGTGTGTATGTCACCTATACCATTTGGGGCGAACACATGCGTCTTCGCCGTGCGAGGTCTTCTTCATGTCCTCATGCTGAGTTGCAGGGCGTCCGTGAACAGATTGTCACACATGAGTTCATGAAACATGTGTTCTTCTCTGAAAGTTGAGGTTGATCGACGTCAGGGTCCTTGCCTATCCGTCTTGCCTGCACATAAGAAGTGTCGGGACGATCTCAAACAAATGAACATTAATGGGTTGAAGCGAGGGACGGGTCCTTCATCGTCGCTGGCGCATCTGCACAGACCGCAGCATCAGTACTTGTATAAATGCCTGCATCTTGCGCACCATCATCGTCCCCGCCCGAATCATCATTATAATCATCGCCACCAGCAGCAACAACAACATGGTAATGGAACGTCGGGCTACCTTTTCATCGACGTCGTGTCGAAACTGCTCCGTCACTCCCTCTGGCAGTTTGGAGCCGGAGTGCCTGACAGACACACACACACACACACACGACACACACACACACACACACACCACACCACACACACACACACAAACACACACAAACACCACACACACCACACACACCACACACACCACACACACCACACACACCACACACACCACACACACACACCACACACACCCCACACACACACACACGCAAACACACACACACACACACACACACCAGGAGGCTCGCCGGGAGCCTGCTTCAGTTGTAGACCTCGCCCGGTTTGAAATCCTGGTTGCCAAACGTGCCCGAAGTGTACACAGATCAGTTATTTATTATTTCAAGCCAAGACCGCAGATTCGGAGAAGGCACTCCTGGAGCCCAAGCCCTCAACTTCAAAGCGGTCAGGGCTATTTCTGGCCGTCCTTCACCTTCAGCGCCATGGGCTTCATCTCCTTCACGCTAAACGTGAAGATGTCGATGCCCAGAGCCAGCCCAGCAGGAGTTTAAAAGGGTAGGGTTTAGCGTTTAGAGGTCACGGTTGAGATACGAGCTGTGTAACACACTTCCTGGATAGTCGCCTGTAGTGTTCCCGAAACGACCCTCCAATTGGATTGTTGTGGCTGTTGGAAGTTACAACGAAGTAAGATTAGGTTCCTAGTGTTCCTAAGAGCATGCAACAACGCCATTGTAAGTATGAAGGCCCCAACCTAACATGCGAAGAAACCCAATGGAGTCCCGTGGCAAAAGGGGTGTTAATGTGTACAGGTGAGCATTGCAATCCGGACGCCAGGTCGCAACCACGATGCTTGCGCTGATTTCCTTGACGAATCTGCGGAATTCCTTGGTCGAGATACTGCCTGCTTCAGGTGAAACAAGTTGGATGGAGGAGCGGCAGGCTTGTTTAGAAGCCATATACTTAGGGTTTCGGGTATTTGGGATGACTACGATATATTACTGTGTAAGCTCTCCGGTTCGAATGCCCAATGGCCTTTTGTGTTTGACAGCGTAAGGTGCGTGGAGGTTCCAAACTGTGGCCCAAGGAAACCATGTCGTAGGCTCTGGCAGCATGCGTCGTGGCAGTGTTGGAATCAGAGGGGCATTCACGCCGGTTTCAGGCCAACTTGATCGTGATATCGAACAATGTTTGACGTTTCATCTTTTGGTGTAAGCATGCTTCCCGCCGTGAGACTGTGCTTCGGCGACTGCATCATATCCAAGCCGACAAGTAGTGATGGGCGCAAGCGAGGAACGAATGCCTAACACATTCCGCATGTGAACATTGTGTTGCAGTTGTGCCGGTTCTCGTTGCAGGAGTACTTTCTGCTTGCTATGACCTTCATGCTTCTGAACTTGTGCGGACACGCGATTTCCTTTTACTTGGATTCAATCGGCAAGACGACTCTGCAGCAGATGACGAACAAGATCAATTTGTTTGGCCACTTCGTCCGCATCCGAGAAATTGCGTCCCTGACATAAGGGGCTGCATGTCCCGCAGTTCTACACAGCTACCAGCATTTCAGTTCTGGAGCTTTCGAGAGGTACTGCCAGTAGGTTAACAGACGAAAGCCTGGCTACGACGCCGTGACTTCGAAGAGGTGACCATCCAGTCGTTCAGCCTAGGAATTGCAATTGTTCTATAACATGAACCATTCTCGAGACCTGTTTATTCGTGCTGACCACTGAAATGTGCTTGATCTACGCAAGCTGACTTGGCCAAGCTACGAAATCTCGAGCCTGGCTTGGCCATCTGCCTCTGCATTTTTCACATCTATCTCAGGAATGGTATCTATCGCAAACCTGGTCGTTCTAGCACGCCTGCATGAGCGTAACTGTCCACTCGTCGACCGTCGCTTGGCACGCAATAATCACACGATCTCATCGTAAGCCCTTTGCGATTATCGTGCAACATGGTCCCTTGCAGGCCGTAGGGGTAAGTTATCCTCAGCTGCCCCATCAGGAAATTATGAATGTTTAGAGCGATGTACAGGCACAGTCTTACAGAGTGTTGCCACTCCTGTTAACGTTCTCCTGACTGTCACTAATTCATTGTGGCTCGTGGCAAGATTGGTCTTGTTGCTGTTTGATGTTGTTCACACTGGAGAACAATGTCGTTGCAATACATACAGGCAGGCGCATGTGGACTGGTACTGCAGCCGTTGTTCTGAGTGGGCATTTCGAAGACCAGATGCTTCCGTTCAGAGCAGAGGCTGGTCTGGCCACTTACGTGATTATCCGATGGACCGCTGTACTGGAAACTGTAAAGCCCCCAAGTTCGCCGAACAAGGAAACGGCTCTCGAACACTTATGGCGTTGGCTGAAACGTGTTGGTTTCGGGCTCAGGGTCCGTGGGAGCTTGCGTCGACTTTGCAATCTTTGCACCGCTGGCAAGCTCCAGGCACTCTCAGCACAACTTTGGTGGTGCTGTCCAGTCTCATTGTCATCTTCGTATTTGCCGCCATCGCGTGGTGTTACCGGGTGCCCAGCCCTTGATAGCTGTATGTGCAGGTTTGAGCTGCTGTGTATGGGCAAAGGCTTGTGCCCTTGGATTGGAGCTTGAAGGTTTTTGGTGCGTTCGGGAATTGAGTATGATGAGACGAGCGGGCGGGTCTTGGATCCAACACCCTGAAACCATGTCATCGCAATGATCTTGCACAGGGCAAGCAACTTCAATAGGGTTACGTTTGTGAGGACAGTTGCGATACCGATAGCGGGCATGCTACTGGCGAAAGAAGAAGACGATGTTGATTTCGCCGATGTGGCTGTAGGTAGCTTTTGCTGCTGACGGAGATGAAAAAGATATTGTGACGGTCACTGTGAGGATGATGAAGGCGCAGATGATGATGACGATGCTCATGAAGATGGCGGTGGTGATGAAGAAGAAGACGATGATGATGAGGCGTTGGTGATGATGGTGATGGCAATGCAGCTGCGCTCCTGATGATGTGCATATGGTGATTTTGCCCTTAATGCGGGTGCAGATGCCTTTGAGAATCTTATAATATTAATCGTGTGGAGCTGATAGGTTCCACAGCGTTCAACGAGTGTTACTATGTGTTTTTGGTTTGGCGGCATCAGTGTCGCGACATGTGCCAATACATGAAGAACTTTAGGCACTTTCGGCATGCGAAGCGGCAAATATCAATCAAGGTAGAAAACCCACGGTTTGAAACTAGTCTAAGATTGCACTGATTCTGCTGAGGTTTGTTCCTGATTATTTGGATACCAGGGGCATCATGGCGACCGTTTTGTCACGATCACCATCATGCTGTGCATGTGTGTGTGTGTGTCGTGTGCTTTGCTTCCTGTAATGTAGCTCGTTGCAGTGAACTCTGTCAGAGTTTCTTGGTTAACGTTTAAGCATTCCCACCAGTGAAAGTTGTGTTGGGCAGCATACTGAATTTTCAACTTGTTGCCAGCGAATGTTGTACCTTTTTTGAATCCTACCGGGGCTTGCTGTTTTGGATCCATCGTCTCTTTTCGCACGTTCCTCGTCATCGGGCAGCCACATAAGCACCGTGCCTAGGGCACACCGCGGAACACCTGCGAGCTTGCTGTTAAGACCAGATGAGTAAGTCAGTTAGTCAAGACCGAGCCATGTTGGTAGGATGCTGATGTCTTACAACCCCTCAAGCAGCTACCCTTCCAGGATTCTTTCCGAGAGGTGAGCCAGATCATCTCACGGCGGATGGCAACGCGGGTGGTGCCCGTCTACAAGGAGACGGACGACGTCGGTGATGACATCCATGACTCTGGCAAGGATGTCGACTAGACTGGGTGCTCCGCTTGTGTCACCTTGGAGTGAAGCAGCTCCTCATACCCCGTGCTTGCAAAAGGTGGTGGCCGCAAAATCTTTCTGGCTTTGGTAAGGGTTCAGGGTGAGGGTTTCGGAGGTTTTGGGATTACGGTCTCAGGGTTTAGGGTTCGGAGAGCTGCCGGAGATGGCATTTGGTGCTTGGGTTGCGGTGTCGAGGCTGAGTCCAAAGAGTTGGTCTGAAGTTTTCGGATGACACTTCTTGTCAAGGTCCCAGTCAAGGTTTCCCCTTGCTGCGATGGGCGTTTGTTGTTTTTGGAAAGGTTGAAGCAATGCTCACTCCTGGCCACCACGCGATGCGCATTTGTTTGGCTTGGACTTCAAAGGACCAATTGGCAGCTCTCGATGCCTTCATCCCAGCTTTGCTTTAGACAGTACCACTATCACTACCACTGCCACGACGACAGCAACCAACCACTACTACCACTACTACAACTACTCCTCCTGCTACTGCTGCTGCTACTACTTCTTCTTCTGCTACTTCTGCTAGTACCAGTACTCCTCCTCCTCCTCCTCCTCCTCCTACTACTACTACTACTACTACTACCACTACCACTACCACTACCACGGCCCCTACCACCAGCACTGTTACGAACACCACTAACGACAGCAGCCGCAGCGGCAGCAACTGCAACAGCAACGGCATCGATCCTGAGCGTTGCATCCACGAACCCAGGTCCCTGCACAGGTATTTTCGCCTGTATAGAAGGCTTGCCACAATATATAGTGACTACCAAGTGAGACTGCGTACGCTGCAACCGGCTTCTCCTCTGCTGGGACTTGACACACTCCGCTTTGCTGGGTCTGGGAGCCGCTATAAGGGCTATCAACCAAGGATGCTGCTGTAAAGTGGAACAAACCAACGTTGTTGTGCTTTCCAGGCGGCGTTCGAAGCGTTTCGTCATCAAAGCTTTCTCAACCCTAAACCATCAAACAGCCATAATGACAACAAGCGGACAAGTTACTGTGAGAGTTGAGTGAGTGAAAACCCACATGCGAAGTAACAATAAGAAGCACAACAGAAAACGCTTGAAACAGCGCGCAAGTTCTATTCCACTGCACCGCCTTGCATGCCACTTGTCTCGCTCTTGTTCACATGCCTTCAACACTACGCCCGATCTGCGGCCACACCGAAGACAAAGGACCCCCAGCCCGCCTCCGGCTCTGGCGACCTCAGGAACGAGCTCACTGATCAAACAAATTAGCAATAGTATTCCCTTGTCCAATGATGCGAAAACTCGAATCTACCCCAAAGAAAGTAAAGAATAACCTAGCCCAAAGACCCTAAACGCTGTAGCTCCTGGATTCCTTCCTCTGAACCTTGGGCGAAGCGTCGGCCTGTCAGATCCACCTTGCGCCCTGGGCGGCGAGAGCCTGAATCAGAAGATTCTCCGGCCCGTAGATCGGATCCATGGCTGCGTTTGCTACATGGTGGTTTTCGTTTGCTGTGGCATTTTGATGGGGACGGAGGTGATCGTACCATGTTTTCATCGGCGACAAGACAGCTAGTGCAGCTTTACGACCTGTGACGTGCTTCGTGATAATCGCTGATGAGGATCATCACGATGGTGTCAATCAGGAGTACAGTAACATGGCGATGTGTACGTCCTCCTGCAGTTCCTACAGGATTCCGATCCTGCGCGAGCCATCAATATCTCCGGGCCCTCATCCCCCTCCCCAGATCGAACCCACCCTTCAAGGGCCCGAAACGAATTCTCCTGCCATGGCCGATCAATAGGTCTTCAACCTCGCAGTAGGCCAGACTCCTATGCCAGAGACGATGAAGCCTAAAGAGATCTGAAGACGGCCATCTGCTTAAATGGTTTGATTCGGAGCTTCAATTTCAAAGCCCTGAACAAGGCTTATCGCTTGCCTCTCGCGATTCTCGAGAGCCAGCAGCGAAGTCCAAGTGGTTTGCAATCAAGGTGGGGGATGTTTCTGTAGGGTACATACATGCATCATACATACACACACAGAGAGCACCCCAGCTTTTCGTTAAAAGCACAGATCCTGTCGATGCTGATTTACGGCATGACTAGTGACTAGGATGTTTTGACTTCATTGACAATCGAACCTGTCAGATGGCCCGTCGCCAGCAAATGCCGACGTCGGGAGGCACAAGGATGCTGCACGGCTTGAAAATTTTGCCCTGCGACGGGCAATGGGCTTAGGTAGGGCGTGGGCTTTATGGTTTCACGTTTTTCAGTACCCAAGCTGCCATCTGACTTGTTCTTTATTCGGTGGGACCTTGAGACATCACATCCACTCGTTCGCACTTTTAGAAATACGTATATGAGATAGTGCTTTGACCGAAATTACTACCTCATTCTTTTCGGGATCTAGTAAATTTAGTACGTCATTTACGTAGCATGCTAGTTCACTACGCTTGGGGGTTCCTTGTCTCCATGCGTCCTTGCTTTTTCCAACAGGGCGAATACGGCCTGGGAGAAGATGTTTTGGCGGTATGGCTTCCACATCCCATCATCCGGACAGCTGTGTTGGCCGCTACGTACATCTTTGTCGCTCGCTGACTTGAGGCTAATGCGGATGTTGAAGAAGGAAAGCAAGGACACCCATAGCCGGATGATCAGCGCTCGGCGTGATAGTTTTGGGTTTCGCACACTACACCACTGATGCCTCTTGAAGATCGTGTCTTCACATAAGGGCGAAGAAGGCAGGATGAAAGTCATGTGGGCCAGAATGCCTGAGCCCTGCAGGCTTGTAGCGGTGCCAAACTGGTAGCACATTACCTGCTAATCTTTCCACACCAGCATCCGTCGTCGTGTGCGAGGAGGTGGCAACTGTCCGGCTGGTGAGACCAGAGTCCGCGGAAGATTGCAGCTGGCGTACATGATTCTGGGGGCTGCCATAATCATTACCAGCGCCTGAGCTAAATGGTGTGATGAAGTCCCCGTGGCTCCGAGCATCCCTGGCAACCCCTGGTTTTCTAGTTGACTTTCGAAATTTGGCTTTGATGCTCAAACCCTTGATCAGTTAAGGTTGTTGCTGCGATAATTGAGCAGGCATGCTGACAAGTTGCGGTTCAGCTCCTCCAGAGGAGGGGGTATGAGATGATAAGATGGATCCTGACTGGTTCAGCTCCTCCAGAAGATACGGGATAAGATGGGCGACAAATCCCTGACTCCTTGAGTCGACTTGGTCAGGAAGCGTCCTGCGCGCGCATTATCCTACTAAACTCTAAGGCCTCAAAGCCCTAGACCGAACCCCCCGGCAAAATCTCTTACAGTGGATCTGCGAGCATGCAGCGCACCCTTCAGATCCCTTCCGTCTTCCGGTCGGCCGAGTTTTCAGAGAGGCTACTACTTCCATTTCTTCGCTGCCTCCACGGACGGTGGTAGCCCTACCGTTTTGAGCTGCCGGTCCGCATTCCTCCGGTACAACACCGACTTTGGAGGCCTGAGAGAGATTAAGCTTGAGCTCATAATTAGGCTTCATCGTCTCAGATGTTTGCTCTCTGCTCTCTTGTTGAGAACCTGCCAGAAAGCCAATGCGGACTCTGGGGCCGAGAGCCGGTGCCTGAGGCTTCGTAGGCTTCAGACTTTAACAGTGGTGGCTCTGATCACTTGGCGAGTTTTCGAGTTCCTGTGGGCTTGTAGTTCCGAGCGCACATGCTACAGCGACATACCACTCCTTCAGCTGCTTGCGGCTTGAGGATTCCACTCTCTTCAGCTTCTGGATTCTACCATGATGCTGTGATTCGCGCTCCGAGTGCTAGCCTGCCATCTCTAAAAGAAGAGTATTCGTGGCGGGCAGCAATGCTGGAGTTAAGTTATGATGAATCACGAAAACAATGCCAACGGTACTTTAAGAGCTTAATAATCGCCGTCGCATCCTGGCAATAAAGAACAGAATAGTGAAGTATGTTCATCACATCTGGATTGCATGTTGCAGGAGATCAGCTACAGATAGTACTGCCAGCTTGTTTGGTGATAGCAACCACAACACAGCGAAACGCGTCGCCAATTGTCGTGGACAGGTTAAAATGCACGAGCCATAGCAGCCTGACAGAATCTGACAAGGCTAATGTTAGAATGGTCTGAGACTGGCTGTCACAGTTGTGGCAAAGCCACTCCTATCCTAACCAACCTATGCTGCAACTTCGAGGTGCAGTCCAGGTGGTCGCTGGATACCCATGCGATGCAATGGCCTTTGTGGTCATGGCTTGTGCCTTTGATGCTGTTCAGATGCAGCATTGCACTCAGAGCCACCACGCTGTCCAGGGCACCCCCAGCAATGTCCCGGCACATCGGTGCAGGGTCATGCCTCCAGATTCCGGCTTGTTTGTCGGCATCATCTTGGACAGACCCCGCGCATAAACAGGCGACCGTCGGGCCGCAGAGGTACCTAAGTAGAGCGACCATTAGAGAGCGACAGGCTATGCGGTAAACTGTAAAGTTTGTGCCCTATGCCTACGCACGCTTAGATGCCTGATGTCACATCAAGCATCAACAATCGTGCAAGCAATGCAAGCTGCTTAATGCAGCAAACAGGAGCATCTTCGAACTTTTAACCGATGTCAAAGTCGGTCGTAAAGCAAGAAGTACCGGATCACTTTTGCCGCAAAAGCTTGTATCTTTGTCTCCGAGACAGACCAAAAGCCGAGGCACAGTCCTACTGACTCCAGCCTCTGGGACATGTTTCAACCCCCCCAAACCCTAGACCTCACATCTCGGGGGCTTCGGGTCTGGAGCCTGGGGCCTAGATTTCGGCAGATGGTCCCCTTTTACTGCTTAGTTCCCAGGTATGGGGAAGGGATGGGAAGGGTGTAAGAGTGCGAAGGGGTCAAGGCGTTGGCGAATAGCAGCCAGGGAACTTCGTAGTTGCAGTCTTAATGGCAATGGAATTTGTCTTTGGCCAGCGTCGCGGTGGGCATTGCAGTATCAGTTGTTGTCGGCTACTGGGTTGTTATCGATGAATAGACAAGTTTGAAAAAATTGGGTGTCGCTTGCAGAGCGCCAAGTTTGTGTTGACAGTAGGTTCAACGACACGTAGAGAGGTGCGGGCAGTAGCAGATGCAGTTGGAGGGTCGTCGCCCCCGTAGTTGTATTGTTGAAATTGTAGCAGTCGTCGTGCTTAGTTGAAACATCGGTCCCTCGGAACCGAGGAGTCATTGGCAGTGGCCCCTATAGAGCTGACTCTCGCATCTGCATTGCTGCCTGGCCACTGGTCCAGATACGATGGAAGGGCTTTGCGGCTTCAATCGTTCAGTTTCGTTGCTTCCGGCTTGTTTTGAAAACTCGTGGCTTGGTGTCTTCGATGTTTAAGGTGTTGGGGGACCGGGTTAGCACGCTTTTGGATTTGCGAATTTCGTGGGCTTCACGGCGAGTGTTTTTCTGCGGCCGGCCTCCTCAGATTAAGGTCCAGAGCCCCACATACTAAATTTATTTAAAATGGCTTTTAAAAAGTTGAACTTCCACACTGATGGAACTTGGGCCCAGTTTCAACTCTTACACTTAAGAACTAGCCATTCGTTTTAGTTGAAGCAGAAACGATGTCTGCATCTGGCAGAGGAAGCCCCACACCACGGAGCCTGAATTTTCTCGAGCACTACACTGCTACATGGTGCTATAGTGCGAAATGTTCTTCCATAAGGATGTTCACTTTGATGCTTCTGCCGTTTGCATGGTGCATAGTATTTCAACTTAAACCCAGTTTGGTTACTGTTCGAAGAAGTGCTGCCTCAGTCATTCTTGAAAACCTTTCACAACCACTGTTGGTGCAGTATTTCTGGCCCCTGCTACCACACAAGGAATCCTGATGATCCTCCATGTTGTCACCTTGGTAGTGCTCCTCATCCTCACGCGTTTCTTTGATCATATCGCCGCCACTTTCATCGTTATTATTATCATCGTCGTCTCCTCTGACTCCACCACCACCATCACCACCACCTGCTCCTGGCAACACAGCCCCCACCATCGTCACATTTCATCACCACCACCATCATCATGATACGTTTCTTCATCTGGTTGTGTCCAGGCACGCCGGTGTCATTGGTTGGGGTGGTGGCTGTTTCGAAGTAAAGTGTCTTGGCCGCAGCCCTGAAATTCAGTCGCCCCACACTTCGTTTTGATTGTTGGCTTGTGCTGTGGAAATTCTGCGAAGAAGTTATTTTGAGCTAGATTCGCGGTCTTGGCTGGTTTTGGAAAGGGTTCAGAAATGGTCGAAAAGCTGGTCTCGTCCTGGTGTTGGCGAACATGAACCCAGCTGGACCTTGTACAAGTCGAAGCATGTGAAGTTTCATGTTTTGGGCTTGAAGGCTTTCAGGTATAGGGGCAGTGGTTTAGTTGTGGGTTAATTCTGCAAGAGTTGCAAGCAGCATGAATGTAAGATCTCCCAGGCCTCGCTGTGCCCCTGCATTCCACACCATGCAGGCTTGCAAACTCCGAACAAGGAAGCGCCCGGCAAAACATGCCTATAGTAAAGACTTAGACCCATCCAATGTAGAGATATACTATAGGAGCCTAAATACTTACCTATATTATTTTGGGGGTTCCTTATTGTAACTATAGTATAATGGGCCCCGGAACCCTATTCTAATTATTAAGGCCCCAAAATAACACAGCTAGTCTCGTCGGCCTGCCGATCGATTGAGGATAGGCAGCGGGGCCGCGCAGTTCGAAGCGAGCCAACGACATGGCGTCGTTACTTGGATGTGCTTCAGGTTTTGCAGCGAATTCATGATATCAACCTTGTTGAAAGCTTTTGCCAGACGCACATGGCCGAGCATGTGGCGCTTCATGGATACATGGGTTGTAAAGAATGTCCGTGCTTAGTTGCCGGATTTATGCGTGCGTGCATGCTATGCTACGCTATGTCAATTTGTTTCTTTGTTGTGTTATATCATGACAGGCTACCATGGTTCTAGTAGTTTAGTGTGAATGTATGTGCCGCAAAGTGTGGTGTATGTTTGGGTACGTATGGGCATATGCTTCTTTGCAGATGTGGATGTTTATGTCTATGTACATGTGCATGCATGTACACATATGTATATATATATATATATACAGTATATAGATATATAGATATATAGATATATAGATATATATCTATATGTATAGATAGAGTGGATCCCACAACAGACCTTTAAAGCCCCCACAATGAGATTCCCAGGACAGTGTCGCTTTCGACTCCTGGTATCCCTTCAGCATGGAGTTCCGTCCGGCTGCGGGCCACCCGGGATGAACTCAGAAAACTGATTTTCTACAGCCCTGGAATCAGGTCCAGCGGCTGTCTGTTGGGCTCTAGCTTCTAGCCTGAACCTGAAGCACAGAGACGACAACCCAGGTTCGCAGAACTGCGGCTACGAGGCCACGCCTGCACTGCTGGCACTCAATGCCCTCCTTGTCGTTTCCTGGTCTTCAAGGTATGAAATTCCGTGGTGTGTTCAGTGTAACATGCGGTATGTCGCCAGGGCTTCTCATGACTTGTGAGAACCAGCCACACACAGGTCACTCAAAAGACACATTCGCCCATCTTTTTTCAGCTCCCATGGGAACCATTGAGATGCTTTGCTTTTAGTTCGGCTTCCACATGGTGTTGCAAGCGCTTTCGGGCAATCTCCCAGCCGCTTGAGCTCGTGTCTGCCATGCTGCAGTGGAAGGATGTCTCTACGAGTTTTGGGGTGCTAGAGACTGCAGGTCTACCTGACATGTGAGCGGGCAAACTACTGAGCTATGTCTATTCTTCCTCAGAATCTGAAAGTCTCCACTGCCCTTCCGTCCGAAGCTGGCATTACTTTCCAGGACCATTGGCAATTCCTGGTTTTCTAGCTTCGTGTAGGATTCCCAGAATGTAGCTTTTTGATATCATTCCTTGACGAGCGCTGCAAGCTGCTCCTCATCTCAAGTCAAGGCTGGTTTCCTTTGGCTTCGTCCACCAAAGCGGGTTTTCTTCTGGACAATGATCACAACCTTCTGGTGGTACTGCTGCCGTGCTGGGAACATTTGGGTTTGGGTCTAGGCGCTTGCGATCCTTCTTTGCGTCTTCGGGTGATCCAACAGCAAGCTGAGGTTTTTGACCGGGGTTTAGGACGTTGCCTTGCACTTGATCTCAAGCTGCTTTTCTGGGAGATTACGACGTTTCGGGTCCTGCTTGCGAAATTTGGTGGTTTGTGCAATTAAGGTAACATAGGGGCCTTGACAATTACCAACACAGTTTTCGGGGTTCCTTGTCATCATGATGGTATAATTTGCCGCGATACCCTGTTCTAATTGTGAAGGGTGCTAGACTAAACCCCCATAATATCCCCTGGAGTAACCCGAATGTAGAGCCTGGAGGAACCCTTGGGAACGCTGTTCCAATTATTAAGGCCCCTGTAGGCAGGTCAGGGACCCAACTGAGCCAGCTTCTGAATTAAGACTTTGAGGTGTTCAAGTCATTCTGCTGGTTTTAGCGTTTTGGGTTTAGAGTTTAGAGTTACGTTTTTGGGTGGAATCTCGAAGTGAACCTCAAGCTGATAAGCGATTTGGGGTTCAAGTCGAAGGCGAGTCAGAGTCTGATTCTGTTCGAGCTCTTGAAAAGGCTCAGGCCGGGACCGGCCAAGTCAGAACGGACACTCAATTGAGAACACCATTTTTTCAGGTACTTGCACCCGGCTCCAAACGCGAGTTACCGTTTGCAAGCCCTTTGATGCCGCTGAGGTGCGCTCATCAGCCCAATGGGATACAGGCCACTCTGCCAAAGCGATGTCTTTGGGTGGGATGTCCTGGGGGGAATTCAGGCTATGGTAGGTGGACGGGTCGGGCTGCTGTTACTGCTATAGATGGAGAGCCACAGACTGCAGGGTTCGGCAGTGATCATGCATACTTGAGCTCCGGAGACCTTGTGTGTGCATGTACTTGAAGTGTAGCGTGTTCTATACGAAACTCCGAACCTTGCCATGACTAGCTGATGCCGCTTTTGCACAGCTTTCTGTTATTGCATCCGATTTCAGCATGCTTGAGATCCTTTGTTGCGCTGGCCATGACGAAGTCAGATCTGCATGTTCTACGTGCAAGACTAGGAGGCAGACATCCAGTACATGTACGGTCAGCGCTGAAGAAAACATGCCTTTTAGCAATATTAGTACTTCATCCCTACATCGGGGCAGGAAGGGTTTGAGTTATTCCGTAGTGCCTGCTCTACCTTCGCCGAGGTCTGTTGACACGTGCTTCCAGTACATGGGCCGCTTTGCGTACTTCGCCGGAAGCTCAGAAGTTCGTACCTTCAAATAATATGAACTAAGCGGGAAATTGCCCAGTCCGTGCATCGCCTCCGGGGAAAGTTGAAAACAGTAAGGATTCAGATGCCACACCCCTGAAATCTGGCAGTCGAGATGTTTGTCCCCGAGTTTCATCAATGCGAAAGAACCGTGGCTGCCTGGGAACATGTCAACAAAAATTCTGTTCAAGCGGAAGTCTTCTGCAGTGCAGGGGCACTCTCAAGCGTCCCGTCTCAGACCTATGTCCGAACATGTTTTCTCATCCCTGTTCATCCTGTCCCATTCTTTGCCTCGGCACCCAAGCGTAAAAGCACCACGCTGTCGATCAACCCGAGGGCTTTGCAAAGGAACCATGGATACAGAGATTGACTGCATGAGCAATGCTTGAGGTGGTTGGCTGATGTTTGGGTTGTCGTTTGCTAGGTGACACTATGTGTTACGGTTGCTTATTTATACAACGAGACTATACAGCAAAACAGGCCCCGAGAGCAGCAGGGGTTCGACGCTATCTTCGCATGTCCGAGGTCTTCGGTGCCGAAGTTCTTTTGTGGCAGTTCGGAAATGCAAAATGCACCTTTCCGGATACTGCAGCTGGGCATGTGCTCGATGTAATTCTCATAGAACCTTGGCCAAGTTTGGAAGTATGGGCTTAAAGTCTAGGGGAACCCTATCTTACCCTCGTCCTAATCAGTCCAAGTGCCCGTGCCTATTCGCGCATGGGCCGATAAAGCACGTCACATACAGTCACATACAGATACTCCAGGCATATGTGAGGTGATGCTCCGACACAAGTCAGAGAACATCCGTCGAAGTGTCAAGCTCATTTACAGCCTGGTCAGCTTGGTCAGGGCTCAGCTGACCATTTGGGGTTGAGGAGTTGAGTCTGCGCGGTGCGGTGTGTTGAAGATGAGGATCCTTTTTTTCGACTTGGCC